>WKFP01015246.1:660034-673905 GCA_011057875.1 Pterocles orientalis | reverse complement strand
TAAATTGATTAATAGATTGAAAATCTAACAGTTAAACTGCAGGACAATGTAAACTAATAGGAGATTGATTTAAAACAAAAAAACCCAAATACTTTATATAACAACAAGCAATCTTCTGGAAATTTTGGAGGCAGACTGCATCAGCAGGTTCATCAAGAATTAAAACTGCTCCGGGATCATTAGCCGGGAACAGCCTGAGCCTTGGTCATTGTGATGGGTTTGCCCCGCGTGCTCTCAGGAGAGGGGTGGCGTGGCAGCGCCCAACGCGAGGCAGATATCTTCTGGGAGTTCTTCTGGCATAACACAGATGACATGGGAATACGTTACAGACCTTCCTTGCCAAGGAAATTGAAAAGTGAACATTTAACTTGAAAGTGACCACTATTCTGCTGCACCGCTCTAGTAAGAACTCCTTTTTTCCCCTCAATCTGCTAAAGATATTTTTGCATTCTCCACAATATCAGGAAGTTTAAAGAGGTTTAATCAACCAACAGGTAGTATACACCTACATACATCGTATTGGCAAGCATAAAACATTGTTCTGTAACAAGCAGCCGGGAAAAACTCATTCAACTTCAAATGTTATATAACAAGTTGACAAAATTTCTTAAGAGCATTTTAGAAATCCTTCTAAGCAAAATAAAACACAACACGGTGCTGACATTCAAGAGATGTGAGTTTGAGAATGATCTTTGATAGCTATAGTGTAGTTTTTAATCTCTGAGTCAATTTCCATCTACTATACTGCTAATCTGTGAAACAGCAACTCTTCTGGAAATGCCCATATGGGCAGGGTAGTAGCTTTTTAGTTTTTAATTTTTAAGATAGAAAAAATAAGTTAATAAATGCATTTTGTAAAACATTTCTACCTTTCAAAAGTAATACATTTTAATACCAACTTTCAAAATGCAAAACAACTCAATCATTGATTAGAGCACTAAATACCTTGTAAATACATAATCTATGTGACTTAGGAGATGAAACTCACTTTCACTACTTTCTGGTTCTTAGATATATTGACAAATAATTCTCAATATTGCAAATGAATGAGACTAAACCGTGTCATCTCACAAGAATATAAAATAGCTTTGCACAAACAAGTTGCCAAGATTCCCCATATTTTCACCTAAGTTACCTGACAGAAAAGTCAGAGAATAGGCTGCTTTCCTGTGGTGGTGTGTTTCATGGTGTCCTCAGATGAATGCATTCATTAGCACAGTAGAGTATCTCTCAGGGTGCCTTGAAGAATGTAATGAAGGAAAATAATACTTCTTATACAAAGATTTTCCTCTAGTTGTGCACAAGACTGGAACACAAACCCAGACAAAACATTTCATTTAGAGCAAGTTTTGCCATGTGCTTGTGGCGGTGGTATATCAGGTCCTAGGATTATCATTCAGTGGGAGCAAACACCTGAGTTAAAAAGTGCACAAAGGTGCACTTCCAGAGAAAAATCTAGAAGCAGAAATTTCTGGGAAAGGTTAAGGTAAAATTCATTTTTTTTTCTTAAGATAAGCAAACATGGTTTAAGTTATATTGTAGCATGACCAATGTAGTGCATGTGGTTTATGTTCATAATGTGGTATCACACATCTCAGAGAGACCTGCTGAGATTCAGATTCCTTCAGAGAAGAGCTATGACATTGAGAAGTAAACACTGAACATTTTTCTACTGTCTTTGTCCTTTCACACTGTGATGAGCACTTGTTTGTATGAGCAGTCCAAAAATAGATAGGGAACTGCTTGGACAAGAGTACTGAGTGAAGACTGCATGGAACTGCTAACCGGTGCGAGGACATTCTGAACTCTTCAGAGAAGCTCTCTATCTCTACAAGTTTAACACTACAACCAAGTCTAATATTAACATTTTGGAGGCACACTGAGAAGAAAGTAGTTTTAAGAGATGTATATTAGTCAAAGAAAACTGATGTTTTTATACTTTATTCCTGTCTTCTTTATTTTGCCAACACTGCAGTGAAACAAATAATTTTATTTCAGAACTCAGACACTAAATACACATAAACACTTTTTCATTATTCATTGAGGTAAGTTAACCAAACATGCTTTGCATAGCTACCACAGAAAAATGTCAACGTAATCATTTTCAGTGCGATTAGCATGATCTGACACTCTATTGCCTAACCCTTGTAACTAAAACACCTACAAATTAAAAGTGTGGTGATAAGGATGTAAATAATATTAACTTGCCTTTAATCTGATTATAGGCCAATAGATTAACAACAATATTCTCATCTTTTGTATCATGGCTAGTCAGACACAATGTATAAGCATTTTACTAAGTACATGAGCAGTATGACCACCAAAGGGGCAAAGAGTGGCGTGGTGGCATTTAAAGGGCACCCCATCTACTCAAATGTGTAAGACAGAGAAAAGGTAAGTACAAAGGAGTCCAAATAGGATGAGCTGGATACACAAAAGGATGACTGACAAAACAAAGGAAAATAGATCAACAGGATTACGACACCCTAGACTCCTCTGCTCCTGTACTCACAGATAATTCAGAACATAGGTATAAAGACTAACAGTTTTGCATATGTAGTGATCATGATTAATAATTTGTAAATGAAATTGTAGCAGGAAACATGCCACTAATTCATTCAGTAAAGTTTGAAAACTGACCTGAGTTCCTCAGTTTTCTAAACAGTTCCATCACAATAATCTCTGGTTACCTAACTGATATCTATCTATCTACCTATCCATGCATCCAATTGCAGTATTCTGTATTTTTGAGTCATTTTCTCTTTGCCTTATAAATACAATTTTCATTTGGTACCTGTATTATTTTCATATTTGGCAAAGGGATTTTCAGCATCCAAAGTTACACATATCAGTATAAGAAGCACGTTGCCTTGCAGTTGCTGTGCAGTTTAGATTGTCTGTTGTTATCAAACAAATAGGTTTGATAGAGGGTGCAACTCTTACCTTGTTTTCCTCCCTGGAACTGTATGTTGTTTCAGAAATACTTTGAATGCAATGAGGTTTGCCAGACTACAGCTCAATAAGACTTGTTGCAGTATTGCTTTCATTTTATTACCATTGGCAGTGTTAGGGTAATTAGCTAATTAATATGGTAATAATATTAGCAAAAACATCAGATGGGGATTAATTAGTCATACTAAATGTCTCATATTTCATGAGTTATTTTACGGCCCAAGAGAAAAGGAAAATTAAATGAAAGATTAAAAGCCTAGTTAGTAAATAGTTCTGTTCCTTTCTTTTAAAGCAACACATTGAATGATATTCCACCTATATGAAGAGTAGGAAAAAATATATATTTTTTATTATTTAAGGATGCATACTATTAGAATAAAGTTATACATTTACACAAACCTGTTCTGCAACTAAGTATCTAACTGTGCCTGGTTATTCATCTCTCCACAAAATGGAATCAAAAGAATTGACATTGGAGATGATTATTTATCACTGAGGAAAATATTTTTAATGAAAAAAAAGATCATCATGTGACTACTAATACTGAAAGGTATTTAGAGAGAGTCAGTACCACTGGGTGAACATACATTACAGAGCTTTATGAAACACCTTTGGAAATTAAAATAAAAATGGAACATCAGAACTCTTTTATTTACCTCTGTGTGTTTAATGGTAATGAAATGTGCAAGACTAAAGTTGGGATGATGAAGTCTCTTTATTCAGTGAATAGGGATAGCATAAGCAATGACAGTTTTCTCTTAGTACCTTACCCATAATAACTACTTTCATGAACTGCAGAAGAGGATATAGTACAAAATGGATTATATTGTTATAATGAAAAACCTCAATATTTTATGTATTATTTGATATAGTGATTTGGCTCATTTTGAATGACAATATTTTACTGGTTTCTTGTAAGACTAGTGGAAGCATTCTGTGGTGCTTACTGTTCTGCATGAGCTGAAATGAAAATCTTCCAGGGGTAAACTCAGCAAATCACTCCAGCATTAAATAACAGTTAATAGGATATAAGCAAATGAATTGGTTCTTTGATGCATACACACCACTGGCCCTGATCTGTTTAGCTTTTACTTTCTGTCAATTCTTGATCCCCAACTTTTGCAATGACCTCTGTCATCACTGAGTTTACTGCAAGATCGTAGCCTAGAACTGCCAAAAATTTATCAGGATATTTGGGCCATCAGCTTTGCTATGAATCATCAAAAAAATAATACTCAAGACTCTTGAAGCCTTGAGAGCACAGCGAAATAGATTTAATAAAGAGCAACACAGGAATAAGTCAAATGAATTGCTAGTTTTGTATTTAATTCATTAAAATTCTTGGAGGTTTTTGTGGATTGGGGCAGGGGTGAATATCAGTTTCTGGAGTCAAAATTCCAGTCTCTGTACCAAAAGTTTGGAACGAATAACTTGCAGTATTTAGATTAAGGTTTTTATCAGTCCTAAATGTCATACTTCTAGATTTAAAGTCTAACATATCAGACCATTAAGACTAGAAATGTGAAGGACTATAGTCCAAGCCTTTAGACAATGCTGGGGTCCAGGAATGGTGATGACAAAGCATAAAAGCAGAATGCCTGGATAATGCTCTCTTTTCAGTGAGGCAGATATGTTATGGCTTTGTCTGTTGAGCCTAAAAATTGACAGCTCTAGAAGTAACAGGTATAGAGAAATATTTTGGAATGACTGGAGTATTAAAGCAAAGAAATAAAGAGGCTAAGCATGCTGGTATTGAGAGAGAGTGTGTGGGATGGGCTGTATCTGCATTCCAACTCTTCTGCCAAAATATGTAAAAAACTTATTTTTTCATAAGGGTTTTCATAAAAGTCATCATGATGCATAATCAGTTTTTTTTTGTATTTTACATATAATGTGATATAGTTGTTACCTGCATTATGCTTCCCAGCAGCCAGTGAGTTGTCAGAGACATTCTGATATAAAATTTCATAATCAATACTTCATTTAGAGTGCAAGGAAAAAACCACAGTGACTTCACACAGTTAGCAACAATGTCAAATTCCTCGAGATACCCAGCAGCAATATCTTGCTGTCCTTCTAAACAGAAGCTAGAATGTGGAACAACTCTCTCCACTTTGCACTGCTTAAGGCTTCTCCATTTGAAAGGCAAGTATCTTTCTTCATGGGGTGGAACAAGGTGCCTTGTAGATGTCTACTACTGTGCTTAGTTTTTTTACTGAGCAGGGCTGCCTACTATCCTCTGCTGTTAATAAAACCATAAGAAATTAAAGGAACTCTGTACTTCTGAAGGAAGAAACCTGCAGTCCTAATAAAATTATATCACAAGTTAATTGTCGCTGGAACTTCTCAAGAAGTAATCAGAAGCAAAATTATTCTTAGCAGCTTAGAAATCTCTCCCCCATCTCAGAAAATGTTTTAAGTGAAAAGTTTGTTTGTAAATCTCAAAAGCAAACTATTTCCTTTAATAAGAGAGGGACTCTGGCAAGAAAAATGTTAACCTTTTTCGCAGCACTTATGTACATGTTATATGATTCTTGAAATTTTCTTCAGATCCAAGCACTATCTCTGGAGAGTTTATTACACTTGATTATTCCACTTAAGTATTCATAAATATTTATGCATCAATTGATGTTCTCGATGTAATCTTTCACTGGCTGGTACAAATATGTCACTAAAAAGAACACTAGGGGAATCTATAATTAGCAATTAGTGATTCAAACATACCATGTGAAAAGTTGAAATTCTCACTTGTGTAAAATAAGCTTCTGCATTAAACATATGGATTGCTTTAGTTTCCAAATGCAAGTCATCACCAGAGAGCTAAGCCTGTTCTCTGAAGACTGTTACGGAGCTACCATAATATGTAAAGGCACAAACATTCACCTGAATTAGCTTACAAAAGCTTTGTTTACCCAATAATATGTAAACTTTCCACGACTGTTCCTCTCCTCCTAATCTTTTTTCATCTTCAGACACATTTACACTTCTCTTGACCACTGTGACACTAACAGCCCTGTACAGTATCCTTAACAAACACTTCTATGTTCTTAAGAGTATGTTACCTCATACAAACACCTCCCAATACTGTCTGTTTGCTTTATTTAGAATTTTATGTGAGCTTGTTAATATTGTCATGGAGGTAGTAACCAGACGTTATAATTCTGCTTGTTTGAGAGGAACCTCACATGCAACATGAAAGTAGGTACAAAGTATTAAAACATCGTTTCCTTTTATGTGTCATTTATGATCAAATACAACAGTGGTTTATGAAGCACTAATCCAGCAGGCCATATGTTATCACATTTTGTCTGGACGGAAAAGGATGGGTAATCGTATGTTTTCATTCATTGCCTAAAATGTATGACTGGATTTTTTTTTTTTCACAAAAAAATTTAATACTGTGTAAGGCAACCTTCACCTCAATGGAAGCTTTGGGTCAAGGTCAGATCTAAATACAAAAGAGATAGCCTATCTCCTGAAGATCTCCATGTGGTATTCATTCTCCTACTCAGATAGATTTGGCTTGTATCCCTCTTCCATGTAACTAGTCTGTGGATTGCTCTTTGCTGTCACATTCTGAGATACACAAAAACCCCACTTACTTTATGGTTGATCTTGTTACCCCTGACAGCTGCCCACGACTTCTTTTAATTTGGAAGCTCAGCCATGAAAAGGCTGCCAAGAAAAAAATTTCTCTGTGGTTTAGTTGAGTGAAGTTCATCACCCTGCATATGTTCTTACTTTACACAGTTAATGTCCCAATCGTCTGTGACTTGTCCCTGAATAAATCTTAACCAAATGGACCTTTCTTGCTATTAAACTGACACAAATGTACAGATCCACTTCAGTGCCAGCTTTACACACAGGCAAAAAGAGTAGTATTTGATTGGAGCAAGCTGGCTGCCAGACATTGCAAAACGGGAGTGGCAAATATATTAATGCCAGAGCCCTGGGAGAAAAAGGCGTGCTGTTGCTGCTGTGGCTCTTGTCCCTGAGGGAACTGCTGTGTGTCAGCTGCTGTCCACAGGGAGCCCTGATGCCCCTGGCAGCTCTCGCTGTGGACTTACTTTTCTCATCTACAGCAGCAAAAGCCTAAAGCTTTTCCAGGGCTGTCACTGACAACGCATTGCTCACTCTGTGGCTTTCAGAGTCAAGAAAACAAAGAAACAGACAGTAAGGCAAATATATTCTGATCATTTTTTTTATTTATTTTTTTTTTTGGTCCCCAAGAAAACAGAAGTTGCAACTCAAAGTGGTTTTCTCGGGCACTTAGGAAAAGCTTGGCTTCATAATGGGTCAGTAGATAGTTGTAATAAGCCTAAGTCTTTTGTTCAGGCAATTGCACTCTCACCAAGCTTGGTAGCTGGTAAGACTCCTTTTAGTGATTGCTTTCCTTTGTACTATATAAATGTCTTCTCTTACCTCCTATAATTTTTGTTACAAAGAAAAATGATGTCTCTCCAAGGTAATACGTTTGGAAGGTGGAAATCAATCATTTAGAATGTGGAAAACATGTATAAGTTGTGAAACAGAAATGTTCTTCCAAGACAAAATATAATTGGGCCAAGCATTAAAATACCTGTTACTTCAATGCTCAAAAACTATCCCTGCATTGTACAGCTGACAAGCAAAAGGGAAAAATGCCTTACTTGAACTTGTGTTCTTTCCAGAACATAATGAAACCATGCTTAAGTACTCAGGATCAGATAGGCAGTTTTTCCAGCTTTTTAATATTTCCTTAGACCATGAGAAATAAACTGAATTTGAGAATCTCGTCCCAGAAACTGTTCAGGAGGAAGGTTATTGCTTCTGTTTACATGTTTTTGGATTGGATATGTTATACTTTCATTACAGCCATACCATTTCTAGCTCTGTAACTCAGAGCTATAGGCAAGGAATCAGGGAGGATTGTTTGTAGGTGTTCACAGAGTTTCTATTTTATGTGAACTAAAATTTGATGTCACAATACAAGGGTGGGCTTTTTATATATTGCTGCTATCTCTCTTATTTGCATAATATAAATTGTAATCAATGCAATATTTTATTGCAGGTTTGAAGCATAAGTGTCTCATTTATGGAATTAGACAGTGAAGACAGACCCTATATACATCTTTCAAATGTGCATGAAAGACATAAATAATTGACAGAAATTCAGAAGATTCATGTATCAATCGAATGTCACTGTGGGACATAAATTCATGGCATTTTCTTCTGAGATTCACAGTCATATTCCAGTTTTAGCATTACTGAAAACTTCATCAGCGGGGAAAAAAGTGCAGATATGATATAATCAGAAACAGTAAATGTTCAAGTTAACCAGCTGTCAAAAGAGCAAGTATAAAATGATGCTGACTAGAGAAAGTCAGGGAGGCTCCAAGTGATTTAATATAAGAGAGAGATGTTTTTACTAAGAAAAGCATGTATCTAAATGAAAGGAAAAGGAACAAAAACCCAGTTAAAGAAAATACTTTATGTGCAGGTGGAGACCTGCAACTCTGCATGATTTCCTCAACTTACACAGTAAACATTGTTGGTGAAAAGGTTCTTTCTCATCAAAAGGTACATTTCTGCACTAGCAGTGAGGAAGTCAAAGTAGCGACAGAGAAGAGAGTGACATAATCCAGATTATGAACATTCTGAAAAACACTGTGAAGAAATTATTTTTTTCATCAGAAGTAATCTCTTTGCTACTTTGAAAATATTTACTGACCTCACAGAAGGATTAATGTAGTTTAGAAGACTTGTGAAAGCCAGTAAATTAAAAGAACATCCAAAAATGTACGTCATAAAGTAGAAGGAAGAACACAGGCATGCTACATGTTCTCTTGTTGAAAAATGGGAACACCATGGCGCCTGTGGCAGCAACTCTCCACTTGAATTCTCTCGTTCAAACCTGGGAGTGGAGAGGGTGAGCAAGCAGTTGTTGTAGAGTTTGGCTGCCAGCCATGATCAAAACTACGACAATTGCTTATCCAAGAAAGCTTTCTTAAAGTACTAAAGGAGGAGTCAAAATGATCCAAATCAAAAATAGCAGACATAGAAACAATTTTAAGTAAAGCAAGTTTATAGTTGAAAGATGACAGTTAAGGATGAAGTGTGAATGAGTCATGGCTTCCTTCCCTCTAAAAATTGAATGAAGGTCCTAAGGAGACAGAAAGTGCCCAGTTTATCAGTCTAGGTAAAACAAATATTAATATTCCTCACCTGGGATTGTGTAACCAGATGAGTAAAAACATAATAGAATGAAAAACATTTTGTTTTGAACATGCAAAGTGTGAGCACTCAGGAACATCCTGAACACTTTGAACATTCAAACATCTGGAACATTGTTTATGACATTGAATCATCACAGGGACAGACACAAATCTTTCAACAAAAATTCAACCTTTTCTACAGAGAAATAACTCCAGCTTGGAATAAAACTGACCAATCTGAGGAAAGAATGCTGCCTCATGTAGATAAAGTCGCTTTCCTATCTCCTTTTACTGGATCAGCATCCAGAAAGACATTGGCTAACAGTGCAAAAAGTAGGTACAGAATAATTAATGCAAACATATTTCTGTCCTATTAAAACACTCCAAAAGGATTGAACCTTTTCTATTTCCAGTACAGGAGAAGAACACTCAGCATAATGTACAGAATAAAGAAGAAAAAAAGATTGACATACTGGTTTCCTGTCTGTTTGCCTGTTTCCATATTAAAATAATCCCAGACTTGGTTTATGAGATAATCCCACTGCTGGTTTGCAATGCTATTTTAGTGAACTTTGATAAGAAATTCTGTCTGTTCCACTATTTATTTGCCTAAAATAAACCTGTCCTTCATCAGCTCTTATGAACCAGTCACTGGAGAACATGTAAGTGTTGAAGTTGTACAAAAAACACTTCTTAGATTAACATGGAGTGAATTTCTCCTTGCCTACAAGATAATTACATTGCTGACGTTGCCAACTTGGAAGATGCATTTAAATGTATTAGCAGTGCTTGAGATGACATCCGCTAAGTGCTTTTTGATTAAGTCTTTTATAATTACTCATTTTCTCAAAGCATGTATCTATCTGAAGGGCCCCTCATTTATCAAAGAGAGGATGCTACTGGAAGCCTTTCACTATTTTGGATTTCTTACACTGATTTGATATTTTTGCTTAGGTTTACGAGAAGTGAGAAAAAGGTGTGGATGCTCTGAGTGAATCCCGTACATGCCATGATTCCCTGGATGTTGATATATAACCCAAACCATGTCTCCTATGTACTGTGTGACTATACAGATATGATGGATGTATTACTCAACTTGGAAGTTTGTTGGCTCAGACTGGAGAATCTAAATGTATCAGCCAAATAAAGAGACAGCAAACAAAATCACTCAGACTACAGGTCTTAAACAGAATTTTTTAATAGGTACTGCTTAATTCCTAAGCAATGAAGCACTTTTATCAGATTGCTGAGAAATCTGACATAACTGAACAATACCTTAACGATTTCTGCAAACCTCTAGGAGCCTAGCATTTGAAAAGACCGAGGACACTCTTAAATCTTGCATGAAATATTTGATAAAACTGAATAATACAGTGACTATTACCACAAAGACCTTGCCAATCTATCAGCTGGTCAACTAATCCCACCAGATGCTGTTGATAACTTAATGAAGTCACTGGAGGGATAAACGTATCATGATTTCCAGAAGAAATGTGAGACAATTCTCATCCTCCTTGCAGAAACTGTATAAACAGATGTCCTTAAAATGTTTTCAGACAACAACTCAAAAAAGGAATTGTGAATATCTCAGGAAAGAAAGTTGTAGTAAAAGCAGACAGGAATGTATTAGAAACGCATTTGCCATTGCTCAAAGCTCAATGACATTTCAGAAACACTGTAATATCTTTTTCTCTAGACATCACAATACTAGGTGAAACACTGAAAAACAAACAAGACGTTTCTGGGCAAAGGGATAGTGTGGATTGCAAACCCTGCAGAAACCATCCCCAGGCCCTTTGTTATACCAGAGCCTGAATACTAAGAAAACACTTGTAGAACTTTCAGACCATGCCTGGTGACTAGCAGGACAAGAACATGCTGTAGGTCAAACAATTAATATAGACCCCAGTGTGCACTGGGAGATATTAATAAAAGATGCTGAGAAATGCAGCAAAGAGCCATCACAAGCATTATTTTCGAGGGGAAAAAAAGCTGCAAGTAGGAAGGTCCAGCAATGGTGAAATAATTCTTGCATCTCCACCAAGAAATCATGCTTCATCAAATTATTTGTTGATATAAAAAAAAAAAGAATACAAGGATAAACTACACGGCAAAGATCTATCACATGTGACTTGCAGGGTAACAAAAGACTAATCTTAGAAAACTTAATTTCTGAACTCTTTTTAGGCAGAGGAGAACTCATTTTGCATGTATCTCGTGACACAAATGCTAACAATAAATCAGCCACAATTACGGCTTTAAACTTTGAGTATAGTAATGAAGTTGGAACACAATTCTAAACAAAATTTTTATGTTAATGAAAGAGGATCCTTAGGATTTATGTATGCAGAGCACTGACTGGATTGTGCATTTTTCCATTTGACACTTTGAGCACTTTTGCAGAAAAAAGAAACTTGAGAATGCAGTTCGAAACAGACCTTTCCAAACTTGGACAACCTTTTGGGGAAGAGTTAGGAGACCGTTAGTCATCTTTTTATTTCTAGAACTGTAACAATGGATAAAACCATAAATACCATTGCTAGATTTTCTGTGCTAAAACTGACACCCAGCTCTAGACAGTTTCTGCCATGTAAAGAAAGTTCATTTCCACATGTGGATTATCAAGAGGAATCTTGGAGACAAATGCTGTGTGAGTCCATCACACTGAAGAAGAAGCCATGGCTGAAGCCAGAAGAAATGCAGATATCCAGTGGATAACTGCATCATCTGTGCCTAGTGTTGCTCTGGAACTTATGTCTATTACTAACAAATAACTATGCATTGGTAATATAGTTAAGTGATAGATATATCAGGTTAGAAGTGTGTGTCAGCCAAAATAAGAATAAAGAAGAGGAGGTTGTAGGAGACTGATTAAATGAAGATTTGGAGATGAAAGGGAAGGAAGAAGAAAAGAATAATTTTGTCCCAAGTATCCAGTCTATAGAAAATGCCTTTTAGAAGAACTAGTATGTTTCTTTTCCTTGTTAACGGTACATTTAAGCACATAACATATATTTTTAATTTTGTGTTACTTTTTGAGCAATAAATACGTGAAGTCTGTCATAATATATAAATATATCAAACGAGAGGGTAAGAAAATTATACCTGCTGCTAGGCAATGACTGACTCAAAGATATTATTTTAAACAGTCTGTTGGCAAATGTCTTTGTAGGACTTCATCGGTTTAACATCTTAGGTAGTAAAATTTCTGTTCTTGAGTTTTTGATTTATCTTTACAGAACAATATACAATACTATCACTATGCAGTGTAAGTGTAAACTAGATTCAAAAGGGTATGGGGCTGTAACGGGGCTTGCAACAGTGGGGCATCACTCTAGTGTTGATAAGGACCAGGGTCCTCCCACCCTTCTAGGGTGAAACAGGCATGCTCAGCTCGCTTCTTGAAATGCCTCTACACAAATGTGTGCAGCATGGGGAATAAGCAGGAGGAGTTAGAAATCTGTGTTTGGTCAGGAGATTATGACCTGGTGGCAATTACAGAGACATGGTGGGACAGCTCACATGACCGGAATGTAGTCATGGGTGGCAGGCCAGCAAGGCGAGGGGGGTGAGTTGCTCTTTATGTGAAAGAACAACTTCAATGTATTGAGTACTGCCCAGGGGTGGGTGACGAGCGAGTTGAGAGTTTGTGGGTGAGAATTAAGGGACAGGCTGGCATGGGTGATGCTGTCGTGGGTGTCTATTACAGGCCACCGGATCAGGACGAGGAAGTCGATGAGGCCTTCTACAGGCAGCTGGTAGCAGCCTCGCAGTCACAGGCCCTGGTTATTGTGGGGGATTTTAACTACCCTGATATTTGCTGGAAGACCTACTCAGCCAGCCATCCGCAGTCCAGGAGGTTTCTCCAGTGCATTGATGATAACTTCCTGATACAAATGGTGGAGGAGCCAACTAGGAGAGGAGCACTGCTGGACCTTATTCTCACGAATAAGGAGGGTCTGGTTGAAGAGGTAAAGGTTGAGGGCAGCCTTGGTTGCAGTGACCATGAGGTGGTGGAGTTCAGGATCTCATGTGGCCGTAATAGAATCCTGAGCAGAATAGCAACGCTGGACTTCAGTAGGGCCAACTTCAGACTTTTCAAGCAATTGCTAGGGGAAATCCCGTGGGACAGGGTACTTGAAGGTAAAGGGGCCCAAGATAGTTGGTTAGCGTTCAAAGAGTGCTTCTTCCAAGCTCAAGATCGGTGCAACCCAACGGGTAGGAAGTCAAGGAAGGGTGCCAGGAGGCCTGCATGGTTAAACAGGGATCTGCTGGGCAAACTCAAGTGTAAAAGGAGGGTCTATAGATCATGGAAGGAGGGGCTGGCCACTTGGGAGGAATTTAAGAATGTTGTCAGAGAGTGTAGGGAGGCAACTAGGAAAGCTAAGGCCTCCTTAGAATTAAACCTTGCCAGAGGGGTCAAGGATAATAGAAAGGGCTTCTTCAAATACATTGCAGACAAGGCTAACACCAGAGGCAATGTAGGCCCACTGATGAATGAGGTGGGTACTCTGGTGACAGAAGATACAGAGAAGGCAGAGTTACTGAATGCCTTCTTTCTCTCTGTCTATACTGCCGGAGGCTTTCCTGAAGAGTCCTGTACCCTTGTAGCCCCAGAGGAAGTCAGGACAAAGGAGGAGTTTGCTCTGGTAGATGAAGACTGGGTTAAGGAGCGGTTAAGTAATCTGGACACCCATAAATCCATGGGTCCTGATGGGATGCACC
>WKFP01015246.1:630600-659438 GCA_011057875.1 Pterocles orientalis | reverse complement strand
CTACAGGTGGATCTAGGCAGGAAAATCTGATAATGGCATTCTTTAATATTGGTTGTAATGCTTTTAAGACATTAAGATAACTCAAATTCTTATTAGGCTTCCTATTAGGAAAATAAACCCTTTCCACCATGTCCTGACTTCTTATTTAAGTCTTTCTATAGAAAATATTGCCTCAGTTGACACTATGTGAACTCAAAAAATTTGAAGAAACTTCTGAAGACCAATCTTAATTTGAAGAGCCTACTACCCAGTCAAACAGTGGTCCTTTCTGTGTAATCTCATCCAACGGTATAAAATTTGTTGTGCTTTATTATATAGAACATTCAAAGATAGATAATATACTCGTGTCCTGGGTATGTGCCATTTGTTGTTAATGAAACCTTGATGAGCAACATCAAACAAATTGCAGCTGCTTGCTGCAGTTGCCCTTTAGTGTAAGACATTGAAAAGAATTTATCAGATGCCATCCATCAGGGATACATGTACTTTAGACACATCTGATGACAAGCTGCTTAGAAATTTTTGTCTTCAGATGAGGAAAAGAGGAGGGAAGAATGACTCCCAGAGAAAGAAATCTTGTCTTGACTTATATGAACACAGAACTATACTTTTGGCAAGTTTGCAGCTCAGTATTGATAATTAAAATGACTGCTCCACTAGGACTTCCTGAATTACAATATACTATCTATTTTGAATGAATGATTGTCTTAAAACAGAAAATGACACATACCATGATGATGTATATATCACCTACCTGTCTGAATGACTATGCTTGATATTTCTTTAAAGATACTTCTTAAGAGTCTACAGAGTACTGAAAGTTTCAGTCAAAGCTGAACATTTAGAAGCAAGAATATCTCATTGTGAAGCTGTGAATGCAAATGACACTTCTTCCTTTTTGAAAAAAAATTGTCTCCAGAGTTTTTATTTCCAAGTAAAATCCAGTCCTTTCTAGAAGATATGCCTTTGGAAAGTTTGTATATTCTTAGGGGGAAAAAAGATATCATCTGCCCCTATATCCACAGAAAGAGCCCCAGATTATGGTTTGTTCCTTGGTACATAGTGCTGATGCACTCACTTAAGGCATGTGTTTTCATCCAACACCTTTTCAGCCAAAGGGGCTCTGACCTCCCTACAGAGATGTAGTGTCTCCGCATGAAGATATCTTAGTCTCCAGCAGATCCTTATTTCACTGTGCAACTTGAAGTCACACAGGCCATTTCCACTGCTAAGTCTGAATGACTGGTTTGTACCTCTGGTCTTGCATGGTGCAAAATACACATTGAGGTAGTGACCTGGACCCGACACAAGCTCCATGTAAATCAGATGCTTCCTGTTAGTCTTTCTTGAGTGCTGAAACAAGGTATATCGTATTATTTGTCAATAATTGAGTACAAGAAATCTGGATTAGACTATTTCCTAGGTATACAGAGGTGATTGACTACTTTGGTGAAAGCTGTTATTTATATAAAAGTGTTCCTCTTTTGAAATCCGTTATCATAACTATGCTGTCTTATGAATAATTGTATCTGTAAATGTGGGAGCTGGGAATGTGTCCTGCTTGCTGGGACCAGATGCAGCCTCTGGCCTCAGCCTGATTTGGGCTGCAAGGAACTCTCCGCTTCTATTACGCATTGTCTGGCCAAGTAACTGACCTGGCTAAGGAAAGGACCAAGAGGATCAGGGGCATACTGCAGAGCAATCCCTGCCCTCAGAGTAGCCATATCCAATATGAATTAGAGGAAGAAAATCCAATTGCACACAGCTAGCTACAGGGAATATGTAATTCCTTTGCTGGAATCTCAGTGCAACCTGTATGACCCGTCTACACTGGATAATATCCCAAGTGTGAGTCAGTGTTTTCAGGGATGCTTTAGGAGAGATGCAATTTCCAGTGTTTTATTGAAACAATAATGCCTCTACTATACATATATTAAGCAAATAGGCCACTACTTGCTGAACTAAAATAAAGGCAATCTCTTCTGGAATACTGATGAAGCATTTGATCTGCATCAAACTGTAAGTGCTTAGGATGCAGAATAACAGACTGAAAAGTCCAGCATTAGCCTTTTAAAATTTAATTTCCATATTAATATGAATCAGATCTTCAGAGATTTACAATTAAGATGTTTTGTCAGCATTTCATTGCAAATGCTCCCTGTTGCTTTGAGCACGATAATTATTTGTCAATGGTGTGGTGATAGTAACAAATGATGCTTGAAAATAATGACCTTCTTCATTATTTACAGAATGAAGAGAGTTGATTGAAACTTTTGTCTTGTTTACTTGATCAAATGTTTATTAAATGTGTGGTAGTTTTGTTTACTGTGAAGGATTTTTTAAATACATACATTAATATTTTTCCATCTAAACTAAATTCCATATTATATTATCCCTTATGATTGTGATACTATCCACTGCATCTGTTTTGACAGTCTTTGGACTTAAGGCAAATACTCTAGAACCAGTCTGGGATGGGGAGTGTGTTAAAATGCTTTGTTGGATAGAAGTCAGTGTGCTTAGGTACTTGAGTTTGTATCTGGACTTATGTTTCATGTCGTACAGTACATGAAAAGGTGAAGGAAAGCATGAAGTATGCCTTTATGGAGTGATACAGAAACAGAGGGATATATAGTGGAACACCAAACTCCATTAAAACAAATAAGTCTGTCATTTCTAAATCACAAACTTTTTGAGCTCTCAGAACAGTTTGTCCTATAAAAAATGTTTGAGTAGTTAATTTGGGCTGACACAGATGTCGCAGTCTCAGGACTTCCTAAGGGACTATGCTCTGATTTTCACCTGGTTGAACTATCACTGGAAACTGTTGATATTTTTCTATCTATTCTTGACAATCATGGGCAGAAAATGAAAGTTTACAGACCGTTGCTTACAGATAAAAAGACTTCACACTGACTGCATTCTGGTTCTACTTTCAATACAGAGACAATTAAAATTGAGAGAGTCCACAAACAGAATCCCCTTTAAAAATGTAAATTTTGCCTCTTTTCTCTTTTTTCTCTCTTCTCTTCTCTTCTCTTCTCTTCTCTTCTCTTCTCTTCTCTTCTCTTCTCTTCTCTTCTCTTCTCTTCTCTTCTCTTCTCTTCTCTTCTCTTCTCTTCTCTTCTCTTCTCTTCTCTCCTCTTCTCTCCTCTTCTCTCCTCTTCTCTCCTCTTCTCTCCTCTTCTCTCCTCTTCTCTCCTCTTCTCTCCTCTTCTCTCCTCTTCTTTGCTTCTTTTCATAAAGTAATCACTTGATTCTTCAGCATATCACTGAGAATTTGCAATAGCACATGAACTTCAATGAAAAAAAAAGGAAAACACCTCGGTTTTGGATGATTTAATATATTCCACACAGTTTTTTAATGCTATTTTAATGATAGAGTGTTGATGCTTGCTGTTCTTTTTTATGTCATGCAAATTTAGGATTTCAGCTACAATATCAAATCCAGGTTTTTGGTCTTATTAGTTAAAGCTGGAGTAAAGAACCCTTAGATTTTTATATATTTTTTAGAGTCTCATGATTTTTGAACAAGATGACAATTTTTTCTGTGGACAATCAAGATTCCTGTTAGCTGGAAGGGTAACATTACTTCCTACAGTATTGCACTTCCTTTTTGAACTAGCAAATTCAATCTCAAATAAGAGATTCTCTGTTAGCATTGCATAGCATCTTCCTCTGAGCACATTCTTGTAAGTGAAGTACTTTTATCTTCACATCATGGCTTTCTCAGTTTGCTCCATATAAATACACGCTTCTACAAAAGGATTTAATTCCAAGTGGATTATAATGTTAGATTAGTCCCAGCAAAGGGGCAGGGCAGAACACTCTATTTCCTGCAGTCACTTCAATTGTGAAAAACAAGACTTACTTCTGGAGTAAGGAGTAAGATTTTTCAGCAAAATAATATTACTCAAGTGTTTCTGAAGACATTCTCTTGGCATTGTCAGACTTAGCAACACTTTCAAGGGCATATATCTGAATTTTAAAAAACGTTTGAATGTGTACAGATATGCAAAAATACTAAACTACACATTCATAGAAACATGGTAGATAGATCTCTCAAAAGCAGCATATTTGTAAGACTTTTTTATTTTACTTCTAAAACTCGCAGAATAGCAAAAACTTTTGTGGTTTGCTGAAAGCTACAATTAAAAATGTTTTCAGAAGGTTTGACTTTTTTTTTCATCAGATTTTATGGGATACATGAAATAAGCACAAAGTTCACCACTGCAGTGAGGAAGTCCATGACATTACTGACATCCTGTCAAGTACAGGAAAAAGAAGAGTCTTGTGCAATGCTTATACATGCAATTCATTCAGGATCCAAATAGATCAGTGGAAAAAGAAGGTTACAGAAATTTATACTGTATACAAATTTTTTCATCTGTGGTGTTTGCCATGAAGAGAGGCTCCATTGATGAAAAGAATTTGTAACAAAGGGAACAATTGCCATCTTGCAGGATGGTGTACAGTCATGTGCTTGTCCCTAACACAGCAAACAGGGACTCACAGCATACGCTGCTCAATCTGCCCTCGTGGCTGCGGCAATATTGACATGAGCTGTGCCCAGCAAAGCCATCTGCCTCCCTCTGGGCACAGTGTTTACAGGTCCTGGGAAAACAAAGCTGGCTCTCTGTACTGCTGAACTCTGTCTCCTTGCTGTGGCAGTGACAAGAGCAAGAACACTGAAAAGATTGCTTCCATAACACTCAGGAAAGGAAGGGAAAGTGAAGTGGGCTCCACTGCCCAGTTTTGAGGTAATTCAAAGAAATGAGTCAGTCCCTAGGCACTCCTGGACTGTCGAGATTCCCTTCTATTCACTGGAAGGTAGAGGGTGAAATACTGATCATTTCCCACACTGAAAACAGTTGCTATCACAACTTATTGAGTATCCTCACATCATTCATCCTTCATTTTGGCACTCTGCACGGGGGTGAAATTCACTTTTGTAAAGTTTGATTCAATGTGAGAGTCACATTTTAGAACAGAAGTGAAATACCCAGACATTTAACAATCAGCCTTTAATATATCAGACACACTGCAGATAACATTCTTGAGTGCTTCTTTTTCTGAAGTAGAAAACATGCTCTTATATATGTTCTCAGATTTAAATTCAGGACACATTGCCTCCAAAGTAACTTAATGTTTCTATGAGATGATGAATGTATTGAAGTAACCCATCTCAACAGAGATTTTATCTTAATCTGATATTTTATGTTCTTTGTTATAATTATTTTTGCCTCAGATTAATGAATTCCATTTACAGTAGCAAGCTAACAAATGAAAATCATTCAGCACAAGTGTGAAATACAGTGGAAAGATGAGACTATCTGGACTGTCTGGTATGCAAGGAATAAATTGAATTATTGAAGAGTCATTATTTACCAAAAAAAAAAGGATTTTTTTCATTGTGCAAATTTAATTAAAAAGAAATCTTTCAGACTCAGAAGAAATCAAATGCATTTACATTCTTGAAGACAATTACCAAAGCCACAGAACTGAAAAACTAAGCTTTCAATTTTCTTCTCAAATCACTCCCTTTGTTCCCACTTATTTTTCTGTATTGTGTGTTATGTCCTTCCTATCTCTCTGTTTGTTCCATCTGAAGTCCAATCATTAAAAGAAAAAAATGAAAAAAATCCCAGTATTTTTTAAACAAACTTCTGTTTCTATATAAATCCTTACTTGTTTAGCAATGCATGGCCTCATCTCCTGAGGAACGCACATCTCTTTCAAACAGGGTCCCTTCGTAACAGCTGTTCTGCAGCCTAACACAGCTGAGTGCTGCTTAATAAAGCCATTACACTAACAAGTGAAATGGAATGGATCCGTAAGCTGGAAAAGAACAGGACCGAGGAGCTGGGACACAGGGGTCCAGGTCACAGTGCTGAAAGCAAAGGCATCAACATGAGAATAAAATGACACAGGTAGAAGTGGCCAAGGAAGTCAGACACTTCCAGATCGAAGACAGCAAGTAACTCCATAGCAACCAGGGTCTGAGACAGGCAGGTTTCCAGTGGAGAGGAACCAGACAGCACCTTCGTTGTGATTCAGCAGGCTTTGAAGTGAAGTAGCAAATGACACAGAGAAATGAGCCTACTGCTGGAAATACAAGAAGTCTGGGCAGTTCACCCATTAGTTCATCCAGAATGAAACCAGCAGTGGGCAGACTAGAAAAAATATGACCTATGTGTAAATCCAAGGTCTTGAAATATCCTTTCAGACAGCAGCATCTGACTTGAAATTTAATGGGAAAGATTCTAATGGTATCTGGAGCCCTAATTCCTACATTACTGGAAAGGCTACCCCTCAAAAAAACCCTGTTAAACCTAACAACAC
Organism: Pterocles orientalis; assembly: GCA_011057875.1. Lineage (NCBI taxonomy): Eukaryota > Metazoa > Chordata > Aves > Pterocliformes > Pteroclidae > Pterocles > Pterocles orientalis. The sequence continues at coordinate 653,096 of WKFP01015246.1, read as the reverse complement.
CTCTCCCCATCGCCTCTCAAAGAATAAAACCATTCCAGGCAAAGACTACAGAAAGTAACTTTATGACGCAGATTGGCAAAGACCAAAGGACAAAGTTTTATGCATGTAGCTGACGAAACTCTGTAGAAACAGACTTCACGCTGGTGTGGAGCTTCACTGTGGCAACAGATGTAATACTACCTGTCAGGCGGTAAGGAGACCAAATCAGACAACATACATATAGCAGATAATGACAGAGAGCAGTGTGGAGTTACCCTGTGGCTATTAGAAAGCTATATTTTCCCAGTAATGTGTGCTCTCAGAACTATAAACAAATAAATTATCTGGTCTAAACAGCTGAATATGCAGAAGGCAATGCAATATTCACTGTGGCAAGGTGAGAAAAGGAGCTCCACATCCTAGCAACTGGCACAAGCAGGTGAAAGAGTAGGAGTCTCTGGTACCCAGGACTGCTTTTGTGTTTAATCCACAACTGCTTAATGTAAAATACGTATGGTCCTGGGAGCAGTAACTAGAAGAATAAGCAACAAGGCTGTGTCTGCTTTTCTGATATTTGTGCTGTTGAAAGCAGTGACGTACAGGAGGTAAGACAGGGACGTGTACTATTCATTTTCCTATTTTCTTTAATGTGCCTCAGCTTGTCGTCTGGGAGTATCTCCATTATTTCTAGGATACTGCAAACACTGTTTTTGTCACCTTCTCTTTTCGCTGTGAAGTACAGGTACAAAGAGGGGAAGATTTCATTTTAACATGCTGATACTCCCTCTCCCTGCGCAATTTGAATAGAGCTTCCTATTTCATTTTCATACCTATTTTCTGAACTGTCTCAGCAATGCATCCATGGAAAACCAAAAGAAATAAAAGGAAAAAAGAAGAAAACAAAAATTTAAAAGCCAGATTTTTATAATCAGATGCTTTTTTTTATAACCAAAAGCTCACTGTTGCCTTTTCTGCGTGGACCTTTTATGACATTGTATGCAATCTGATATCTGAACTTTCAAGATTCTTTACAGCAGAAAATGATACCAGATTTATGTAGTACAGTAAAGTCTACAGTAAAGTGCTATTTCACTGGCATTTAAAGGAGAAGATACAGCATATGGAAACCTGTGAAAAGAGTAATTAACCATGCATGATTTCAAACTCATAGCAGACCACGGGTGATTTGTAGCGGGGAGTGGTGAGTCATGGTCATACTCTGACAAAGTGGCCAAAGAGCAGACAATCAATCCTGTTCTTTGAAGTCCTAATATGCAAATTTCATTAACAGTAATATAAGAAGTTTGACTACACAGAAGTCTCAGTTTCTTATAAGCTGTTCTTCAAGGCATATCTTTCCTCCCAGCTTGCTTGCAAAGTGAAGGGGGGAAGGAATAGAAGTCAAGAGACTATAGCTGTTCAGATTGTGAGTCTTGTTAGGTTTTTGTCATATTTGCTTTGGGACTGCTGTCAGTGGTTAATCGATTAAGCCTGCTTAGGACTACTAGATGTATTCAAGTTTGTCAAGGGCATTGTAGCTTAGGATGGGCTCCCTTTATGTAGCTATTATAAACCCACTGTTATCTACTTGCAGAATTTTTCAAGTCTTACCCTGTTTCATCATTATATTAAATCCCCAGCTCTCAGTTCCATGTGACTATACGAGAATCTCAGAATTCATTTTAAAAGTACCATGACTTTCAGTTCTTGTAGGACAGGGAGAAAAGCTCTTTCAGTCTCTTTCTAAAAAGAACTCCTACATTCTGTTATTTTTAAGATCATGATTACTAAGGAAAACTCATCATATTGTGACTTTTAATTCCAGTTTGACTATATTTTCAGTCTAAAAATTTATTTAAACTATCTATTCAAGTATTTGATATTATATTTTTGATATGAACAATGTTTCTGCTGTTGAAATTCAGTTAACAAGACGCATCAAAAGGAAAAAAGTTTTCATAATATATTTGTGAAAATCATTGTCACAGGAATTCATTGAGGCAAACACTATAGTAACCTTCTAAAGAGGAGTGGATAACTAATAGCATTGCTAAGAATTCATGCCTGTGCAAGCTAAGATGATAATAAGGTAATCAGATTTCATGCTTGAGGGTGTTAGCCAATTGCCTGCAGAAGTTTGGCACTGCACAATTGGCTGAGTGCATCTTGTTTATTTTTATGCTTGCTCTGAGACATCAGTTATTCATTGCCACTGTCAAGCGCTTACTGGACAAGATGAACTAAATGGTTTGTTCCAGCGTGATGAACTCTATGTCCTGTAATAAATGTTACCATAAATATAGCAAGCCGTGCGTTTTAAGACATCAATAAAATGTATATTATAGTGTAATAACTGTTCAGTGGGCATGTGTACTGCTGCCCTCTATTGACTTACAACTGTAGGCAAGTGGAGTGACATTCTTTAAAAAGTTTAGTGACTGTGACTCCACTGGTGCTACCTGTATGCTACTGAATGGGACTCTCTGTGCTTTAGTAGACATCAAGAGAAGAGCAGGAAAAGTTTTTCTTTTCTCCAGAGGAATAGGCAAAGGAAAACCACACAAGATGCTCCCATGTTTTAAGCATAGAGACTGAAAGACTCTTCTCTGATCCTATCACCTAGCCTCGAAAGAACCTGGAGGAAAAAATTCCACTTCCTTGTCAGTCAATTCCTTTACATACCAGAGAAATGGGACCCCTGATCAGTGGCACAGAGGGAAATATGCAATTAAAACAGTCATCTCTTAAAAGCTGAAAGCAGTCCTGATCAAGATTCAGGTAAAGGGGAAAACAGAAGCGTGAAGGACTTGAGAATGGAAATTCTGAAATTAAATAACCAGAATTTAAAAAATGAGAAAAATTTTTATTAATTAAACAACTTTATTGCTAGAAAGGGAAACACAGGCTACAAATAAATCTATATAAATGACGGGTGAAGAAAAAGGGAAAATGGCAGTGATGACTCAATCCCCAGATTCTGGAACATCCTGAAATACTGATGTTCTCATCATACCCAGGAGAGGATCTACTGGAGCAACATATGTCCCTTCTTGTACATGCACTTGTTCTAGTTCAAGTCTCTCTGATAGAAGCTGGACACTTCTCCTCCCAGCATGGAAATGGGATGAAATAGGGCACTCTTAGAGCCCAGGATAGTAAAAAAAACCCATAACTGATTGTGCTTGTCCCATAGACGACACTCAGTAACACCTAAAACAGCCTAGAGAGTCATATGTCTGTAATATATGTTATCATAAATAAAACAAGCCAACGTTTTAAGACATCAATAAAATGTATATGATAGTGTAATAACTGTTTAGTGGGCATGTGTACTGCTGCCCTCTACCGACTTAAAAACATAGGCAAGTGGAGTGATACTCTTTAAATACGCCAAGAAAGACTGTTATGGCTCCCATAAACTGTGGCACCCAACCCTTTTAGCAGCCCCATGTAACCTTTCAACCTCGTAGTAAAATTTGCACTTGTCAGTCATTGTGTGTGAAAACAGGTTTTACTTACCTGTTTATATTGCTGCAGTTTCTTATATGGTGTCTTTACAATATAATTTAACACATGGTTTGTCTTTACTTTTGTCCAGCTAACAGATAGAACACACAGACTTCACACATTCTAAGACGCATTTAGAAACACCACAGACAAAAACAAATGGCAGTGTGTTTTGTTATAATCCTTCACACTTAACTTTCAACTTGTCAGTTATATTTCAACAGGTGGAAGGTACTGCACTCTTTTAACAATGTCCACAAACATTTCATTGATTTAATTGTATTCCAAGTCACTAAACAAAATGGCTCTAAATTGCCTTTAGATAATGAGCAAAACACTATGCAAAGAGGAACCAAACTGGCTACGGAAACTGGAGTGTTTTCTTTAACCTACTATGTGTTATTCATTAGGTCTCACACAAAGAAAAATTGCATTATTGATTTAATAACATGATTGATTTGAAAGCCAGGGGGCCTAAACAAGCTTCTGGAGGGCTGTGCAATCTCAGTCTTTTCATTCTGTGAAGAGCTTCAGAAAAGCTTATTCACACTGGGCTTCTCTCATCCGGCAAAACATTAATTTTGAATTCAATCTATACCTAGTTCATTTTTTCAGCTACTACTTGCACAATATATAATACATTTTTTCCTGCAACTTAGGACAATTTAGGTGAGTTACAAAGCCACAACTGAAGAAATCATCTGAAAATTTTGCTCTTCTTTTCAATAGCCCTCCACTATACTAGGCTGTCAGGTAAACTGTAGAAATTAATATCCCAGAAAAGCATGGAACCAAATAAAAACAATTTTGGCTGTCATCTACTATTTTTTCAACTGTTTGATGATGATGAAACATAGCTGTCTTTAAAGAAGTTATATTTAAAGTACTGACAATCTAGTTAGTCACCCTTCAGAGTGGACTTGTGCATAGACTTGTAATGCAGATGTAAGTTACCTGTTCTAACACATATTTGAAGCAGTGCTCAAGTTGTTAAATATATTTTTTCTTTTCCTCTGACACAAGAATATGCAGGATAAATTTAATTAATAAATTATATTGCTTGAGTTTACAAATTACTACACCTCAGTCTGTCAATGTTCACTTTACCATTTCATTACTATTCTTTTACCTTAAGATGATCCATACACACATAGTTACAAAAGGATTACTTTTGTAATCCTTTTTGTTACTTTTAACACTGGACTTTACATCAAACATATAGGATATTATAAACATGACAAAGTATTCTCTAATGGACATAAGAGGAGATCATGACTGGGAATCAGAAAGCCACAAGGTCAAAGGAAAAAAAGCCTTCAGTGCCCTATCAGCATCAGCCTTCAGAGACATCTCAGTATCACAGTGCATTCATTCTTGGACAGCTAGCCAAGGCTGAGGTCCATGCTGCTATTGATACCCCAACTAACTAGCTTTAAGCTGATTTGCATATATTTGCACACTGATTTTTTCATGCAGTGTAGATGTTTGTTGTTTACTTCAATGAACAGACACAGCCTGCTCCAGTTGTAGCAGCCTACCTGTCACCAGCTGCTGCATGCAGAATAGCTTATTTAACAACATAACACAAAACAGCTGCTCATGACTGCTCTTCTGCTGCAGGTGCCATTTCTAATTGAAATTACTCGAAACTGAAAGTCCCTGTGTGGCCAGGTTCATCCCTTTGGAAATTCTACAGTGGTCCAGTTACAGCACTACAGACTCATTTGTACCCTCCTGTGGGACAAAGTGTTAGGTTCAATGCACCCAAATAGTCATACAAATCTGCAAACTGCTTTAACTCTTCTATACTTGGCTAGCAATTAAGGAAAAAACAACCAATTAAGAAGAAGTAACAGGAAAAGGAACAAGCCTACACAAGGCTTTCTTGGGGAAATGAGCTCCATCACAGAGATGGTACAAACAGCTGATCCACTAGTCACATGCAGCTGATTTCAGCTAAGAGTAGTGTCAAAAACGCGAGAGGACATGTGTCAATAGTGATACCCATGGGCATCCATGGGCTATTCTTGTTATAACTGAATACAACATCAGTGTTTTGTCACACATTTGTTGCAATTGTCTTAGTGCTTTTGTGCTTCTGTGTGCAGTTAAAGTTGGTAGTGATCTGGTAAGGTTCTGAATTCCCACAGCTTGGACTAACTGAGAAGCCTCAGCCAGCTGCTCATCTATAAGCAACCCTTACTCTTTCCCCAGTTGCAGTTGCATCCTACCCTGTTTCAAAATAGGCACCTCTCAGCAATGAATTTGTATCTTTCTTTGAATTTTACTCTCTTTGGAGTCTGTTATAACCAAAATGGAATACAATTCATGATGTATTTCCAAAACTAGTCATTAAATATAGTCTCCTAAAACATCCTAATTTGAGTTCTTGATAATTTATCCTTTAGAAACAGGAATCTGCACCACAGCAGCCATCTTGATTTCTCCCCCTTCCCCTCCCCACGGAAGTATTAAAAGACTCAGAACCCCATGTTTTTTACCTCAAAACATTGACTTTTTCAATCAAAGTCTGAAAGGATAATGATGGACTATGGAGACAGAATTCACAAGATAAGGAGGCAGACCAATCAAGCTGGAATACAGGAGTTTGTGTACTTCAACCCTCACACACTTAAAAAAAACTTATCTAGATCTGGATCCAAATTCTCCGGCTCACGCTCTCTTTTCTCTTCTTTGACTTCAAAAGCCTCTTTTTAACTTAAAAAAAAATTCTGCTGTGATAACAATGCTCCACCTAGTGGAAATAAAACTGTTCGAAGTGTTGTAAGACTATAGTATAAACTCAGAGAACTTGTCTCTCAATGCCTAAATAGTCAATTTTTCCAGTGATAAGAAAGAAATGCTAGTGTGACTATTACAGTATAATGCCAATTTAAGAACACAAAATACTGACGTTTTAAAATACAATAGTGAACAAGAAGACCCAACCTCTTGAGGATCTGACATAATTATGAATCTATCACTAATTGCTTATGATAACTCTTTGATATGGATATAGTTAAAATAGTTACCTTTACAAAAACATTTCTCATTCACTGATTTTTAAAGAGTAAATAGAGAACATCTGTCAGATCAAGTTGTTTAAAACTAATATATTGCAAGTCAGTAAATTTGACCTTGTCTCAGTAACTTTTGTTTTGTGAAAGCATTTTCGGTTTTGTGGTAGTGCCTAGAGACTTCAAGAGGGGATTGGCATCCTGTTGTTCTTTATATTGGAGCAAACTTAATGAAGAACTAATCTTCCCTTCAAAAGTTCATAATGTGATGAGTTTTTTCTCATCACACAGTGCATTCACAACTCAGAGACGAAGGTAGGTGTTTATTGTTCCAGAGGGAATTTCAGCTGAAGAGGTATATGGAAGAGCCAGAAGCCTTTAGGAGCCTTTGAGGGTGAAGTTTGAGACAAGGTAGTGAAGAATCATTCATTGTACTATCCACAGGAAAAAAACCTGCAGTACATAGTGGCCTTATACCCACGAACATTTGTACATACACTAAATCATCATCAGTCTTACAAATCTTTTGATAAATTAAAAAGAACAAACACAAAACCCTTACCTTTTTTATTGCATTACTACAATGTCTTGGAATTATAACACTCCAAGTAGACAATATGGGGAACACACTGAATAGATTGTACAGCTGTATACATTGCAGAAAGACTTTCAGGCATTGAGAAGGGTGAGACAGACAGCTCTCACTGAAAGTCAGTGCGAATTTATGGTGCTTTCCTCTCTGAAAATCTCTCTTCATTTCATGGTCCTAGATTCTTATTGATATGCAAGGAAATGGTAAAACCAAACCAAAATAAAAGCTAAGCTAAGCATCTGTAGATCATTATATATATGTATGTATGCATGTACACTTACATCAACACACTCCATAGTGCAAATCCTGGACAGATTGGTGTCTGGGGCTTGTTCTCACGCAGTGATTTGTTTCCAAACAATGCTTACACAGCCAATAAATCGCATGTTTTCAAGACAAGTGAGATAAAGAAGTCTACAGGGATATTCAAAAACTCTCCAAAATAATATGCTTATTTTTATTTCATTCAGGATCTGTTTCTCTTCTTTCCTGCTCATCCTCCATGCCTCCCAATATCCTCCTTAAATCACCACAATTCACTGATTAAGTGGACACAAAATTTACAGAAAATACACACCACAAGTGTTTTCAAGGCAGTAATTTCGTTCTCATTAATGATTTTTCTAGCCTAGGTTCAGATTACATCTATCTCTTTCCATCAAGGTAACTGTCTTCGGTAGCAGTCATTCAAGTTAACTTGAAGCTGACACAAGCCTGCTATGGGATTACATAGCAAAGAAGTAAGATTTGGCGCTGCATACAGAAATATGCAGAGTCTAAAGTTCAAGAAAAACTTAATACATTCCTAAGAGATTCAAAAAATAGGGCAAAAATTGCACAAGCCACTTTGAGCAATTTGTCCTGTTAGAAATAGGGCAAATATAAACTTGTTGATTTCCTTCATAGTTGAATCTATATTGTCCTCTCTCACAGAGTCTGAAGATTTAAAGGTCATGTGCTTAACCTTCAGGAAAAAATAAACAGCAGGGATGAAAATATATGATTTTGCCTTGTCAGAAACTAGTTGTACATAGAAGAAATACCTAACTGTTTTCTCAGAACTACTAATTTCCTCCATATTGACCACTCTGTGTAATGAAACCTTTTTATCACCCTTTATCCTCTCAGAAAATGTCTGGTTTTCACTGAGAAGCAAGGAAGCTAAATTGTTAAATAGGCTATTTGACACAGTAACATTTCCTAGACTAAAAGTGTTGGTGTAAGATTTGCTATTTTAACATAGTCTCTCAGTAACTGAAAGGTAATTCCTAAGCTAATTCCTTAATATCTTTAAGTATTTACATTGACTGCTGCAAAGTAGTAGTTATTCAGCCTCTTTATCAGAGACTTTAAAAACTTGCCACTACATTTTTTTTAATATTAGCTTATTTTGGGGGGTCTAGTTGAACTTTTTTTATTTATTATTTCTTTCCTCATTTTTTGCTTGTAGAATAACAGCAATATTTTCAAAAACATTTAGATGAGGACTGAACAAAGGAAGATAAAGACAGTGTAGCATATGTTCCTAAATCACCTGGGTGCTCGCAAATATCTTCCCCTATCATGATATTACAACCACTGATGAGAACAGTAGGTACACCTGTTGTAAGACTTCAGCATTACACATATATTTTGTTGTTTCTTCTGCATTCAACAGTAGGGACAGGTAATTACAATATGAAACACTGAAAAGGTGGAACCAAAGACACCTTACTTCCCTAGTGTTTTCTTGGCCACAGACATTATTCATGGTATAACTGAATAAACCTTTTCCTTCAGTTTAGAGAGATATAAAACCTCCATTTTGCTTGTATTGACTGGAAATACGCATCTGGAAACCTGAAGATGACAAAAATCTTGTTTTCAAAATTGCTTGAAAGTTAATGTTTGAAAGGCAGTATTCCTATGACCTGTCTACAAAGCTAGAAAAGACTATAGAGAAAAATGGACACTGCTGAACTTGACCCACAGAGAACCACAGATGAAGAAAGCTGAAGGAAAAGGGCATTTAGAGTAATTTTACTTTGATGTCACACATGAAAGTCTTGAAGAGTAATTGCTTGGACACTCTGGCTATTTCAAAATTACTTGCTGTGAATGTTCATTGCATCTCTCGGGTGAAGTTAGTGCCATTTTGTCCATGATTAATTTTGTGGATTGAGAGTAACTAACTGATTATATAGGTACCATATTGATTTGTCTGCTGACGTGGGTAATGATTTTAGTTATTCCTCTTCATGCTAAATACTTTTGACTAATTGGGCATCAGTACAGTAGGACCTGTGAAGTGCTTCATTTGCTGTTGTATTTCTATAAATATTTCAGCTTCCCCTTTCTTTAAATTTGAGTGGATAAAAGTAAGACCTTTAGCAAACAGGAAAGTTCAATAAGCTGAGGACACTAAAGTAATTTCAGAAGAGCAACTATCTGAAATGGACATGGAGACATCACAGTGATTTGCAAACCGAAGCAAAGATAAAACTGCAGTTCTAATTAAAACAAAAAAAATATTAAATAAACACACTGAAAGCAAGATACATTTTGCGAAAAACCGAAACAGCAAGAAGAAATTGGAGAGATCAGCAGTGACGAACAGTTTTGCTCCCTGCACTTCCATCTTGCCATATTTTCCTCCTCAGTATCTTCTTCCCTCTGTGATATGAATGGAGAGTTAGAGAAGGAACTGCTTATTGCAGCCATGGAGTACGTCTTATCTTTCCTGATCCTGCAGTTTACTGAGGAATAGAAGACTGTCACTTGTGTCTACACAGTGCTGTATGCAGGGCCATGAGTCTGCTCCAAGAATAAGCCTAACTCTATGTGCACTTGCTTCAGTTCAGCCGCGTGCTGTAGAAGTGCTATACGGCTCAATCTTTTTCCCAAAGTGCAGTCCTTTTCTCACAGCTATTTCTGTTCTTTGCCAATGCCTCTCCCCAGCTGCTGTGATAGTGCCTAGAATTCAGTACTTTTTTTCTATAGGTCTAACCAGATGCTCCCCAAAAGAATCTCAACCCTCAACCACTAAGAGACAATTGCCATCCTCCCACCTGCTCTTTGACAGCTGTCTGTATCAACAATTTTTATTTCTTAAGCTGCATGTAAATTGAAGACACCATTGTCCTTTATCTGTCTAATGGTGTTAGATCACATTCTTTATAATTCAGCCATATTTCAGGTAGAAAACTCCTCAAATCTCAGACCTTATTATCATAAAATAAGACACAGAGATTCACTAGGAATTCATTAGGCAGGTTATGTGGTTAGATTTTCCTACTGATGAAAGTTGAAAGATACTTAATACTCATGCAGTTTCTCTTCTACAGTTTATCTTCTTTCTACAAATATAGTGTAGTTATGCTTTGTAAGATTTAATACATGTGGTATGCATGCTTTTATACTGTTAAGCAGAATTTAGGGCAAAACTGTTTACCAAATAAATTAACATGATTAAAATTTTCATACTAGCAAGAGACGTCTTTACAACTATGGATACAGTTATTGTTACTAACTTTGTCTAGATGTCCTGAGATTGTAATTATTATCATACATTATTTATTTTCTTATTATTGTTATTAACATTGAATAGATAATTTTACGACTATTTACTCCATTTTATTAGGCCATTATATTTTTATTACTTTACTACTCTTTATTGTTTTTGCCATCATGCAAATTGCTTGCATTGCAAATGTCTTCATTACCAGTGAAAACTGCAAGGAAAACAGAGATCTCTTTGGTCACCATTTCTAAAAAAAAAGAAATTATAAACTGCCCTTGCTAATTCAGAAAACTTTACGTATGCTGAACCAAAAAATATCCAAAGCAAATACCAAACTTTCACCGACCTTGCAAGAACAACCAGAAACCTGTGGGTACTCTGCCTGGAATGTAAAAGAGAAAATTAATAGTAATCTGATTCAATTTCTTGAGACCATGGTCTAATATGAGAAAGTGATCACCCATCAACCTGTTATGCTTTACATATCTTTATAGTATCCATTTCTGCTCTTCTCTGTATCATTATAGCACCTGTGTCAGATGAGAAAACAAGTTGAGCACTATATAAAAACTTCTTTTGTTATCAATCATGCCTCAAGACTGATTATTTTTATTCTGTCAAGCATGTATCTGATTTTTTATTTTTTTTCAAAAGCTGAAATTAATGTTTGACTGAGAGCCTGTGTGTTGTAAACATGCAGGAACTCCTGGACAGCCATAGCTAAACAGCTATGGTTTCATGAAGGGGCTTAGTATTCATGTTATGTGGATGAGACTAGTCAGAGCAGTTTTAACTGCTTTATCTGGAAGGGCTTTCTGATCTTTGATTGTATAGCTGTTTACGCAGGGTTTTACCCTACACTGAGTAAATTTCACATAAAGCTTACCATTCTCTGCTTTGACACAGCCAATGACTTGGTTCCTTTTTCCTGACCATAGCTCTTTTTTGATTGTTTGGGTTTTTTTTCTTTTTTTCTTTTTTTTTCATTGATAGCAACTCATTATAGAATGTGCCTTTTCTTTGACAAAGTGTATGTCTTTTCTAGGAAGTGTCCAAATAAAACTTTTTTTTATCTTATATGATACAGGAAATCTGTTTTGTGTAAACTACTTCCTTCTTCCTCCCAAATCCCATTTCAAGGATCCTTTTAGTTGTTATATTTCCCAGATTCACCTTGCTATATCTGTAAAGTCAAGTTACACATGTAGCTTTTGTTCAAGGACCAAAAAGCCTACTTCTGCTATTAATGATATCTTTAAGCATTTTCTGTGACTATTCACTTAATTAACAACAGATCTTGCTGTATCTGGGCATCTAGTATGAGTAGAAAAGCAGCAATAGTTCATGGAAAAAAATGTTTTAAGTGAGGAGTAGAGAACTTGATAGCTTTCTAATACTAAATGAATGATTTGGTGGATGAGGGGAGAGCAGTTGATGTTGATTATCTTCACTGTAGTAAGGCTTCCAAGACTGTCTCTCATAACATCCTCACTAAAAAAACTGATGGATTGCAGACCACGTAAAAAAAGAACATTTACGTGGAGTGAAAACTGTCAGAACTGCTGGTGTCAAAGGGTTGTGATCAGCTGCATGAAGCCACACTGACTTCAGTCACCAATGGCACACTCCAGGGATTGATAGCAGGGCCAATTTGTTTATTGTCTTCCTTAATGATCTGGATGATGGGACCCAGTGCACCATCAGGAAGTTTGCAGATGGTACAAAACTGGAAAGAGCACTCAATAAAGTACATGAGTGCACCACCATCCAGAAGTACCTCCACAGACTGAAGAAATAGACTGACAGGAACATAAGGAAGTTCAACAAAGTGAAGTGCAAACCCTACATCTGGATAGGAATAAGCCCAGGCATCATTTCACACTGGAGGTCACCCAGCTGGAAAGCACTTTTGCAGAAAACAACCTGGGTTCCTCCTGGTTGAAAATGAGCCAGCAATGTGCCCTTGCAGCAAAGGACACTAGCATCCTAGGGCTGCATTAGGAAGAAGTGTCGCCAGGAGGTAGAGGCAGGCGATCCTTGCCCTCTCCTCAGCACTGCTGAGACACAGCTGGAGTACTGTTTCCAGTTCTGGGCTCCCCAGTACAAGACAATTCCACACACTGGAGGTCCAGCAAAAAGCTGCCAAAAACACTACAGTACTGGAGCATCTGACATATGAGGAGACTGAGAGAGCTGCTCAGTTTAGAGAGAAGGCGGGAAATCTTATCAATGTGTATAAATGCCTGATGGGGGGAGTAGAGAAGACAGTGCCACATTCTTCTCAAGTGTGCCCAGTGACTGGACAAGAAGGCATGGGCACAAACTGAACTACAAGAAATTCCATTCAAACATAAGAAGAAACTTTTTTACTGTGAAGGTGGTCAAACACTGGAACAAGACACCTAAAAGTATTGTGGAGTGTCTGCCCTTGGAGATATTAAAAACCCAACTGGTCAATGCTGGTCAACTCACTGTAGCTGAATCTCTGTTGAGCAGGGGTGATTGAACTAGATCATATTGAAAACTCCCTTCGAACCCAATTCATTGAGTGACATTACAGAAAGTAAATCTGAATTTGTAAGTGAGAGTATTTCCTTAACATTTATGGCCTCCAGTGGAGAAGAGATTCAGTGTCCCATATCTCAGTAGGTGTTTTATGTATGTATGTTTAAGTTGAAGATACTGACGCTATCAGATATTGGCCTCTGCCTAATGTTAGAGATCAAATATCAAAAGATTCAGACCATTACATAAACTGAAAAGTTCCTAGGATCCATAAATCTTTTAAGCTATCAAATAAACATATTCTATATGGAGCTCAATGACTACGCTTCTTAATGTGTATCTGGCTAAAACATGACTACAGGAAAGGCCTCCAGCTTTAATTTTAGCACATAAGAGATCTATCACTTGTTTTGTAGTTTATTCTGGTGGCTAGAAATCTTCCTGATTGCTACTTATTTTAACATCTAAGTGAAATTGTCAAGTTTCTGTCTCCTGCAATTGGTCCTTTTCATGTTTTCTTTTGCAAGTTTAAGGTGGACTTTCATGAACAAAACCACATGACAAAAGGAGAAAATAAATATGATCCTAAATAATTGATCCATTGTTGCACACCAACACTTAAGCACACACTGAATCAAGTCATGGACATGTCTAATTTCAATAGATTTTTAGTATTTTAAATCCTTAGCAGATTTTTTCCCCTTTATCAGTTCCTCAAATCTTTGTTTGACATCTACAAATGATCAGGGACATTTGAGCCAACGTACGCATCCTGTTAACTGCTATGCACAACGTCCACATTTGAAACACACATGAAAGTATTTTTTGTCATTTCACTTCTACTCATGTAACTCAAAAAAAGACCGGAAAACTATCTTAATATCTTCCATATTATTGCTTCTGTGGAACAGTCCAAGTATTTAATGTCATATTTGAAATTTTTTGAATAGCAAAAGGAAAAAGAGCAGACTTCATAATATATAACAAAACTTCAAGCAAAGTAAGTGTTCCTTAAATATCTTGTCTAGGTAAGAGTTAATGGGATGACATAATGGAGTAGGTTTCTCTCTTCTGTTTGATAATCTGTTACATTCCATAACTAAAATCTTCATTCTTAAGCTACTTCAAACACCATTTCCAGTGTGCAAATTTCAGTGATGTTCCATATTTTAAAGACAGCAGCCACAGAAATCTCAATTTAAATCATTCTACAGTTTAACATTGTCAGTGTTGAATACTGGACCAGCAAAAAGAAAGCATTTTACATACGGTTTTGTGTCTTGAAACTGATGATAATCATACTTGTAAATGGAGAGTGGGAGAAGGGGGTGGGTGGAGAGAATGTTCTAGTATGCATATATTACTGTTGCCAGAGGTGTTTTGGTTCTTTCTGAGATTTTAGTCTTTAGCTATTTGCTCTGTCTCCACAGCCTCTCAAGCTGGACTCATAATAGTGAATCTATCCAATTGAAAAGGTGGGTGTAGAAGAGTCCAAATAAAAAAAAAAATGAAATAGTTTAAAAGAATTCTAGAAATATTTTCTGAGAAAAAAAATCCTAAGAGAATACATAGCATTTTTATGCAGCAGAGTGCTTAGTTTGCCCATTTTGAAAGATAGGGTTAACGTTTGGCTTTTTGATTTACTAGGAATATAATTATCTCAAAATGAATGTTAATGAAAATTTTATACTCTACTAGCACTTCTGCATCCATCTCTCCTCAATATATATACTATTCACTTGCTATATATCTTTTCCTTACATGTCTCACTAAATTAATTAGACTACTGTATAATGTAGAATACAGTACTCTGTATTATAAGGCCCAGAGAAATGAAACATACAACAATATCCTGTGTTATTTTGAGGCAGATTACATTATTTTGAACATTTTCAAACATAATAGTTCAGTAAGGATTATTTCTTAACTTTTGACTGGGATTCGCTTATGTAATTTTTTAGATCTCAAAAGTACATTAAAGTACTTCTAAAGTATTACAACTTAAAATATTAAAAACTTAAAGTATTAAAGTTAAAATGTTTTTAATGACCATAAAATTGTTTCTCAGAATTGGAATATAGGATTTAACTTTCACTTTTGCACTAGTCATCATCAAGCCATATGATCACTCCGTGACACTCATGTAAGCACTTACATGTTTCTGTATAAAATATACATGTTATATGTATGCATATACAGAAAGTGCGGATTTTTAAGCTTTAATGAATGAACCTTTATAACATCTCTATAAGGTAACAAGTGGAATGACTCATGAACATTAGAATACAAAAAATGCAAAGATTTGAAAGGAATTTTTGAAGGTTATGAAATACTACTTCGAAACTGACACAGTTTAGACTTGAATTCACTTTATCTTCATACAGAGGTGAAAGCACAGAACAATAATTTCTTTATTTGCGTTAACGCCTAGGGTGCCCAGCCATGGATGAAGACCCCACTGTGTTAGGTACTAACCAAACACAGAGCTAGTCCTCACCTCCCACATAATAGAATAGAATAGAATAGAATAGAATAGAACAGAAAATAGAATATTTCAGTTGAAAGGGCCCTACAATGATCATCTAGTCCAACACCCTAAACAATTTAAAGCTGACCAAAAGTTAAAGCATTTTATTAAGGGCATTGTTCTGATGCCTCTTAAACACTGACAGGCTTGAGGCATTGACCACCTCTCCAGGAATCCTCTTCCAGTGTTTGGCCATCATCGCAGTAAAGAAATGCTTCCAGTCTAAACCTCCCCTCGTGCAGCTTTGAACCAGTCCCATGTGTCCTATCACTGGATACTAGGGAAAAGAGACCAGCTTCTCCCTCTACCCTTCCCCTCCTCAGTAGTCTGTGCAGAGCAATGAGGCCTCCCCTCAACCTCCTTTTATCCAAACTAGACAAAACCAAAGTCTTAGCTGTTCCTCACAGGACATTCCTTCCAGCTCTTTCACCAGCTTTGTTGCCCTCCTCTCGATGCATTCAAGGACCTTCACATCCTTCTTAAAGTGTGGGACCCAGAACTGCACATAATATTCATGGTGATGCTGCACCCATGCTGAATACAGTGGGATAATCACCTCTTTTGGTGAGCTGGTTATATGGTGTTTAATGCACCCCAGGATGTGTTTGCCCTCTTGGCTGCCGGGCCACACTGCTGGCTCCTGTTGAGCCTGCCGCTGACCTGTATCCCCAGATCCCTTTCTGCAGAGCTGGTCTCCAGCCCCTCTTCTTACAATTCATACTTGTGCCCAGTGTTACTCCATCCGAGGTGCAGAACCCAGCATCTCAA
Source organism: Pterocles orientalis (assembly GCA_011057875.1). Lineage (NCBI taxonomy): Eukaryota > Metazoa > Chordata > Aves > Pterocliformes > Pteroclidae > Pterocles > Pterocles orientalis. The sequence goes on along the minus strand of WKFP01015246.1, from coordinate 636,702 downwards.
CTTGTTGCATTCCATCCCACTAGTCATAGCTCAATGCTCTAATCTATCTAGATCCCCCTCAAGAGAGTCAGCAGCACCTCCCAGTTTGGTATCATCAGCAAACTTGCCAATGGTGTATTCAACTCCTGCATCCAGATTGTTGATAAATACATTGAACAGAACTGGCCCCAAAACTGAACCCTGAAAAACACTACTGGTGACTGGTCACCAGCCAGACATAGCTCCATTCACTACAACCCTTTGAGCTCTGCCCTTCAGCCAGTTCTTCAGCCAGTGCACCATGAACCCACTCATCCCACACTTGAACAACTTGTCCGGAAGGATGCTGGGAGGGACAGTATCAAAAGCCTTACTAAAATCCAGAAAAACTATGTCCACTGCCTTCCTTTCATCCACTAGGTGGGTGAATATATCACAGGAGGACATCAAGTTAGTTAAACAGGACTTTCCCTTTGTGAACATATGTGAACTGTGCCTTATGGTTGCATTATTCTTTAAATGTCTTTCAGTAGTACCCGGTATAAACTTCAATCTTTTTCCAGGAACTGAGGTTAGACTAACAGGTCTGTAGGCTTATTTTTTTCCTATAATATACCTAATAGGCCCAAAATTGTAGTACCATGTGTGTAAATAAAAAACCCTGCAATTTTTCAAAACATGTCAGTACGATATGCATATTCACAAATAGTCATAAATGTTTCAAAAAGTTGTATAAGTTGTTTGTGTAATGAAAAATTTGTTCTGACTATTTCATTTTTAAGTATGTTTAGTTTTAATTCACATAATAAGATATGCAAGGAGTCCTTCAGCTCTAGTATACGAAAAATACAACATTATCTAAATTACTTTTGTTTAGTGCACTCAGGGTTTGATGCAAAACCTATTGAAAGCAATTGAAAAGACTCCAATTTCTGTCAATTGTCTTTGGAATTAGTCTCTTAAATGTGCCCACTATTTTCTTTTTTTTTGTGGGTAAGGCAAATGATGTACGATTTTGATCTCTGCTTGCTCAAGCTAGAATGGATCTGGCAAGCTTTCAAAATTCATCCCATAGTGAGTATCACAACAAACTGTTCTACATCTGTTCAAACTGCACTTAGCATTAGTTACACTAGGAAAGTTTCGGACACAAGATTTTGCAGCTGGAAGGCTCGAAAGTCATAGAATTATAGAATTGTTTGTGTCTGAAGAGACCTTTAAAGGTCACCTAGTTCTAAGTCCCTGCCATGGGCAGGGACGCCTCCCACTAGCCCAGGTTGCTCAAAGCCTCGTCCAGCCTGGCCTTGAACACCTCCAGAGATTGAGCATCCACAACTTCTCTGGGCAACCTGTTCCCATGCCTCACTACCCTCACAGTAAAAAATTTCTTCCTAAATACCTAATGTAAAGCTTCCCTCTTTCAGCTTAAAACGTCTGTTTTAAAGAGTCCCTCCTCATCTCTCCTGCAGGCCCCCTTTAAGTACTGGAAGGCTGCTAATAGGTCTCCCTTCTCTTCTTTAGATTAAATAAACCCAGCTCTCTCAGCCTGTCCTTGTATGGAAGGTGCTCCAGCCCTTTGATCATCTTCATGGCTCTCCCCTGGACTCACTCTAACAGATCCAGGTCTTTCCTGTGCCAAGGACTACAGAACTGGACTCAGCACTCCAGGCGGGGTCTCATGAGAGCAGAATAAAGGGGGAAAATCACCTCTCTCCAACTGCTGGTCACACTTCTCTTGATGTAGCCCAGAGCATAGTTGGCTTTCTGGGCTGCAAGTGTACATTGCCAGGTTATGTTGAGCTCTTCCAGCACTCCCAAGTCTTTCTCTTCAGGGCTGCTCTCAAGCCATTCTCCTCCCAGCCTGTATTTGTGTTTGGGATTGCCTTGACACAGGTGCAGGAGCTTGCACTTGGCTTTGTTGAACTTCATGAGGTTTGCATGTGTCCACCTCTTAAGCCTGTCAAGGCCCTTCTGAATGGTATCCTTTCCCTCCCAGTGTGTCCACCACACCACACAGCTTGTTGTCACTGGCAAACTTGCTGAGGGTCCACTCAATCCCACTGTCCATGTATCTGACAAAGATGTTAAACAACACTGGTCCCAATACCGATGTCTGCAGAATACCACTCATCACTGACAACCACTTGGACATCGAGCCATTGACAGCAGCTCTTTGAGTTTGACAGTCAATAAGTCATAAACGTCATTTTCTATCTCATGCTCCATCTCAGTCATTTGTTTTTGCTGGCCATGAACTTATTAAGAACTGAATTACCAGACTGGGAAAACAATCCTGATTGACTTCAACAGAGATGATATGGCAGCAGTCACCTGTAAAATACTGACACCTCTGCATAGTATTAAAATTTTAACCACTAGAGATTGTGTTTATCGAAGAGAAGCATATTAACATGACATTTGACATTCATGCCACAATGGTGGCAGCAAAAAAAGACAAAAAGCAAACAGATGATATTTTATATACTTCTCCATATGTGGTTATATATAAAAACATTAGCCATTTATTTCATCTTTTGATTAGACACAGACATGAGTAATATTGCAATAACTGAAACTTAAATTTCTAATCTATTTTCTACATGGGTAGACATAGTCAGAAAGATCAGAGAATAACTGGAGTTCGCTCTGTTCCTAACAGGTGCCAAGAGTAATAACCGAACATCTTTGAGAAGTGTCCTTAGATGTGCACTTTCCTGAGAAGGAAAATGAAGAGGCATTCTCAATACTCCACCTGACTGTCACACCCCAACTGTTCCGGAGTGAGAGATAGGAGTCAGGAACTTTGCATTCAAGGAACTTGTGACTTACACAGTCTGATGAATGTTTTAGTCTAAAACTAAGAACAATGAAATCTACTGTGTGCTATGTGGTAAATTTTTTTTCTTCTTTTGAAGATGTACAATATGGTAAGGGTACCCTGTTTAACTTCAGTTTAAACTTGCATTCTCTATATGAATTAATAAAGATAATGAATAATCTAACTGAAAAGAATATTTCTTTCCATTAGTAAAAACAGTGAAATGTCAGCTTCAGTGCTGCTTTAAAAACAGCTAAGGCCCTGGCTGTTGAATCTTGGTCACTGAAATTGAAATAAACCAAACTGGCCCTGGGAATAATGTTTTCTGCTGGTTAGAAAACTGCAAGACTGAAAGTGCCTTTAAAGCCTGTCAAGGCTAAAAAGTAGGGAAAAGTCATGCTTTTAAAATACAATAGGTTCAATAATTTTTTTTCATCTAAAAGCTTTTATTTGCATCCGTTTTTATGGCTATTAAATGTCTTATTAATATTGAAGACTAATGCAAACCACAGTATATGGTTCACTTTTCCACTAATTAAAGATTGAATTTTTGAAAGGAAGAAAGCAACACTAATGCAAATTGATACAGTGTAAAGTGCTTTGAGATGGAGACAGAATAAATGAGTAGGAGTGCTTTGCTCCTGTAAAGAGAGTTGCCAACAGATTGTTCAATTAATTGGCCACATAATTTGAAATCAGATGGCTTCAATATTTACTTGCTGCAGATAGAGAAAACATGTCATCCTTGAGTATGTCTGTACTTTCACCCTCGGAATGATCTCAAGGTTATATTTGTTATCATCTAGACACCAAACCTAGAAACACAGGAACACGGAACATATAGTTTCCTCATGCCTTAATGCACTGTAGGGTATCATTACTAATGTGTTAAGTGTCTTACAGTGTCTCCAGACATGCCTGTCACAAATTATTCTCTGGTATGCAGAAACTGTCTCAATGAAGGCAATGGGACGTAAGGCAGGTAAATATGGGAAGACCCCATATTCCTGTTGTATTGGTTTTGATTGTAATAGAGTTGATTTTCTTCATAGCAGCTGGTATGATGCTACGTTTTGGATTTGTGACCAAAACAGTGTTGTTAACAAACCCATGCTTTATTTATTGCTGAGCAGTGCCTACACAGCCTCAAGGCCCTTTCTGTCTCTCATGCTGCCCTGCCAGCAAGTAGGCTGGGGCTGCAGAAGAAGCTGGAAGGAGACAGAGACAGGACAGCTGACCCCAAATGACCAAAGGGATATTTCCTACCATATAATGTCGTGCTCAACAACAAAAGTTGTGGGGAAGAAGAAGGAGATGTTCAGAGTTATAGTATTTGTCTTCCTTAGGAAACATTACTCATGACAGAGCCCTGCTTTCCTGGAAATAGCTAGGTATCTACCTGCCAATGGGAAGTAGTGAATGAATTTCTTATTTTGTTTGGCTTGCATAAGCAGCTTTTGCTTTATCTGTTATACTGTCTTTATCTCAATTCCATTTTTACCCTTTCAATTTTCTCCCCCATACCACTGCAGGAAGAGTGAGTAAGTGTCTGTGTGGTGCTTCTGCAAATCAGGGTCAAAACACAACGCCCAGATACACTAGTAGCTGCTCTCTAACTGAACATTTTTCAGAAGCGTTTCTCAAGTTGGGTATACTAGTTGTACAGAATAGGTGCATCACAGTCAAAGATAAACAACAGAAAATGAAAGAAATAGAAGGCTGTGACTCAACACCGGAGGCAATTGATAAAGAAGGAAAAGGGCAAAAGTATATATTTTTTTAAAAAAAGCATAAAAAAGAAGAAATACTTCCTGTGGGGTAGAAGGCAAATGAAAATTAGGTGTTGAATTGTTAAGCACCAAAATGGAAGTGAGAACTTCACTCAAGGTAAAAAAACTGTAGCTAATGAAGATGAAGTAGGTCTGATAGCAAGGTGAAGATGGAACTCTAAAAGAGTTGTTCAAATTCTGGTTGATGTCTGAGAAAGGTCTGAAAGCACAAAAATGTCTCAAGCTGTGGATTCAATTACCCTCTCATTTTTAAGCCTCTTTATAGATTCACCATTTGAATTCTGGCAAATAGATATTTCTTTTTGAACTCTTGAACATATTTTTTTTTTAGATAAAGAAGAAAACTAAAAAAATCTTCAGAGATATTTCTTAGAAAAGAACACCAAATGGTTCAGTTATTTGTGGAAAATACTGTTGTTTTCCACAGATACTTTTGAGAGTTGTATCTCCATATGTGCCTTATATTTGGGCAAGGTTTGAAACAGAGCACTCCAGAAATATGGCCTATAGGAATACTGCACAGCTTGCAAATGTCTCAGGATGGAACCAGTCTGTCTCAGGAAGGTAAAATCCTTTTACATTGCGCGTGTGTTGCTTTAGTACCTATTCTCCGCTTAGTTTAAACATCATAGAACAAAACGGTTTAAGTCAATTGCACTCAAACTTTTATGAACAGAATGTAAGCTTGTGGTGTGTTCCAAGTTTCCCTGCTTGGAGAGACTGAAATGGAAATGTAAGTCACAGATGCATGGAGGCGTATGTGGTGGATTCAGTCCAAGGTCAGGGCTTAAGGTAATGTTAAAGTACAGTCTTTGCATTTTCATGTTTTTCAGCATTGATGGTATATTTGCATTTACATTCTTCTAGCATGTTTGTATTCTTTAGGCACCCTTTTGCCTGAACCTGGCTTTATCGCATAACATTTCTCTCCATACATGAGACTGTGATAATTTTTTTTTGTCCAACAGAAAGTTGCAAAGAGGACATCGTATGGGGCACCACAAGTAAATGGAAACGCTAATTTCACATTTCACTTTTTCATTGTGGCTCTGAGCAGCCTGGTTTAGTGGTTGGTGGCCCTGCATATGGCGGGGGGGTTGAAACTAGATGATCACTATGGTCCTTTTCAACTCAGGCCATTCTATGATTCTACGATTCTATGATTCTACGATTCACCATTTTTGTATGCTTGCTGTTGTAGGATGCAAGAGATGTGGATGGAGGAGATGGTGGGTGTGAAAAGGAGAGCTTCAATAGCATGTTGTGCTCACTCTTCTTCTCTCCTTCCTCATCTAATGGCAACTACTATTTTGAAAGAAGGTTTCCACACATTAGATTGTTCCTCTGCATCTTGTTTAACTGTAATGACATTTTGTGCACCAAAGGATTGAAGTTTTTTCCCTAATCCTTTATTTTTCTTCAGTATTCCTTAAAGTGTTTCATAAGCTGTTTTTTGCTCAATGGTAAGAAAATGTCTCATGGTCCAAAGCTTCTATTTCTTGGTACCCTGGGAAG
>WKFP01015246.1:602658-628994 GCA_011057875.1 Pterocles orientalis | reverse complement strand
AGAAGTTTTTTCTCATCTTCAAGTGGAGCCTCCTATGTTCCAGCTTGAACCCATTGCCCCTTGTCCTATCACTGGATGTCACAGAGAAGAGCCTGGCTCCATCCTCCTGACACTCACCCTTCACATATTTATAAACATTGATTAGGTCACCCCTCAGTCTCCTCTTTTCCAAGCTAAAGAGACCCAGCTCCCTCAGCCTTTCCTCGTAAGGGAGATGCTCCATTCCCTTCATCATCTTTGTGGTTCTGCGCTGGACTCTCTCCAGCAGTTCCCTGTCCCTCTTGAATTGTCCAGAACTGGACACAGTATTTCAGATGCACTCTCACCAGGACAGAGTAGAGGGGGAGGAGAACCTCTCTTGACCTACTGACCACCCCCCTTCTGATACACCCCAGGATGCCATTGGCCTTCTTGGCCACAAGGGCACAGTGCTGGCTCATGGTCATCCTGCTGTCCACCAGGACCCCCAGGTCCCTCTCCCCTACACTACTCTCCAACAGCTCAGTACCCAACTTATACTGGTACCTGGGGTTATTCTTGCCGAGATGCAAGACTCTACACTTGCTCTTGTTAAATTGCATTAATTTTTTCCCTGCCCAAATCTCCAGCCTGTCTAGGTCTTGCTGAATGGAAGCACAGCCTTCTGGTGTGTCAGCCACTCCTCCCAGTTTCGTATCATCAGCAAACTTGCTGAGGGTGCACTCTATTCCCTCATCCAAGTCGTTGATTAATATATTGAATAGCATCAGTCCCAACACCAAACCCTGGGGGACTCCACTAGATACAGGCCTCACTGGAATGGTTCCAGATGTTGTCTTGGTGTATCTTCTTTGTCCACATTCCTGCCGGCTTCCCAGCTCTATTTATTTTCACTATTGTGTTCATGATCTTGAGTTCTAACTAGCTCTTATCTGGTATCTTTTGTGGTAGCCACAGCTGGATTTGTACACAGACAAGCGACACAGTGTTGGATGAAGATACCTTACTGTCCTGGTTTCAGCTGAGACAGAGTGAACTTTCTTCATAGTATCTAGTAAGTGGCTGTGTTTTGGATTTGTGCTGAGGAGAAGGCTGATGATATACTGATGTTTATACTTGCTGTCAGGACAGTCAAGGACTTTTCAGCATCTCCGCTGTGCCAGCATCTGCAGGTGCAGTAGAAGATGGGAGGGAGCACAGCCCCAGTTACCAGCCTAGGATTCGACCTTAGGTTTAGGACAGAGACCCAGATTGGCCAATAATCTATTCCATAACTGCACGTCATGCCCAGTATCTAAATGTGGCTCTGTCCGGAAGTACACTCTCTCTCGCTCCAGATTGTCTCCCTCTGGGTCTCTCCCCTTTCTGCGTCATATCAGTCTCTTGGATGCTCAGGCTCTTATCTCCATTCCAGGATTGTGGTTTCGGGACTCTCCCTGCTCTAGGATCACCGGGATGAGCCTTGGCCATTGGGTGGTGAGCAGTATCACTGTATACCATTCATTTGCATATTTGTGTATATTCTTACTGTTATTATTTTTATTATTCTTTTCAATATTATTGTAGTTTAATTATTAAATTGTTCTCAAGTCAACCCATGAGTCTTTTTTCTCTTTACCCCTTTAATTCTCATCCCCATCCCTCGGAGGGTGAGCGAGTGGCTGTTGTGGTGTTTGGCTGCCAGACGGGATGAAAACTACGACACTTCCCCAGTTGATTAATGCAGTAAAGCAGGAAAGTGTCACTTGAACACAATCAGTGAAAAGAAGACCAGAGAGCTGGTCGTGTTCTGAGTACATCAGCCATCCTGTAACTGATTGCTAAATCCAGTATCTCCTGAGTAAATAAGAAATGGGAAAGAAAGGAAATAAATTATTTGATAAATATCCCGTGAAGATAAATCTCATATATTAGCTGCTGTTTCACTGTAATTATACAATGATGGATCAATGAAATTTTGCTCCTAGTCAAAACACTTTAAAACATGGTGGTTTTGACTTTACAACATAGTAAAATGCCTTTTCTAGCTTAAACTGCCCTTGTGAATGCAGTTACCAAGTTACAGAATTATAAATTTGAATACATTTATCTGAATGTAAAATACTCTGCATTATAGCATTCAACTTCACTGCTAAAACACAGCACATAGCTTTCTAGAAAAGTTATGGATTCTTTATTTTTTAATTTACTTTATTTTTTTCAGTCAGATGAATATATCCTGACTGTTTTTTTTTTAAAGAAATAATTAACAGTTCAATGAACAAACCAAGTGGGGCTTTATACTAAAAATCTGAGTTTAATCTTAGGAGTTTAGTAGAAACAGTATCTTTACAGATAGTGCAAAACAGGCAGAGGACTGTCAACCCCAGGAGCCTTTTTTGATCTTTAAAGTATTTAATAGCATTTCTTGTTTCCTTAGTGGTTTCTGGGAGATCTAACTCTTTGCTTTTCTCATGATCTAGTGTCGATTTAGGGAATGCCTCTGGGTGAACTCCATTTCAGACTATAACAAAATGAAAACCTCTGTTTAAGTGTTACTATCTTTTTTAAAAACCTCATTTGCTCTTTCCCTTCAGAATTCATCATGGTCATGTCTTTTTTTATTTTTCATGGCATTTGAACTTCATAACTAATAGGTGTCCAGTCAGGAAGGGAGGTGATTCTGCCCCTCTACTCTGCTCTCGTGGGACCCCACCTGGAGTACTGTGTTCAGCTCTAGAGTCCTCAGCACGGGAAGGACATGGACCTCCGGGGAGACCTTATAGCAGCCTTCCAGGACTTAAAGGGGGCCTACAGGAGAGCTGTGGAAGAAGTCCTTACCAGGGAGTGTAGTGATAGGACGAAGGGTAATGATTTTAAGTTGAAAGAGGGTAAGCTTAGGTTAGATGTTAGGAAGAATTTTTTCACTGTGAGGGTGGAACAGGTTGCCTAGAGAAGCTCTGGATGTTCCATCCCTGGAGGTGTTCAAGGCCAGGCTGGATGAGGCTTTGAGCAACCTGGTCTAGTGGAAGGTTGTAGGAGAACAAGAAGAAATTGGATTAAGGTTTACCCTCAAAGATACGAAGCTCTGCCCTTGAAGCAAGCAAACACAGAAGAAGATAGACGTGTCGGAAAACAATGAGATCTGACAAACACAGCAAGAATGTAGAAGATAGGACTCAATTGTTAAGCTAATCAGGGTGCGTGGACAATGGTATTTAATCAATAGAAGTACTGCTCGTGTTACATACATGTGGAGCTGCCTAGGCTATAAAGACTGATCTAAAAGGACAAGAAACGATTCTGATTCACTCTCCATCAGCGTCTATGCCTTAATCCGCTGCAGAAGATGTCCCTGCCCAAGGCGGAGGGAGGAGGTGACTAGATGACCTTTAAAAGTCTCTCCAAACCCAGGCTATTCTATGATTCCGTGACTCTATGAAAATGCCACTTCCATTCTGCACCTGTACCCAGCCCAACCAGTGACAGTAATTGAAATAAATATTTAATGTTTTCACTCCACACTTTTGCACATACCTGTGCTAAACTCTAATGCATTTCCTTGGTGGATTGCCGTTCATCTCATACTTCCTCCCATAGATTATTTTAGCAGCAGGCATTGTTAAATTCAGGGACTGATTATATTACAATATTTTGGCTTTTTGAGGAGGTGAGGTAAGGACAGTGGATAGAAATCAGCCTGGTGCCAGATGTTGTCTTCTAACCCGAGTGAAAACCTGGTCATTAAAACTTCTCTTGAATAAAATTATAAACCTTTACATGTGATTTTTGCTGGACCTTGTTGAAAAAATCGTGCTTGACACCTATTATTCAAGGGAGTTTTATTTATTTATAAAGAAAATGAGTCCTGGAAAAAGACAACAGAGTACTTAGTGTATTTAAAAACTATCAAAAGGGTTTGACCTCTTTAATGAGTGAGATTATTTCTTTTGCATCTCATGAAGCTCATTTAAATTTAGTGGCGATTCTGAGAGTATTATGAAATAATAAAGTTTGTAATGCAGCTTGTTTTGCTACTTCTAGACTATAAAGAAATATATGCATTTATGCATAGAAGTGCATGCTGAAGAACACTACCACTGACAGATAATCTTAATGGATTTAAATATAACTAAAATTATCTTTCATAGTACCAAAGTGCAAGCATTATGAGGTGAAATTCTGTAATGCTCCATTGGTTCCTTACAGCTACTTAACAAGCATAATTGAGAGTATTTGTCATGTTCATCTCCTTCTGGACATTCTGGGCTTCCCTTCCTGCTATTTCTGATGCTTGTCAATGTTAAATAAAGCAGTTAGTGACCTATTTAAAATCTGGCTTTTGGTAGAAGCTGAGATTCTCCATTTTTGCACATCCTTGGTATCAGGTGAGTCTTGTTATTTTCAGTTGTGAGTTTCATGCTTGGATACAAAATGATAGTTTGTGACTGGTTGTTCTTTGCTGGAAAGTCAGCCATGCATATCCAGGTATTTGTGTAACTTTCAGTGAATAAGAGATCTGGTTCCGCTCTTTTCATCTATATTCCGGCACATATTTGTGCTAACCTTTCACTTTTAACACATTTGTAGCAAATAATGAAGTAGCCGCAGCCGTAATATCTATCTGCCTTTAACGACACGATTAACATTTTCCACATAAATTCTGTCAACTTTTTTGTGTGTTTGTGTTTTATGGAAAGAGCATAATGGTGCAATTGATTATCCCCTTTACACATCTTGAGAAAAAATGTCAAAAACTACATTAGAAACTCAAAATACCAGCATTTTAAGTTGATAAAGAGCACATAATCTATTACTTTAACATTATTATCTTCAAATTACTTTACTATATGTATAAAACTACGATTTCATTATCGATTTCTCGCAGTTTTTAAGTTGAACTATTTTTAACTCCTATGTTTATTCTGTTAGCTTATAACATACAACCAGCACACTAAACTAGTTAAGTTTTCTTTATGTTTTTTGCTAATTTTCTTATGTCTTAAGATGAAATAATTTTTAAAGGACATTAGAGCATTTTCAAGGCTGACATAATTATACTTTTATTTACACTTCCATGAAGTTTAATGAGATTAGTAAAATTTATAACTATCTCAGAGAAAGAGGCAGAAAAAAATGCTACTGAGCTGATACACTACAGTTTATAGAATTATATTGAAGAAATGTAACATGTCACTAACCAGTTCAGATAAGGCTGCAGTCATTCACAAAATTGTGATCTAGGAATAAAATTCCAGGAGTCAGGCACCCCTACCACACTGTATACTGTAACAGGCTATATTATACGCTTAGACTACTTTGAAAATTAGAATTAAAATAGCTATTTAAGTCTAACATTGAAGAAAAGAATTAGGAAAAAATATTCACAAACCTTAGAAAATATAAAATTCTTCTTTCTGTATCTGCTATGAGTAGATTAGAAATATCCTTTGAGAGACACGTTATCCACAAAGTAAAAAAAAAAAAAAAATGAGGCTATATTAAGAAACTAAGAAAGAAAACTTGGTGAATTCAAGTGCAAATATTGACTGATATAGTTAGAAATATTATACCGTCAGCTAGCATACTTTCTACAACAAACTGAATATAAGTTTATGTCTGATCTCTCATACTCGTTATTGTTATTTTTGCTGTCACATTCAGTACTGTCATTAAAAAATACTAGAGTAAGGGATGAATTGGGATAATTTTTTTCCTCTAATGATGCTCTCAACATGACCTAGAGAGCAAATACAGAAATAAAGATATTCTTCTATAACATTAACCTAAAACCATTTAGCATGTAACCTTTTGGGTCATATTTTGTGGTGTTTATTTACGACACCTGTGTAGATGCTACAAATGGGAAGAGGAAAAGAGGTTGATAGCAATTAAAATAATGAGAATTTGAAACTGCTAAAGAAATAAGAAAGGGAATAGAGGGACTCCAGGAAAAAAAAAAATTAAAAAAAAGGAATAGTTGACAGAATTAAAAAGAGACATAGAATGCTTTCGATAATTTTAAGTCCATTTCTAGGTAAAAATTAAAGTTTTAACACAAATGCTGTGATAAAATATATTTCTGGATATTTTTGTAATGTTTCTGTTTAAAGTCCAGCTTTTTAAGGAAGCAGAGCAGGCAATAGACTCTGGATTTTTAAAGTTTTGAGCAGTGTCAGAACAAGATTATTGGCACACAGCTCTTCTAAGGAACTAAAATTCTATGTTAGATTGAAAACACTTTTCAAAATTCTAAATAGTTCAATTATAATATACGGTTTCAGCATTGGAAACTTTCCTGGTAAAATACAGCTTTGAAATGGTTGTTCACTTCTCTGCCAGAGCTAGGAAATATGGACATACTTGCAAAATGCTATAAAAGTCTTTGTAACGCTAAATACCAAACACATGAATAAAACATACCAAACAAGCCTCACCTGTAGAACTTATTTTTCTATGTTACAGCAGTTCACGGACAAATAGGAAGAGATAAAACATGGAAACAGTGTGCTTTCTTCATCTTTGGCAACAGCGTAACAGTTAGCAGTCTGCAAATATTCACAGCTCAATTAGAATTTTGAAATACTGGAGGCAGCGCAGAAGTCCACAAGAAAAAGTTTTGGGAAACTTTTCTGTGGCAAACACCTCAGGGAGCTCAATCTTCTTAATTTATCAAAGAAGAAGTTGATCAGATTGTGAGTATCTCTGTAATAAAGTGCTTCTCAAATCTAGCAGGCAGTGTTATATAAGAAGATAATGGGAGATAAAAGTAGAGCATATCAGACCACAAATAAAGAGAAATTTCTAGGAGCATGAATCACTGTAACTTCTTGCTAAATTGCTGTTAGATCATTCATCAGTGAACACTTCAAAATCAAGATTATTTGAGTTTTATATTGTCCTAAAGACTGATACTCCAGTTTGGTTGCAGAAATTTTATGACACAAAGTATTATAAATCAGCTTACAACAATGGATTTTATAGTCTATGTGTTTACTTGCATTCCCAAGACAGCAAGAAGTTAACAGGAATTATGAAATAGAAATTCCAACTGTAAACATTGGCAGAGCACAGAAGTTCACTGAGGATCAAAGAGTAAGATAAAAACAGCTGTACAGTGAATTATTCTCCCTTTCTTGTTATTGTCACATTGAAACAGTTTATAGGCTGTGGTCATGAACCCTTCAGTTTTTTCATTTCATGTCTTTATTGTGAAAATTTATCTTCCTTCAATCATTTCTAGTAGCTTTGAGTCATTTTGGTTGAGTGTCATTTTTATTTATTCAGTTTTTACGTTTTCTACCTAAATGAATCATATGACTCTGTGTATCTGGCAATATTCATCTGATTGTAAACAACTAAAATTCACATTCTTCCACAAATCTATTGTTTGGTTTGTCTATCTCTAAATTTGACATTTAAATAGCAAAGCATATAGAACATTTCTGAAGCACTACTTCCAAAAAGGCGGATATAAGTGCTTGACTAATGATAAAAAGTGGAGCAGCATTTCCTGATTTCACGTAGTCTCTACAATATCCCATTACTGCCATTGTACAGCGTAAAGGATTTTTCTGCCATGGCATTGTGAATGCTATAATAAAACAAAATTACACAAGCAGTTTTCTGTGATACAACTGTGTGCCATGTCTGTCTAAGGCAAGAAGGAATTTTCTGCACCAGTATTGTTTATTAGGAGAAACCAGTACAACATAGCAGTTCAGCAAACAGTCCATCGCTCTTTCCTGTGACACCAAAATTCTATTAGGGAGCAAAGAGATCATCTGTAGAGTTGCCTTAAATAAAATACTTAATTTTATGCTGACTTAGTGTCTTATATGCTTTGCTCACCTTTAGGATCATATGTACCTTTTTCATTTTTTTTTATATCTGAGCACATGGCTCAATTGCTATGTCTTAAAGCAGAAGAAAAAAAGTTAGAAATTATGACCTCAGTGGGCTGGAAGAACTGCCTTGTTGGGAAAGATATATGTCTAAAAGAAGTTTTCTAAAAAGAAAGAAAAGAAGAAGCCAGAAGGAACTGAAAGTAAAGGAAGGGGAAGAAAAGAGAAAGAAAAGGAAATCCTGTGTTATATTTAGAATGAAAGTTTCCTCACAGATGGACAGCTGTGGGTCTGTGCCTATTTACAGCCCTTCCCACCTCCTGTGATAGCTCTTGGGACCCACCTGTGGTGGACTTGTGTTCAGGGGCTCCAGCTGGCCACAATGCAAGTAGCTGCCCAGCACCCTGAGCAGCTGCACAGGAACCAAATGCAACAGCAGCCACTGGCTCTGCTGGGAAGGCTGCCAGGGTCACTCCTAAGAGGAGGTAGTTTGATGTAGAGGTGAAGGGTTGTTAGTAAAACTGGCCAGCTCAAACTCTAAAAGAAAAACTGTGGTATCAATGTAAAATTCAGCACTGCTTCCATTTGTTTATATAGTTAATTCACTTACTGACATGTTTTGGTTGGTTCAACTTACCTGAGAATGGTTTACAGCACAACTATTCCACCCCGAGAACTTATATTACCGTCTAGATAGTTCATCCCCCAGGGGATGTGCTATCAGGCTCCTCTTCAGCTCCACCCATGAGAAGGCCAGCAGGAAACCTCAGTCATGTTGCCCATGCAGGCTCTCTCCTGGACTCTTCTGTACATGCAGACCAATATTTTAATAAATTATGCATCATCATAGAGAAGGATTTCCCAATTTGCACAATATTGCCACAGTTATGATCAAGGCAATATTCTGGGTTCAAGTCCTTTCTGGGTTTGCTTTCCCTTGCCTATGAAAGCCAGGCCAGTTTTAGGAGACAGTGCAGATCTCATTATTTTCTGACCTTTCAGAAGAGACGAACGTGATGAGATCGTTGCCCATGGGAAGACTGAGTATATTTTCCTATCTGTTAATTTTCTGCCTGGTTAATTCAGGCTATGTGTGGATGAAGATAGGCTGGTGGAATCACTATTGATAGGGTTTTTTGTTTTACTTTTTTTTTTCTGTAGTTGTCAAAATTGAACAAACAAATGGGTGGGTGTTAATTTCTTCTAGATGTAAATGAAAAAAAATAATCAGTTCATGGTGCTACTCACTGCATGCTTTGCAATAGTAAGTAACTTATAATGCTTTATTTAATTCATGGGGTGTAACATATCGGTAACAGCTATACAAAGTAATATTTCTTTGAGAGCCACTTCACAAAATAGATTTTCTCAAAGTCTAAAAACTACTGTACCACAATTTAAAAATTATTTCTCCAACTTTATTATGATGAATTTTAGCCTAAAATGACATCCAATATTGATCGTAACTTTTTTTTTTTAATTAAAAAAACCTCAGAAACATGTATAATTATGGTGTATGGGAGAGTTTCTTACTCTTTTCAGTATCTGTGAGACTCAATTCCAAATCAGCCAAATGTAGTCTATGACTGAACAAAACGTAACTTCAACAACTTGTAAGATCTTTACTTGAAATAAAGGGTCAGAAAAGGAGCTTCTTGGCTGATACTAACCCTAAATATTAAACATTTTCTCAACTCAGTGGAGATCTTACAAATACCATAAATACGAAATACAAGAAACCCGAATTAAATCATGGAGACCACTTCTAAACTAAGAACTAAGTTTTTAAAAAATGCATGATGCATCTTTATATTTTCTTATGTAATATTTGCGCCTATAACAGGACAATACAGTCACATTTTTGTGGGTTTTTTTAAACCAGGAGAATCAGAAATACATTTTACTAAAAAATCCCAACAACACTAAAGCAAAAAAAAACACATAAAAACCCAAATAAAGTAAAAGTCATATGTAACCACTGCATTTTAAGAACTGGAACTTGAAACCCCCATAACTAAGCTATGATACAGATTGTCGTATAATTACAATAGGGGATAGCCCTGCATGGAATCCTTAGTGCTGTATTTTTTGATTCTGCAGATATATGTCTTCTGTGCTGCAAAAAGCATCTCTTATTATTGTCTCCATCAAATTACTGTAAGATTAGTGCAGTTCCCGTACTGGGGATATTTTGTACTGTCCTGATGAACTTGATGGATCCTGAAGTAGCGACATTGTTTGAAACTAATGCATTAGAGCACAGATGTGCAAAAAGACAAAAACTACCTCAAGAAGGATCTCATCCAAGATCTACAGAACTTTGTCCTGGTTCTGACAGTGTGAGTCTCTAGTGGTTTAAGAATGTGATAAAAACACAAGGCAAGTACAAAGTGACAATTCCCCCAGTGTGTACATACCTATAAGTTCTGTTATTGCTCTGCATTTGCACTTCTTACGGAATAACCTTACATACTTTTTGTGGTTATTCATCATAGTGCATTCAGCCAGCACACAAAGATAGGCAGGAAAGTATTTGATGATGTTTACCTACATCTTTTGTGAGAATTACAATAATTTTCATATTCATGTGTAATTAACCTCTCCCCATGGACCATCTCTACGAGCTGCTGACATTAGCCAGTTGACTTATTACTCAAAGAGTTGCCACACTGCGTGTCTCTTCTGAAACAAAATTTTTGCTCTTCTTTAATGTTATTCATTCTTTTGGATTTTCAGAGACGCATATAAGGATGTGTTTTTACTTACAACACATCTACTGTTTCCTGAAGGTGAATCTATTCTTCATATGTTCCCCCGGGTCACGTTTTGGGTTTTGGCTTGCAGCTGACCAGTTTTTGTACCTCAGCATTTTCAGCATTTTAAGTTTGCTTGCTTCATACATTGCTTCCATAAAAATGCAGATACTGGCCTGGCTTATGCTATTTATGTATTATTTTAGTTCTCAGTGTCCAGATTTTTTAGCTTTCATGGACTTTTGATAAACAGATCTCAAACAATAATTTGAATTATTTCATCCATTAGAGTAATCCAAGGGCTATAAGCATCACCTTAGTCCAATTCTGGACTGTGTGTGTGCATGCTGGTTTTGGCTGGGATAGAGTTAATTAAACCCAAAGATGAACACCCGCACACATCAACCTGACTTCGTGAATGCAGCAGAGTTTCAGGGCTGGAGGAGAGCACTTTTCTGGGGCTAAGTGACACTCCCAAGACATTAAGCTCCCTAGAAGCACACACTTTGAAGCCACAAGAAAGTGAAAAATGGCAGAAATCTCTTTACCTCCTCCATAAGAAGCCCTCCTCTTGAAAATGTGTTCCTCAAAATCTGGGCTGAAGTGACAAGAATTTCTCAACTACTGAAGACATCTGCTAAACTCATTGATGTACGTAGCCTTTAGAGGCAGAATGGACTTACTGAGAATTAGGATGGAAGGAGAGAGAAGGGAAAACTGAGCAGAGTTTTAGTGTACTGGAGATTGATACTTAATTACCTACTGACATGAATCTATTCTTCCCCTCCATTGAAACTATTTTCCTCTTTTTAGAGAACAAGTCATAAGAACAATCATCTAGCATATAAGCAGCTTGCTTGTCTAGAAACCAAAATTAACATCTTTAACATGAGGGGTCTTTGTGACCAATGGAACCGCTGAAGTTTGGTGTACTGAGATCAAGTTTGGTGGAAAAGGTTACCTTGCAAGGAGACAGTTGGCAGTGGTAAGATTTATTTTAACCTGTTTTATTAAATTCTGCTCACACAGCTTATCTGAGGTATGTAAAAACTTTCACTGCTTTAATGTATTATTTTGTGTTCCAGCAAAATTTAGCCTGAGAGATTAGACACTTTTGACTTAGTGTACTCCCTTAAAAAAAGAGGTGGATCAATTCCAAACCTCTAGCTATCACAGGTACATAATGAGGTAAATCTTGAGTTACTGTAATCAAATTGTACTTACTGGGTAGAAGAAACAAACAAACAAAAAGCCTTTATTAATTTATACCAATGAAAATTCCATATAATCTTTGCTTAACATGCACACATTTAGAATGTGAAACAAAGTTCCTGATAAAAATGTATTTTCATGATCATAATACCTGTATTCCATCAAATGTCCTTGGAACCTGTGAATACTGTCAACAGCGTGTGTCAGACTTTTTTCTTTGGTGTCTCTGATGATTTGAAAGTGGAAATTAATTAAAGCTTACACACAACATCTTCCCCTTGAGCTACTCAATATGCTTAAGTGGCATAAAGGGGTACCATACATTTTTCTAAAGCTGTTCATTAAATAACTCAATTTGGTTTAAACACACGTCATTTTTTTTTTTTTCATAACTAGCTGTAATTTCTCTCCTTGAGTATGTAATCTTACCCCATTAAAAGACTCTGGCTTGTGTAATTAAATTATCTCTCTGCCTTCAGTAAAAGGACAACATGAAAATGTGAGTGTATGCCAATGTCAGTGTCAGAACATAGAAAGTTACACTGTTTAGATATTTATCTCTAGGAAAATTGCCAGCTTTAAATATCTCAGGGATTTCTATACAAACAAGAGTTATTTAGAAAGCTAGTTACCTGAGTTACATATTTTGCTATTTGATTAACTTAAAGAAAAAGTAGTATCATAAAAAAAGCAGATTAATCAATGGTTAAAATGTAATACTTTCCAAAACTGAAGCTTTGATTAGACATTTTTATGCCTATTCAGATCAATATGGCATATATACAGTATGTTACTTGATTCATAACATTATATAAAACATGTTAATATAATATATGCTGGGTTAAGAGTCTGTTTGTTTGAATACACTCATCAACATATTTACTAACATTAGGTCTTGTTTCAGTGCAGGTCTGTTATTTCCCCCTTTTTTGCAAATATTCAGGACTCTAACTTTCCCTTCTCGGGAATGGGCTGAACAGTCTGTGCTGTTAGCTGTTTTTCTTCACTAGGATGGTCACTTCTGGACACTGTGGCAGAAGTATCTGGCTGTCATTTTCTAGAGGGATGTCCTTGAATATTAGGTTATTCAACAATGCTATGAGCAGTAGCCAGAAGAAGAAGAGTGTGGAAAAATAGACATACAAACACAATGAGGATCTTCCATCTGTAAGTATTTATTTCAGGTCTTCAACAGAACATTTAGAAGTTGTCTGCAGACTGGCTTCTAAAAATAACTATGTGATTTTGTTAATTTTAATGGGAATTTTGAAATTAGGCACTACTCAGAGTGAATAAGGACATAGTCTGGTCCCAGGCAGAGTGATATGCATAAAAACATTGTAGAAAATACCATTCTCTACATAAGACTCCCTCACTTCACACAAAAAAAAAAGCTGGCATGTGGCAGATACCATGGGGTAGATTCCGACCATCTCAAGGATCCATAGGTAAGTCTGAAAACACCAGAAAGATAGGTACTGTGTTTCAACATAGTGACTCAGAACATAAGATAAACCCATGGGCTTTCAAAGCTTTGTCAACAGAGAGGGAATCACCTCTGAGGAGCAATTCAGGGGTTTCAGCTGAAGCACCTATCTCTCATTGACTGAACCTCCATAGGGCTACTCGGTATAAATTATTACGAAACGTGTGCTCTCAGCTGCACACCAATTGTCAAGACAACTAATGAGAGGCCCTTGGCTCCAGACTGTCCTTCACCCTCTCATCCAGTGGGATTCAGGACTCCTGAATCTCTTCTGAAGTGCAGCCTCTGCTAGCCCATGGGATACAGTAGGTCATCACTGGATCTGGTTGCATGATGGTTAGTGCATTTACTTGAGAGATAGAAACTCTTGAACTTCAGGTCAAGAAATTTAGAACTTCAGAAGCTTTGGAATTAAATGAGGGGGGGAGTTGCAATGAGAAAGGTGGTGGGAAGGGAGAGGAATGGTTGTATTCAGACTTCAGTTTTCCAGAATATCACTCTCTACACTTTACTATAATAACCAGGCAAAATTCATCCTCCTGCTGAAGTTTGCTATTGTGCACGTAAGGATGCACAGTTCACGTAGCTCAGGAGAGCATAAAAGGATGTCGTTCTGTAGACTACTGATTAGGAGGATTCCAGGTTCTTTAATTCACCCACATTTTATCAATTTTTTTTCTTAAATAGAATAAGTTTAAGCAGTTCTCAGACTCCAGGCTGAGCCCTCACAGAGGAGTTCCTTCCCTTACATATCTATAATGAGGCCTTCTCTTACATTTTATCTCTTTCTCCCTCTGTCTTTGGCCTAATAATTCTTGCATGCTTTGATTTTTGTCATCCTATAGGCACTTTTTAGATATCTTGGGGGGGGGGGGTGTTTTAATTTTTTTTTGCCTTTTTTTGTTTGATTTTTTTTTTTGCTATTTTCCCTTCATTTTGGGGGGGAAAAGATCTAGCTTTGTGACATCTTTAAGGAGAGATGGTTTCCTTTTAGATTTGCCAATCATATTTTTGTTAAGATGAGATAGTGTTTAGATCCATCTGTGAAAAAAAATAAACCAAACTGTGAAATTTTCTGCTATGTTCTCTCTTCAACAGGACTTGAATCTGTAACAGCTTTAGAATATATAAAGGATCTACAACAGCTTTAGAATACGTAAATTGTAGAAGACATCAGGTGACCAGTTCACTAGAACAGGTATTTTTTCCTATCTTCAGGAGCGTGGAATTTCTCTGACAAAGTCTTAACCACTCTGGAAGGAATGTTTAATATATAGAATTGTGAAATGCAAATTCTATGCTGCTATTTCAGAGAAAGACATGTCATTTCATAAATATTAAAACCTAAATGGCAGTACCCAATTAAAACTAAACTGAACATACACACAGGCATATCCTTGAAAGAGAGGTAAAAATGCAGTAGTGCAAGAAATAAATGCTGTATTAATACATCTTCTCTTGTAATCTCGACTTTACTACAATGTAGAGTTTGCCTGAAAATCAGTCTGTTTGGCATTTTTATTACCATTGTGCAATGGAAAGAGAGTAAATGAACCATTTTCTGCCTTTACTTTCTCTGTAGAGTAATGCTTCAGTTTTCCATTTGGCTGTAGTCTACCTTTTTTTTTTTTTTATCACACAAATGCTTACTCCTTGGAATCTTTGAAATTGTAATCATTAGTTAAGACAGGTTTCCATTCAATGTCTCTGGAAACCTTCCTACTGCAGTGCAAAAACTACCAAGAGCTGAGCTGCTGTAAATAAAATTTGGTTTAAAGGGTTAGTAAACACACTGTAATGAAACACCCTATGGCAATTCAGTAATGTTGAGTTACAGAATCTGCCTATCTGGTAGAAGGCATAAATAATTGCTATATTGCACATCCTTTTCCCTACAACTATTTTGACTAAAGATTAAGAGATCTGAAAGGAAAAAAAAAGAAAGAAAAAAATGCATATAGTATGTATGAGTGGTTTTTTGTACATGTTCAAGGTTAGAGCATCATCCGTATTAAGTTATTTTTATCTGTTTTAGAAGGAACAACATTTAAAATGGTAATCCATCCCCTGTGCACCACATCTGAAGCAGACAGAAAGCTTAACTGGGTGTGGCAAAATTCTTCCTAATCCATTTGGACAAACAAAATTAATATTTTCCTTTCAGAAATATTAAGAGAAATAAGCTAATAATATTAACTTTTTAATGCAGATGAAAATTATAAACTGATGGAGTTTTGTTCAGAAAATGCATGTTTGGATTAAAATACACATTTTCAAAAAATAATTCACATAATAGTAATCATTCCTGAGTGGTAGTGTGTATTCACTGGTCTCTAACTGCAGAATTCCCTCTTTTTTTTGTGCTCCAAAAAGTAGCACTTTAAGAAGGGGTGAAAGAGAGAGTTGTAGGAGGCATAAAAGCCTTAACAGAGAATTGTTGGTTTATGGTTCCATGCTGCATTTCAACTCAGCCATAATTTCCTTGCATAACATAATAATATTATACAATAATATAACTATAATAACAAGAAAAAGAATAATCAGAAATAAGCATAGAATCACAGAATAATTTGTTCTGGAAGGGCACCCTGCAGGTTATCTAGTACAAACCCCCTGCCTGAAGCAAATCCAATTAGGGGAGCTGCCCAGCACCATGGAGTTGGAGTATCATAGAAGCCATCCTGCAGCCATTCTTCACCCCCCACCCCTCCCCCGCTACCAAAAACTTTGCCACACAAACCAAATACTTGGTGTTCACCAGGACTCTCTAGGTCCTTTTCTATAAAACTGCTTTCCAGCTGGTTGGCCCCCAGCATATATCGCTGCATGGGGTTGTTCCTTCACAGGTTCAGGACTTTACACTTCCCCTTGCTAAACTTCACAAGGTTCCTGTCAGCCCATTTCTCCAGCCTTTTGAGGTCCTTCTGGATGGCAGCACAACCATCTGGTATATCGGTCACTCCTTTGAGTTTTTTGACTTCAGCAAACTTGCTGAGAGTATACTCTGCCTTATCATCTAGACCACTGATGAAGATGTTGAACCCTGTAGTACACTGCTAGCTACCGGAAACCGGTATGGAGCAAAAACAAAAAGCAGAAAGGTTCCAGAATGTTCTCCTCTGCCTTTCAAAGGAACATTGTCCTCTGTCTTCCATTGTACTTAATGCCATACAACCTTTGCATTTGGACATAGCTCTGAAGATTTGTTTTAAACTTATTTTGACTGAGACCACTGAATATAAAACATAAATGTGAAACATGTATGTTGCCAAAGCTAGAAAATCTAAGTTGACTGTACAGCTATAGCTTTGATGTTTTCTTATTTTAGAACATTGAATTTCAGTCTCTTGAGTTCCTTCTTTAATCACAGGTTTTAGTTTATTAGGTAAGTGCACACACATAGGGTACAAGTTTACTTCTTTCACTTGAGCTTTCTGAATTTCTGATATATTCATCTTTTAATGTCTCACGGGGTATATCATACATGTTGCAGCATATTAACATGTCATGCCCACATAGTATACAACAGGAAGTCTATGTGCATTTTTATAATTACACTGAACACTGATTATATAAATATCCTGTTGGTAGCTTTTGAATACTAAGGAAATTAATCATTGTTATTTTAATTACTAAAAAACCCAAACATTTTAGCTTTTTTTTTTTTTTCATACAAAGCCCTCTCAATTCCTGCATATGTCCCTTACCTATGAGGTTAAATATCTTAAAGGCAACAGTGTTAAAGATAATGCTTATAATTATATGTCCTCATTTCTAACCTTAAACAAAATTAGATCTAAAACTTCTTGAATTTAGGAATTTCAGAGTGTTTCTCCAACGAATTAGCCACTAGACAATTTAATTTTCAAACTAGCTACCTTCCTTGGAGCAAATTAATTCAATTTTATTTATTTACTTTATTTATCTTGGTAATCACACAATCTTTGAAATTACTGTCATAAGTTTCCAAAACTTTCATTGCTGAGATAAGGTAGAAATCTCCTCATATATATATTCATTGTCAGTTACATCTGGCCTACAAAACAGGGGAACAGAAAGCTGTAACATCAAAGAAGGTCTTAGACGAACTCCAAGCAAATACTTACATATTTTCCTTAACCGGGATTCTGAGCTGAACATTTAAGTGATTAAAGTGAAATAATTGGTTTTATACATAACATTTTCCTTTACTGTTTGCAATACCTAATTACTTCAGAAAAATGAAGGAACTACAAAAGAGAGAAGATGATTAAAGACTTTTAAATTGCTTTGGGAAATGAGACTAGCAAGCAAAAAAGTCTCTCTTCAGGTTCATATCTTCAACAGACCATCAAACAAGGCTAAAATTTACTCAGTTTCCAGAAAAAAAACCCACAAACAACAATCAACCAAAGAAACAAAAAATCAAAGAAGAAAATTATTATCAGAGTCAGAAGCTACAAACCTCATCAAATACAAGAAGATAAATACAATTACTTTGGGGATCATTTCCCAGGGGGGGAGCTGGAGTTGGTGTCATGGTGGGACCTGGAGGGAAGCGGAGATAACAAATCCAAGTTGCCTTCAGAGATAGGGAAAGAAAGACAGCTCAATGCCCTAAAATTGCATGTTTGTCAATACATGAGATGTGTTCTACATTTTACTGAGTTAGTGTTAAGTTTTTGAAACAGCTCATGGAGCTAATCAGACTTCTGCTTTATTATTCATACACAACCAAGAATTCTGACAAGTGATTCAATACAAATATTTATTTTAAGTGCCTGCATTTTACCTGTCAGTATGACAAGAACATGTTCACTTTTTTCTTGTTCTATCTTCTTGCATTTTATCCCTCCATAAGAAAAACAAGAGTAGCATAAACCTGCCTCTCACTTTCAGTATTTATCTTTAGACCATGCTCTTCCAAATATTCACTATGATATATATATGTGTCTCAGAAACATTGAATTGATATGATAAATCAAGTACTCTGAAAAAAATAATCCTCGGTAGTTTTTATTGACCTAGGTCTTCGTGATGTTAACTATTGTCTCTGTAATTATGCAGTTTGAATGATGATATTTTAAAGCTGAAATAGATAGTAAATACACTTTCTGATCTCTCCCTCTGTCATTAATGGCTTAGTCCTTCTGTAAATTATAAAATTTAAATTACACATAAATCTTGTATATTATAAAGACTTATTGCAAGCCTTAGCCCACATACTTGAAGAAGGAGGCCTGTTACCTTTCAGGCAAGGTAGGAGAGAAGATCTGTATTTCTTAATGGCCAAAAAAAAAGTTGCAGGTAGTCAAGTCAAGCTACATGAAAGAGGGATCACTGACTGCATAGCCAATATAGCTAAATTTCATGCAAGAATAAGAGCCTTATTTAGCTGCACATGAGCTATGAAAATATTTTTAAAATCTTTTTAGCTGTTACTTATTTTCTATGAGATGTCTTTATACTTATATATATATTTGAATAATGAAAAGCCTTAATTTATGCTCAGAAAAAGGCAGGTGGTCATCAACACGGGAATTTACACATGAAGTAGATGTACCATGAGTTCTGAAAAAATGGCCAGAACAGCATTCAGCGTGTTTTTTCCTTTGTGTTAAACTTTATAGGAAGATGCTAAAGCGAAGCTGCTGAAGGACATTCTTCAGCAGGTACAGTTCAAACAGAAGAGCCGACACAGTGAATACACTTCCTAGATATTGTGACCATCATCCAACACTGCTGTGGAAGATGTGGGAGGAAACCAGATTCCTCCAGGAGTCCAGTTCAAGTGCTGTATGTACCAAAATTCCTCAAAACAGAGAATTCATACCCCAATATACTGAATACGTGAAACTGCTTGGAGAGCAAGATTGTCCCTTTTGTCTTTCATAAACAGTATCTTTAATTTTATTGCACATGGTCTGCCAGCTGTCAGTGTTGTACTTAATCATGTCAAAGTCATAGCATATTATATTTTTTTTTGTATTTTGTATTTCTGTGTCTAGACATGCTACATTGCATTTCATTTTATACTAAGGTGATTTACCATGACAAAGCTCCTCATGAAATGATTAAGCATACTGCTGTGTACCATAAATACGAAATGACAAGTCAGAAAAGTGGCATGTCACATCAAAATCATATACATACATTTGCCAAATAACTGATCTAAGAGAAGATAGATCCTTTCAAACATTCTTCTATCTGTTGCTCCACAGGCACTGAAAATTTACTACAGGAAATGACCTGTGATCTAGCTCAATCACCATCATTCCTGACCATCAAAAAGAATGGTGATCATATTGAAGAACTATGAATAAGAAATTACAACTGAAAGTTATTCAGAATGACCCCACTAAAACATGTCCTGATGTCTCAACATGTGTCTTGACACAGGCAATGTTTAAAAGTTTAGGGGAAAAGTAGTAAGAGAGAAAAACCTTTTTTTTTTTTTCTTTTTAATTGGAGCAAATCTAATATGAAGCCAGCTGTGAAGCTACTTCAGACAGGTACAAATCACCATATGTACCCAGGAACATGTAGACAAGAATGATCAGCTAGGCTGTGTAAGAAGACCCTTCTGGAGACCCGTGCTGAATTCTGCACACAGCCATAAAAGTAAATACAGCACATAACTGCATTTACAGTTTAGAAAAAAATACTTTAATGAATGAAAAATCAAAATGAACACATACTTGAGTTTGAAAGCAAGTAAAATCGAACATATTTGGTTTAGTTCTTATTTGATTGTGTTCTACATTTATATTATTTTGTTCACTTTGATAATTTTTATTAGTCTGATTTATATACTCGCTATCCTTATGTTTAAACACATGGAAACAAACAAGTCTCTTATCAAAAAGTTAAATCTGTCAGAAACATTACTTGCTTCCTTACATATAATTTTATACAATTATTTAATGACTAAACGTTTTGACAAGAAAATTAAATGTACCACAGTAGGACTTAGCGTCTAAAAATACTGTCCTTTCAAGTCTACTAACTAACCAGAGAAGTCCAAAGTCATCAGAGGCCTTAAAACATAGCAGCAGAGAGTGGAATGGAGAAGGCTTCTGTTAATAAGAACAAGATCATTGGTTAATAAGCACATTCACTATCAAGAAAATTACCGCAAACAAATGGTGACTGCAAAAATAAGCACACACTGATTTTTTCAAAATTTGATTTTAACATGGCTTATCATTTGGATCAGGTTGAAAACCAGTAGACTACTTTTTAAAAAAAATGTGTGTATGCTCTTTATAATTCTTGGGTTTTTATGGATTTTTTTGTGTGTGTTTGTTTATTTGTTTAAATTTATTTTGGGTTAGGTTTTTGTGGAGAAAATAAGTTATTCATCCCTCCTGGCTGCCCTGTAATATTTCTTTACTCTTTACACTTTGAAGTCTGTGGGGCTCGATATTCCAGGCTTCATTGAGTAACCAACCCTGAAAGTTTACAGTGGTCATTAGTGCACTTCAGAGACAGAACAAAAAGATGATAGATTTTATTTGCTCTTTAAAATATTGTTATTCCCCATAATAATAAAATCTTTGGTAGAGAGCAATTTTTCTCTCCTTATGCCATCAGTAATAGTTTAGAGCTGTAATAATTTTGCCTTCACTTAATGAAAAGCCCTGCCAGGTGAACAGGATTTTCTAATGAAATAATATGCCAATTAGCAAAAAATTACACGTCAGGTAAAAAATAAACCCACAACCAAAAAAAATCCAGTGACTCTCGCCGTGCCCCCAAGAAAACCCTCATCACAAACCAAGAAAAACCCCCAAACCCTGGACTAACTGGGTAGAAGGCAGAATTTAGATGCAGACAGAAAAGCTGTTTCAGAGAAACAGAAATTGGCAATATAGACTCTAAGAACTTGAAATAAAATAACTGGTTTCTAAAAAGCCAAATATTTCTTATAAAGACTAATTCTATCTGAAAAAAAGCTTAGTTTGCTCCTTAGTAAGACTAGAAGACTTGTAAACACCGCAGACTTGAGCCTTGAAAATCAAATGAAGATTTCTAAGCTATATGTGCTTACCTCCAATTGTAACCTCTGATGTGGTTGCTTTGAACTGGTAAGGTAACATTACATAAAGAACAGAGTTTATCAAATATTTCAGGAACACAAAGAATCCTTCCTGAAGCACCAGACACCTATAACAGCAAGGGATATTAGCAAAGTAAAAAGACAACTAACATTAATGATAAAAATATATTCACTTTTATGCACAGTAAGACGTATACAAGAACTACAGTGCCAATATGCTATGGACACCCAGCAGAGAATACAGTAACAAGGGAAATGTAATATATCTAATTTATCTGGACTTCAGAAAAGTATCTGATATGATTCCTCACGGGAAATTATTGGTTAAATTGCGTGTTAGCAACAGAGTTCTAAAATACAGAATTAGCTAGAGGGAGTCAGGTTGTGGTGAAAGGATAACTGTCTGTCTGGCAGAAAGTGACCAGGACAACTCCTTCGTTTTGGCCTTGAAGGTTACATTTTTTTTATTTTTATTAATGGCCATGGCACAGAAAAAGAACCAGACTAATCAAATATGCTGACAGCTTAAGGCTGGGATGCCCCTTCCAACATGAAAGGGGATGAGAAAAGCATGTAGAAAGAACTAGATGAACTTGAAGACTGAAGTAATATAGACGGGGTGAAATTCATAGATTGATAGAATCATAGAATCATTTAGGCTGGAAAAGACCTTTTTAAGATCATCAAGTCCAACCATTAACCTAACACTGCCAAGTCCACCAAAATTCAATAGCATAATGTGAAAGATCGTGCCCACATGGGCAAAGAAGAAACACTGCTCTTAAAAACTCTGATCTCATCAATTACAAGTGGCAGAGAATGAAGAAAACCCGTGAAAAATCCCTGGCTACAGCATTATTATAAATCTGAAATACAGTGCAATTGTCACTGTATACAGATATGTATATATGTGTATGTACGTATTTTACATACAAAACATATGTGTGTATATATATGTAAAACTGTATATAGTAGCGATTCAGGTGTTATGTTTCAAGCATAACAGGAAACTATTGATGGCATTATGCAAGATACTGGTAAAAATTAATATGAACTGGTGCATACATGCAACTTCCAAGTTGTTGCGGACTGACACACCATCTTTAACCCTAAATATTTGCTGTGTTTTCAGCGTAACCACATACACTGCTGAGTTGATGTGTTACTGTTCAGATTAGGATTGCTTACCATTGTTCTGTGTATCACCTGCAGACCTTGGAATACAGGCTGATGTAATTTTGGTAAATAGTGATGACCATTTATTAGCAAAAAAATAGTTCAATCTCATAAGTATACAGAGAAAACCTAGTAAGATCATCAGGGAATAAGGAACTTATCATATGAAAATCAGTAAGCAACACAATAGATTGGGTAAATAAAACTCCAGAGAGAGAACTATTTAAGCTAAAGAACACTAGTACAGATCGAATAGGAATAAATTTGCCATAAGGAATTTAGGCTGATAATTGGAACATGATTTCAAGCCACAAGAAGAAAAAATTCCTGTAACAGTGTTCCATCAGGAGAAACGGAAGCAAAAAACCACAAAGCACTTTAGAGTTGTTGTTTCACAAATGTATGGTAGAAATTTGTGTCTGGGGAGCAGGAAAGTGAACCTGACCCAAGACACTCTTCATTTTAGGTTTTTTGGAGTTCAGATCTCAAGGCTTAAATGTTTACCTGCCTTTACCTGAAGTCAGAATACCAGCATCCAGGTCTCCTCACTTTGCATTCCCAAAATTGCTGCTTAGCAGCACAAGACTCATTGGAAGTCTTTTTGGATTCAGGCTGTAATTAAGGAAAAAACCTTTGCAAACGAGTTTTTCTAAAGTATTCTTGCTCTGGTGTTGCTCTGAGTTGGTGCTGCTGGGGAGTCAGCAGTTTCCCTCCTACCTCTCTTCACTTTTAGACAACACCAAATTCACTGCAATCCTTTACTCATCTGACACTTCACCAGTTGCCAAATAATTATTTAAGCAGGCAAAAAGCAATCCCTATCTTTAAATTAACAATTAGTCAGGAATTAGAAAGGTTTTGCCTGCCCATGCTTGTGTAAGGACTATGGCAATTAACATGTACTAATTGGCAAGAAATGCTAGTTACCGCTGCAGATGGATAGTTTCATTAAATGGAGCATGGCTGGAAATACTAGCTAAAGGAGTAGTCAACTTGGCTAGTCCCTTTTTCCCTTGCAACACATTGCATCTTCTACACAGGTGTGCCCATATTATAAAACTGCCTTTAGCAAGATGTTTGCTAAGATAACAATTAAGTTGCCAATCATTGATCAACACCTGGAAAATACATCAACTTTTTAGAGGATATTAATGGCATTTATCACAGTTATCAGGTACTGCAAATGAGTAGTAACTCATAGGGGCTTCGCCCCACACCTTTTATTTCTTTGCATGCAGAAAGCATTACAAATGTAGCCTTGGTTACTGACCCAGGTCATGCATACAGTGTGAACATTGTTTCAAGAAGCCTGTTCCAGCTCAGACATCTTGTCTCCTTAGGTATATATTGCATAGTTAATACTACAGTGAAAATATGTTTAAAGTTGCAATGATAAGTGTTTAAAAACTAGAAAGCCAGATTTGTTTTGGCCACTTTATTTGTGCATTGTGACAATGTGTTTAACAACAGGTTCGTATACCTTTTCTGTATCTTTGTGTTTCATTCAGGGCTCAGGATACTCTGTGCTCTGAAGATGAAATCAAGATATTTTGTCCGGCTTTAAATATCCAGACTAATCCTATCTCTCCTTTTGAAAAGAACACTTAGCTGTGGTAGAGACAGACATTAAAACCTCTAATTTCTGCATGTTTGATTCTCCCTTCCAGTATGCTTTAATAGATGATCCTTAAAATAATTAAATAATGCAAGAACTCAAGTCAGGCAGAGTGAGGCGAAAAAAGCTACTTGAGTGCTTAGAGACACATGATGGTAAGATTTGCTGAGCTCAGAATCTAAAATAATTTGTCTGCTCTGTTCAGTGAGGCTGAAAGTCACATATAAAAATGAGATTCGGGTTATATAACAAAAGCAGATTTCAGGATCATATTTTTCCTGTGTTTTTATTTTATTGCATTTCAGCACCTAATTATATCTTTTATATAATTTACCTGGTGTTCAAAAAGCAAAGTGAATTACAGGTTTGCAAGTGATCAGATTTCTTATAAGATTAAGTCACAAGCTGTATCAGTTGAATACACAGATCTAAAAATAAATTTGTTGGTTTTTTTAATAGAAAATTTTTATACAAATTAAATTATACTATATAATTAAGTTACACCATGTTTTTAATTTTAAACATTTCATAAAAAGAATACATTTACAATATGACCTAATTCATTTAGAAGGTATTTGTTGAACAAATGTCTAGAGCAGCAACAGATGGCAAGAAGAAAAAGAACAACCAAATCATGTTTTGAATATCATCCAATTTGACAAAGAACCAGCTGCTATAATGAGCGGTGTTAACATCCAAAATATACTTTAAAAGGAAACTCACTTATATCCGTTAATGAGGAATACTTTAAGCAAAATTCTTTCCCAATAAAAGTTCATGGCATGTTCTCGTTTATACCCATGCTACCTAGTAACTTCTATACTGTTTGATTACTGTCAACACTAGTCACGCTAGTACAGACAGATAGGTGGAAGGGTGATCATACCTGCTTTTCCAAACAAAAAGAAACTGTATTCTGTATGTAATACAGAAAAACATAATCAAAACTAAAACTAAGCTAATACAGAGTACATTGTTTTTGGCTTTATACTGGAGCCTGCTTGTCTGAATAAAAGCAGTTTGCTCTCTTTCTGTTAAGTTTCATTTTGACATTCTCGGAATCTGTCAGGATATTGAGAAGTTTGGCTAGAGGAAAATCACATTCACTTTAAAATCAAGAATCATGTTATGCCCTTTAAAGTACAGCCCTATACTGGGAGTTCTGTCCCAGAGGAAGCTCAGGAAGCATAAAAGGCCTCTAATCAAAAAGCAAAGAGGAAAGGCTCTGTCTAAGCCTGGGAAAAAGACGTCATTGTTCTGTATAGCAACCTGTCAGCAGGCAGAAGCAGAGACTGCTGACAAATACACAAAGGTAGTCAAACTCCAAACATGCTGAGCTGCCCTTTACAGAAAGGATCACAAATACACATTCAGGTCAGTGATAGAGCTGGAAATACAAGACAGGTTTTTTTGATTCTCAGCCTTAGGAACTAGGCAGCATTGCCTCTTTAATCCCTCCTTGCCTGTTTTGCAGAAGGTGGCAGTACCAGGACTCCATACAGAAAGAAGGATGCTCTGTTTCCCTCACACATGTATTGCAGTATGTGGCTTACTCTTAATTTTTCTGCAAATTGACAACAGCAATCATGCAAGGATAAGCTTGCTTTCAGATCTTGTTAGCCCTGGGAGTAACATTCAAAATTGAAAGGTTTCACATCAAAAAGTGAAACAAAACCAGTTTGGACCCCCATCAAAAACTCTCAAAGAAATGTATCAGACAAAACTACCCATTTTTCAGAGATTATACTGAATATGAAAAGAAAGAAATTAAAAAAAAAATCCTAAAACTTTTGTGAAGTTGTGATGTGAGAATCCAGCAGTAATTTTGAATTGCATCAAGAGTATGCAAGGAGTAAATAAAACTGTGAACAGTACCTTTGGTAGACAGACAGAAATACTGTGTGATTTTCCAAGACTCATTTCCATGGAAGACTGTCAGTGGAATGCAAGTATTGGATACAAGGAGATGTCACCGGTTTTCCCCAACCATAGAAAACAGCACCTGACAACACCTCTATAGAAGTTCTTCATAATTGCTTCTGTCTACATCAGCTACTGACTGCAATATTCCATCTGAACACTGCTACTGAAGGGATACGTAGATGCAAAACCAGCTGGAAACTTTCAGTGGAATAATTTCTATAAAAGATTTCACTTTATTAAAGACAAAAATTTTGCATTTGAAGTATCTCCAATTTGACTTTCTTATAGCAAATCAAGGTCACGATTCCCACAGAGCTTCTATGTCAAACCT
>WKFP01015246.1:583379-602638 GCA_011057875.1 Pterocles orientalis | reverse complement strand
ACGTTCTTCTCTTATCAATTCTCTCCTGAGCAGGAATCCAAAACATAGCTTCTTGCTAACTGTTTATGAAGAGAAGGGAAAAGGAAAAAAAAAAAAAGTTAACTCTGCTCTGCTTAACCCACGACAATGCTGAATAGGCACCCAAATTATATAAAATTGAAATGTTTCACCAAATCCAGGTATGGGTAACCAAAGTATTAGGTACCTCAGGTGAAGTTGAAGGAAAAGAAAGTATTGCTGAAGAACAGAAATAGGTGGTGAAACCTCAGCATTAGAGGAAAAAACATAAATTTCCCTCTGTTCTATCCTTTTTAATTTTAAACACAGCATCACCCTCTAAGTTAACTCCCAAACTCTTTTACTTAGAGAAGTTAGTGATTTCTCCTGACAAGCACAACTGAGACAGCACCAGTGAGATTATTTCAAAGATGTGAAATCCCTCTTTACTACAGGTACTTGGAGGGTTCATTGTCAACTTAATGCTTGTCCTCTAATGACAGTCTTCCTTCAGGGGACGGAATATTCAATATGCTTTTGAAGCTATGGTAGGTCCCTCAGTGACTGGTTCTACGTAAGAGCCATGCAATCTGAGCTACCAAATGCAATATCATTTTAGTTCTCAAGTTAATACCTCAGTAATTATCATCTTAGGCATAAAACTGGATGGAGTATCTTAACATCCTTACCTATTTTACAAGAATACCTAAAAAGCCTCATCTCATTGTTTTAGTATATTATGAAAACACAAAAAGAAATACTCTTCACCCTAAACAATGCACAATGGAAGGATGGGACAAAAAGTCAGGTTGTTAAGCAACAGACTAGATAAAAAACAATTAAAAGGGGTTGTCGTGGTTGTTCTAACACAGACAGGCTAATCGCAGAAAATATTTTGAAAGGCGAACAGAGCACTTAAGGGTACATACAGTGTACGTTTCACTTGAATCATGATACAAAGGTTTTCTGCAGTGTACCCATCCAACCCAGTCAGGAGTTGCTAACCGTATGACCCATAAAGGCCAAGCAAAAATGCTTCTGAAGAAACAAAACAAAAACAAACAAAGAAAAAAAAAAGAAAAAGAAGGAAAAGGCATCTCACTAGAGACCTTGAGGAATTCTGCACTGAAGATGACAATAGATCTAAATTCACTTAAATAACTCAATGCTTATAGCTGGGCACTGTAATCTCTAAATTGTGCATACTGGTCCCAGGGTGGACTACAAAATCCTGGTGCCAAGCCCCTCTACACAGCACATACAGCTCCCACAAAGGGGTAAATGTCTGCCTGGGATCCAGAGGAGACAATGTGCTGAACAAAGCACCATCCAGGACTTATCTATAAGGGAATTAAAAATATGAGAGAAATTCTAAAATCCCGAACTTGTGATTCATCCTCCAGATTCACAGGTATATGTGTGTTCCTTCAGAGACAAAAGCAGAGCTCAAACACTTGTCCTGAAACCCATGTGTCTCATCTTCTTTCATGCAATGGTATAAAAGATAAAACACCTGCTGAGTTTATGAGACCTAGGTATAATTGCTTTAGCAGTATGAAGGTACTTCAAATCCATATCTACCAATCAGCTATTGCCCTAACTTCCAGGATGTAGTCTATACTAGCTGTTATGTTTCCCTCCCTTTTTTGAAGGCTGTGATAACATTAAAAAAAAAAAATGGAAGAAGATAGAAAAAAAATCTGAATTTGCTACTGATTCATAAGTTTCCTTCTAACTGAAATTGTCTTTGAGCATGTAACCAGTCTTTTAAGCAAAAGACAGACCTAATCATAACCACAATTTTGATGGCATAAAAATACGGATCAAAAATTTATTTTGTGGCAGGATGTCTCCTAAGTTGTTGTTACAGGACACAGTGTAGACTGGCACATTAGAATAAAGAATGACAGGTTTTTTACATTAGAAGGAACCTGGTATTAAGCTATGTAGCCTGGGATGCTACAGGGGATGAGCAGAGATGCAACTCAAAGTGCTTGGAGAACCTGAAAGAAAAAAAAGAAACCATCAGGTTTTGGAGCACTGACACTCTAAGGCTTTGACTTTAGTTGGGAAGGAATTTTGAATGACCATTTTAGCACCTGACTCAGTAAGTCTCACTTTGGGCACATCAGTCCTTTATGACTTGTTCTTTTCTATAGTACCTGGGCAGATTGTGATGAGACTTGTTCTTACTTTTCAGTCATTCATCAGGTAAGTTTCACAGGTTGGTGTTTTGCCACATTTACCATATGTTCCAAATTATTCTTTTTGTGTTTATCAAATGAAAAGGCATGTTGTGCTCTTCCACGAGAAAAAAGCTACTAATTTATTTCACAGTATGCTTGCTCCTTCAATTAGTTTATAAATCTTGTTTGAAGATGGCACTTCAGAATATGTATAAAAGCTGGTATCCTAAGAAGCATGAAAGGAAATGTTTCATTCCAAGACTTGTTATGAAAAAAAGAAAAGATGAGTTTTCATATTCTGAGTATTTTATAAATTATGCTGAACAGCTAGTGCCTGCTATTGCCATAAATTTTTAAACAAATGTTCATTTATAGAGAAGCTAACCTTAAAAAAATTCTAAAAAAATCAAACTCTGTTAGTAGGTGTTGGTCAATTTTAATTTCTGTGTTATACCTATATAAAATTATTCAGATGAAACAAACACCAGACCCTTCTCAACATAAGTATAAAAAGCCATCAGAAAGTATGTTAAAATATTATCAAAAGAACAGTTTAATTTGGAATTATATTCACCAAAATGTACAAAAATCACTTTCTTAACACTTTTATGTTTTTCATTTTGTTCATCTTCTTCCTTCATCTCCATAATCATTCTATGATTCTATGATTCTATATTATATGCATTGCTTTGCACATGACACACATAAGACAGGAAAAATACACCAGTATATGTGAAGGTCAAGCATTATACACCAAAGTAAACCCTGTTTCTTTATTACATTAAAATGATAGCAGAAAAGTTTATTTTAGAAGCCTGTTAAACTTTGGCATAAAAATAATATCTTATGTTACCTGATCCAGACTGAAAAATTGATGTAGAATTCCTTCAATGCCTCGGCAAATAGGTGGCCAATATAATATTGACACCAAAGACCAGAGCCCACAACAAGCGGCTCAGTGTATTCAAACTACAGGAGCTGGTGATTGCCTTCTCGCCCCTGGTTTAGTATCAGAGGCCAGATTAGTTCTAGTGTCTGCGCCCTTTAACTACACTTTGCACTGTTCTAGACCTTGTCATCTTGTGGTCCTATGCTCCCAATCATGGAAGTCTCAAAAATGTGAGAGAGGTACAGATATATACCAGAGATTAAATAGTTATTCGCCATTACCTATTAGTTTAGGGGGGGCAGGGAAGAAAGGCGAGGTAATAGTGTAAAGAGCATCCATATGAAAACATTTCAATAGACCCGATTACTAAAATTCATTGTCTTATTTTCTAAACTGCCATTTTGCAAGCAGAATATGAGCATCAGAGTAATTATAAAAGATCCTCTGTTAATCTTACGCATCTGAATTGTGGGAGAAAATCTGTAGGGTAATATCTTTTTGCTTAGAAAAAGCCCTTTAATTCAAGGTACTTCTGCATATACACAACTGCATGATGAACAGGAACCCTTTTTAGTCTCTTCATCTAGTGCAGTGCCGAGAATTAATTACATCTATACAAAGAATCATCCATTTTGATTGTAATTCTAAAAACCGTAAGTACAACAACCTTTAACCAGCTCTTCTCACAAAAGTAAATCACTATTTATTATATTCTTTATAATTAATGAAGACCAAATTACTTACTATGATGAATGCCAATAAATACCCTCTAATATGCAAAAACTTTTCCCACCATTTACATTTTAATGAGATTTGAAATGTTAATGAATGAAGGGATTCTGCTAATTACCTCCGTGACTGTCTCAAATAAAAGTGAACTTTGTCAGATGAATTAATATTAGTTCCTCATTAATTATTTTCAGCTATTAGAACATCCTAATGTTCTAGTTAATATGCTGAAAATAAATAAGTATATGTTTCACAGTTTGACAAATATTTTTAATGACAAACAATGAGATAATCAATAATGTGACCTTCCAAGTGTTCCACATGGAACCCAAATACCCAGATTCTTAATATACATCTTTTTAGTGTAACAAAGATTTTAAAGGGTTTTTTAAAAAGTAACCCTTTATATTAATTTGCTTCCCATTTGATTTCTTGACAGGCACTGAAATGAGGCTCAGTTTTGGCTCTATTATTTCTATTAATATGTTTAATGTAAAAATGAAGATCACTAAAGATAAATATTAGCCTAAGTATCTTTCTGTGACAGATTTATGGCATTCAGTAAGGAAATTAATGTCCAGTACATTTACCTGCTTTCATTAATATAAATTTGATGAAAACTGCAATTTCTGAAGCACAACAGTGCAGCTCAGTGTACAGGTGGGGTCACATACAAGGTTCTGGATTTACTCCATCCATCCCAGCCAAAGGACAACAAACAAAAGAGGACTCAATCGTTTGCACGTCAGAACAGCTCACTGCCAAGCTGACTTGGAAAGCAAAAAAACAGAAATTAAAGAAAAAAAAGGATTTTTGTTTGATTTGTTTGATTCACCCTTTAGTCCTTCTCAAGGATACTTTTTTAAAACAAGAAACAATATTTCCCTATCCGAAAAGTGTGTTTTGGAAAAGGAAAAAAAAAAAAAAAAGGCAGAAAAAAAAGTTTTTATGTTGAAAAGAGCATTGACAGAAAATTTTAAAAGATGGTGGGTTAGAATTTCTAAGACTGCGCAAAATATTGAATTAAATTGTAGGGTATAGATGCTACAGACCTCACTTGTTCACTTGCATCAGTAAGGACTTGACAAAAACTGCACAGATTCCAGGAGGACTATTTCCTAAGGAAAGTTTAAAACCTAAAGGTCACATTATGAATACATGAAAATGCTAATTCACACATACATTCAGGAAACAATACACATAATTTACTGCAATGCCAAAATAAAATGTATAACCGTTGTTTTAACCATTTGTCTTGACATAACAGTGTATTTATAGCCAAGCTGTTTAAAACATAAATCGTCCTCCCTTCTACCCCAAATGAATACATAAACGAATCACTTAACCTTTATTGCAACAATACTTTGTTACAAAATCCTGTATACGTACTTCCCATAACTTCTTACTTAACAAGGTTGCTGATCCTGAAAATACAGAAACACATGCAGCCCCAAGGAACATATTGACAGGCATATTTGTCACGTTCAGCCTCCGATCCACAGACACGAATCCAGCAGGCTGGCAAGGCTTAACATGCTCTGGAGCACTCAATCCCACTGGCATTTAACAAATATTTCCCTCTAAAAGAATCGTATAGAAAGATCAAAGTATACCTTTTTTGCTTCCTGTGTTAACCTCATAACTTAGTTTGCTTCTGGGTAAGGGAACAAGGAATATATATCATCATACCTGGCTATTTTTCACACTTGAGCCTGATTAGACAGCTATGTATAATGTTGTGCGTCCTGCATCCAGTTTGATTATCATACCTCTGGAGTCATATGGGGCACTTTCAAATTCTGCCTCTATGCCCTCAAAACAGGTACATAAATCACAAAGCTGGCATTAAAAGGTGCTTTCTCCAATGGGTAGTGTCTCCAGCTGAGTTCATAAAATTGTGCATACTCTATTTCCTGGAAGTTTCTGCTTAAATTTGACAAAACACCACTGAAATTCTAGCAGTTTCAAAAGGGTGCACACAGGGTGTTTTTACCAATTGGAAAAGTACTTGAAGGGCACTTTATCTCTTTTTAATCTCTCGGTAATTTCCTCTCTTCCTGCTCTGTGGCTAAAAGAGAGTGTTCCTGAAATACCACATCTGCTCTCCTCTTTCCAGACAGCTGAAACTACTCTGGACTGACTGCAATGTGTTGTAGAAGGGCTGCCTATGTTCATGAGTACCAGAAATTTTCAATGAATTGCTCATGAAAGTGGGGCTTTTAACATCCTGACAATATCAGGGAGTTGTGACACTGGAGAAGCAGATGTCAACATGTGTGATTATCAAGATTTTAGGGTAGTTTTCACATGGTAGACATTTTCCCTTCTAGGTGGAGTGCTCTGTTTCACAAGCTACATAGCAAGTACAGTGATGGCCAAGTGCTGTTAATGCTCACTAGAGCTGACTGGTGATGAATGGCCTAAGAAGATATGAGCAAATTGGCAAGGGCCTAATGCAATGACAGAGATTGCATTTTCACTGCTTATGCTGTTGAAACACCAGCAAGGAATAGATAATTGGGACTGTATGAGTGTATATTTTGAGAACATCAGTAACATTTAACATTTTCAAATCTTATCAATCTACTGGTAATGACATCCTATCACCCCGTTGCGGTGCTTAACTTCTTTATTAAATTTTATAAGGGATTCATGGAACTTCAAAAGAACAAAAATGTGTTAATGCTAATTAACCCCTGTTCTACCAAAGCTCTTTGGCCATGGAGGAAACCAACCATAAAAGTAATAGTAGCCTGAGAAACATGCCTTCCTATTTCAGCAACAAAACATAAGCAAACATTCCACGGGCAACATATGTCAAAAAGAGCTTAGAGCATTTAAATTAAATCAAACATAAATGTAAGTCAACATTTACAATAAGGTGGGAGGAAAAAGAACCATGAAAGATGGCAAGAAATGGAGATACAGCAATTGTGACAACAGTGTCCAGACTAAATGAAGAATTGGAACATTTATTGCAGAATAAGAGCTCACATTATTATACTGGATGAAGACACTTTGCCTTCTTGCTTGATTTTTAAGAAATATTAATGTTATTATTCATATGCAGAGGTGGGAATAATACCTAATATTCTAATTAAGGGTTTTCAACTTATTTTTCTCTATACCTGTAAAGGTAAAAATGCTTGGAAAACAATAAAAGTGACCTACACACTACAGGATTAGTCTTGACAGATCCCGATGTTTAGCAGGCCTGTTTTGCTACAAATGTAAATACATAATACAAAGCATTGAAAGCTTACTTACTGATCTAGCAATACAACAGTGCTTTTGCTCTGGAAAAATCAATCCAATCAGCTAAAAGGGACCAGAAATTAGCAGTCTCTAACACACACTGTCATTCCTGTGGTAATTTATATCACTTCTGCATGACCAGAATAGAAAGGCTCCCTTTTCTCTGTCTCTTTTCGGTTATCAGGAAATGCAGCATTCCTCCTTCTTTTCTCTTCCAGCTGCCCAATTCTCTGCCTTTCCACTGAGTGATGAAAAATGCAAATCAAGCTAGGAAACCAACAGCAGGAAAAGCATGACTAGGAAATGCATTGTTCTCCAAATGTTCTCCATTTTTCTTTCCAGTCCCTGGGTTAATATTAGCCTCTGAACAAAATGAAAAATGTTCACAATATAATTCCACTATTTGGCTCTCTTTTTTTCTTTTCTTCTCTTCTGTCAGGGGAGAAGAGAAACCCAGGGTAGAAAAGAAAATAAGATAATTTCCCTCTACCCCCTCAAAAGAGAAGTGAGACTCTGCTCTTCTGTAGGAAAAGATAGCTGCCTTCCTCCTCCATTCGCTAACCAAGAGGCAAAGGAGATCTTGCCACAGACTTTCACGAGTTTACTCAGAACACAAGAGAAAGAATCATCACACCAATATTTTCTCCTATTATAACATTCAGACACTCTAGATGTGGAAAGTCAGGTGGTGCAGTCCAGAAATTCAGGGCATATTCTGCTGTGTGATTTCTGATGTTACTGTTGCCTAAAAGCATTGTATTTTTTAAATAACTCATTGTTCCTTTTTTTTTCCTTCAGGAGCAATCCTCTTCCATCACCACTGGATATTAAAACACGACAGCTGATGAGCACTCCATTAGTCTTTTATTTTTATTGATGTGGTTAAATAGTGAATACGTCATCTCAACAAAACCTTCCTGGAGTTAGAAGGTAAGCTATTACACGAAACACTGTTCATATGATTGGTAATTTGCCTAGTAGTGATCTCTCTTCACATATAGATGACCTATGGAGAAACCAAGCTAAAGGACATTTAAAGCAGTATAAAGATAAAGTAAAACAAAAGTGACATGTAACGTCTTTGCTGCAGCAAAACAATGTTTTTGAGGCTTGAAAATAATGCAGTGTGTCTAAAGCCAGCTTTTGTATTCCTTAAATGAAAAACAATTAGTCAAATGCTAAGAATTATCTGAAAATATATTCAAATCTTAATCTTTTGAGCCTTTTCAAGTAAATAAAATATTTTATTTTAGATCTATCCTACAGATCACATTGCACATTAATAATTTATAGTTTTCTGTTTTAGAATGGTCTATGAAGCACACAAAGACAATTTTATTACTTCAAAAAAACTAACAGCAAATGCTTTTGGTGTCTGTTTCCAGTTCACCATTCTTGTTTACAGAACTCACTCAAACTTTGATTCACAGGACATCTTTCATACCCTCCACTTCTACTGAAGCAAAAGAAGGAGTGGTGGACAACATGTTGAGATTTACTGTGTTTACAAGAAACATATTTTCCCCACTGATTTGCAGTGACTGATGCCAGTGGGAGTGTAATTCCATTCCCAATATTTATGTGGTTAGCATAGAAGTTCCTCTGTCAACTGTACTTTACCAGAGTGAGTAGAAAGATTGCAAGAGACAATAAATTCTGTTGATCACTTTGGCTTTTTGCATTGTTTTGAAACCTAAACCAGTTGTTTCCTTTCAGCAAGAACTGTTAGTTTAGGAACTAGGAAATCTAATTTTTCTTGTCTTACTCAACTATTTGTATGAAACCCTGGCATGTCTTCTTTCAGTAATTCCTAATAAAATTTAACATTTCTTAAAGGGAAAAAGGCATACACAGGTATTTATCTGTGTGTAATATACACAGACATATGCAAACTCCTCACCATGAGAATGTGGTGTCTATAAAGTTATATTAATTGTTTTCACTTATGTTGCCATTTTCAGCTTTAAGGCTTGCCAAATGTAAGACCAAGGCAGGAAATACTTCTTTTACTTTGTGTTAATAATTCCACTGAAGACAATTGGATTAACCATCATAGTAAGCAACGCCCTACTTCATATTTCTATCATATATTTTACTCAAGCTTATGGGAAGTGTTAAAAGTGGGATGTGAATTACAAAGCCAAGTAATTACCAAGATATGCTGCTCAGACTATGAGATACTGCAGCCTGTATATGCCAGATACAGAAAGAAGCTTAAAATTACGCATGATAGTTAGAGATATTTAGAATTAAATTCTGAACAAATATGACAAATACAAAGAATTTCAAACATAGTAGACTTTCATGAAAATGAGGGGCACTACAGAATGTAGAGCAAACCCTAAATTAGTGTGTCTGTGCCCAACGAAGTGCTTCTTCTAATACACTAAATGTTAATACACTGCAAGCTAAATATACTGTATTCCAGTAGAGCTATAGTGACTCTTTTAAGATTTGCTGTGCCTAAACCAAAGCAGTAATTTGTTCACATCTATAACAGCAAACCTCTTTATATTTAATTTCACAACAAAAGTCTACTCAGTCACTTGTGAAACAAAAACATCTTTAGGAGCCTGCTGAGAACTAAAAAATTTCTTCTCACATAGCCAACAGAGTAGGAGATGAAGTGGCAAAGGTAGGAGTTAATTCCTGAGATAAATATGGAAAATCTACCAGTGCTTCATCTGGAACAGGGATTTCCCATGTATCTAAAATTTAAGCGATGTAA
The DNA here is from genome assembly GCA_011057875.1 of Pterocles orientalis. NCBI lineage: Eukaryota > Metazoa > Chordata > Aves > Pterocliformes > Pteroclidae > Pterocles > Pterocles orientalis. Next base: position 592,854 of record WKFP01015246.1, on the reverse strand, counting down.
ATTATCTGCAAAGAGAAAGCATATCTCAGAAGATTTGCTTCACACAGAATTTTCCAGTATTTTACTTTCAAGTGGAGGTACAAGTTCTCTAACAAGCAGTATATATCCAAAAATCATTTAACTTTATTTATTTTGCAAAATGGGGGAATTATTCTCCTATGTACCTGCTCTTACTGTTCTTTAAATGACTGAGAATCCTTGCTGTCAGCCAACCAGTACTCTGGATGCTGTAGTATATCAAGATGCAGCCTTTTGTTTATCAGTCTTCTGGATACTTTAGACACTTCAGCTAATTACTGGAATTGTGGTTAGCAGGTGGCTATGTAATCTTTATACTTCAATAGTATCTGTGATGCCTTCTCCGGATGCAACAGGTGATTAATTAGCTTTGTCATTTTGCTTCTGTGCAGTATGAGGGCCTACCATGGCTATTCATTTGATGCCAAACAAATTATCATTAATTTAAGACTTGACTTGGAAAGTCTATACCTCCAAAACTCTTGCAAAGAAATGCTATTTTTATGCAGTATGTATTTAAAAACCAGTGAAACTATTTTACCCTTCATTTACATGGTGTATTTCCTGTAACTTATTTCCAGTATGTCCTGTCTGAAATGCAGCAATAGGAACTATCAGAACAATAACAATAATTCAAAAAGAATGTTTGAGTATAAAGGTGGTCTATGTAATTAAAAATACTTTTGACATCTTCCTCAACAAATATAAAACATTCTGGCATTGCATTCAACTTCTTATACTAAGAAAAAAGAAAACCAGCTCTCTCTCCATAATGGAGAGCTTAATTTCAAGATGTTTTGCTTGTAGGCTATAACTAATGGCTTGTAGGCAATGAACTAATCACTAGTGGTCAGATGGTGCTGTCAATAACACGTAACAAAAAGGACTTTAAACTTACTTAAAATGTGTCCCAATGAAGTAAAAGGGAAATCTCTGAAAGTGTGGTACTGCCGTGTACCCACAGAACTTGCTTACAAAAAGAGATTTGTCTCTTGGGGCTACATCATGATGAAGACATACCCAGCAGATGACTCAGCATTGCCTTCTGTCCCTTCCGCAGGATAAATAGGTAGGCTGCAGGAATACTGTTTAAATCTCGAAAGATGAGAAAAATGCAGCTCTGGAGAAAAATTCAAGATTTCTTTGGAATGTCCAGACAGTTCCTGTCTGCTGATCCAAGAGGTCTGATCATCTTCAACATGCATGAAGGTGGCATTTGTCTGTGGCTTTGGCAGATGGAATTCCCTTAGAACTTGATCCAACCTGTCATAGCAGCAGCATCTTTATTTTGCAAGCAAGAATACAGAAATTTCCCTATGACAGATTTACTCTGGAGTATTGCACACTAGTGGTATGTTCCCACATTTCTTTTCAATACATGCAGTTGCAAAAAAATTATCCCACTGGGCTTGTCTTGCAACAGAAGGACCTACAGGAAGAAAGCTAGCCTGAATCAAAATGTCAAGATTGAGATTAAGCTGTTTGTGTGTAGCAGCCTGTAACCCTGATTCTGGGTTCATTTATAATCCATACTTTCCAAAGGACAAGACAGCTATCCCATCCTGAAAAACCAGCTTGCACCACTCATCTAGACAAACTCATGCTTGTTTGAACAAGAAACTGAAGAACACAGAGACTTCAAATCCTAAAGTGTTTACAGAGCAGTGTAATACTGATTCTAGGCTTTTCAATGAAGTTTTGGCCCAACCCTCAGAACTTGCTGAAGTCCACAGGACCCAAGAACATGCACTGTCTGGCCTCAAGCACCACAAAACAATGGGCTGACAATTGTTTTCAGACCAGCAGCAGAAGTGGGTTTCAGAAGCTACCGACTTCTAACTGCCTTAACATTTCCATAACTGTATATAGCTTCCAAGTGACAAGATGAAGAAGGATGGGGAAAAAACAGTATGATTTTGATTAGGAGGTAAAAAAAATCAATAGTCTCATTTTTCTTAACCCAGTAACACTTGTACAGGAATATTCTATAATAATACTCTACTGTTTATTCACAGTTTTGCAGCTAGAGACTGTTAAAGCTTTTCCATCATCTGTTTCCTTGCGGTTTTGAGAACCAAGAAGCTAATGGATTCTAATGTAAAGGGAATAATACTTTTTATTCAAATGTCCTAAGAAAGTTGTTAGGTTACACTTCTAAATTTCAACTAATATTTCCCAAAACACTGACAGTCACCTAATACACAGTCATGTTGCTAACTCTGAAAGAGAAATTATATTTTTGTTTTTATTTTGAAGAACTAGAAGGCTTTCAAGATTATTCTAGCTTCTCTGCTGAAACTTGCTTAAAGTATAATGAACACTGTTTTAAATTCTGCAGTTTAAAAATAGTACACAAATGTTATGTGTTTGAAATTATTTACACGGGGTTGTTCAGCTTTAGAGAAAAAAACATTTTAATGTTGAGGGTTTAATTTATAATTAAAATTAAGCTCTATATTGGAAATTGATATTAAAGCAAAAAAAATCCCACTTGCAATATTCTAGATAGCATATGCATTTCTAAATTTACTTAGTATTATAGATGCTCACAAACAATACAATTTGTTTATACTTCTCATAATATACAAATAATGATCCATTTTGTTGAAAAGCAGCAGTACTGCTAACACATCAACCATGGTAGTGTATGTTCAGTTAAGTTCTCATGTTCTGTGCTTTGAGGATTCTTACTGTCACCTTTACAACCAGCTTCACTGTTCCACACTACTCTCTCTGGTACATATCATAAAATCCCACTTATAAATTTGTATAAGAGAAATTAATGGCTCAAAATAAAACCAAAAGTCTCCTACAATACAATGCTACATTCTAAATAATAAATACCAGTAAAGAAATAATGTAGTTGGCTCATCACAGGGCTTCCCTTTGAAGAATATCTCCAAGGACACTATGATTTGTTTGGATGAAGAACTTCTACTTAATCTGGGGAGATTATCATAATGTGAGTTATTTTATGGTTACTTACTATATATCCTGGATTTGGTTTCATTTTATTAGTCTTAGTTGTAATCCAACTAGTGCCAATTTAAAGAAACTCACCCTTTCTCTGATATAATTTAAATATGTAAATGAAGACAGAAAAAATGCACTAAAAATAATTATACACAGCTGTATATCCATACTTCAGAAAACCCACACACCTTAGAATTTCTCAGACAGTCCGTACTTTCAGAAAATAAATACAAATGTCAACAGGACACAGAAATCTGTGATAAGGAGCTTTAGAGGTAGAACAATGAGGCTAGAAAGAATTTATACCTCAGCACTACGGGGGAGAAAGAAGTTCTGAAATTAATGTCTGTATTATCTGAAAGCATGTATAGCATCCAAACTGCTAAATTTCAAAAGTTTCATCTGTAGAGTCTCACCTGTGAAAAAAATTCTTGCCTTGGATTTTGACAAAGAACAAAAAACACATTTTCAGGACAAACTTGACTATTTTTTCCTGGTTTACAATTTTTTCTTCATTGGGATGGTATTTGCCCTACTATTTGGTTTGCAGCTTGTCAATCAACAAGGAATAAAAATGGGCAGAAGTGCCACTAAGTAGAGATTACAATTCCAGACCCAGTTATAGGACCATCTCCTTAAACCAAGCAGCCTAATTTGTACTTTTGCAGGTAGCCGTCCCAGAAGGTTCGCCGACACTTTTTTTTTTTTAAATTTTGAAACTGAGGGAGTCTTAATACTTGATATTATTTTATGCACAGAATCAAGATGTACAAACAAAATCAGCCTTATTGGCAGTATGTATCCCTCAAACATTGACAACTCAAGAGACACAAAAATTATGGTACTAAATTATTAAGAATCTTGATATTTATCTCCTCTAAATGTCACTGTGTGTCAAATAGAGTAGAAAAATTATATCCAAAGATAAGAGTCTCAGTCAAGTAGAAAGATTCATATTTAAAAAGAAATGTCAAACAACATCTAGAAATAATTCAAGAAATAAAATAGCTTTTCAATTTATAAGGTATATAAATGGGATATAATGTCAATTTATAAAGTTCAGTCAGTAGTCAGAACTCCATTTCATTCTCTGGTTTTGAAATAAATCACTTTAAAATAGCCCTAACATTTAAGTTTCATCAGACCTTTACTGAAAGACCAGCTTGACTAAACAAACAATATTTGCTGTTACTATCGAATCCCTGTAACTGTGAGAAACATTTAGCAACTTTGCATAATCAATACCTTTTCTCTGAGCAGATAGACTTATAAAAGCTTTGCCCTGTACCAAAAGGTCTGAAGCATTAAGATAAATCCCTGTGAAGGCAATGCACAAGTGAAAATATTTACCACTCAATAAATTGGATCATACTGCTTCCTGTTGATGAAGCACCTTACATGCCGTATGTAGCCTAGGTGAAATTGTTCTCAGTTTCAAAATGTTGTTCAGTAATGTCAAATGAAAAATCTATTCTATGCCTCTGTCAATATTAATAGTCCAGTAAAATTACACATTTAATGTTAAATAATATGCTTTTCAATTTCCCTTTCCTATCATCTATTCCTAAGTGCTATTCCAAATACATTAATTTAGAGTTTTATGAAACAAAATGTTGCATATTTTTTTTGAACTTTAGGATCTAGCTCATTTGGTTCACATTGACTGTCGAGCTTTTAAGTATTTAACTATTATCGGTTTATGAGGTGAGGAATTTTTTCAGTTTTCATGACTCTGAAATTATTTCCTACTTGATGTGGTTAACATGAAACAGACAGTATGATTCAGAGAGTTATTAAGTAGAATAAACCTTTCAAACTGTTATGAAACAATTGCAGGATTTTGAATTATTGACACTGCCAAATTACAAGTGACTTTCTTTTTAAAGGGGATAGGGGCAAAAGCCTGATAACCTGGTTTGGGGTGCCAGGCATGGCCAACGAGAGCTTGCAAATCCTTTGAAACTATGGAGCCTCCTCTGCCTTATAAGAACAACTGTAAATATTAAAACTGCATGAAGATTGTCTGACCTGGAAAAGAAAACATAAAGCTTTCAAAAACTTAGCTCTTCCAGAGACAGTTTGCTTGTCAACATTTCCAAGCATTTACACAAGATTTGGGGAAGGGTTTTATCTGCCATATCGTTTTCTGGTAGAATAGTTTTCAGTACTTGAAAACTGAACTACTTTGCAAGAACTAATTTCTCTTCAATTATATTTTCATTTAGAAAGGTTTCTCAAAGGCAAAATAAAATTTCAGGATAAAAACACAGACCCAATCCCTACAAAAAACAATATATGCAGTAATCTATAGTATGAGTGATAGAAAGGTAAAGTACTAACAGTTATCCACAACCATAACTAACCATGACTAAGACTTCTAGCCCTTTAGAAGTCTTCTTTAGACTAAGAACTTGTCTAAAGTCTTCTTGCTTTTAGACGGTCAATGGTTTGAATGAACCAAGCATAAATCCTTTTCTTTCCTAAGAAGCTGTTTTCTCCAGTATTTTGCTGTAATTCTTTTATACTGAAGACATTATAGCTATGAACTCAGACTCTTTATTAACAATGAAATTATGACATCATTAGCTTATACTATCTGTTTATTTATGTGTTTGAATCACAAAAATGCTTTTTTCAGTGAAACAAAAGGAGGTTTTATGTTCTGAAGTCATGCTGCAAACACAGTACTCTCTTTTTAAAGAAATAGCCAGTTCTGTCTAATGCATGGTTTCTCTCAGGAAAAAAAAAGTATGGTAAAGAAAAGCAAAAGAGAAAGCAAAATTAACCCCTGTTCCATTCCCTATCACATTATAGTTTGTTTCTAATTCCCATTTTATGGTTGACAAAGAGAGGCATCATACAAAATAAGGTTTACATGAAGAAAGGAATGAACCTCAGCCCGTAGACTTGTAGCTCCTCTAACATATGCACTTGCGTGCCATATGTATGACCCATAAATGTAAATCTCTCTTCCATTTGCGATGTATGCTGGCTACTTCACATTACAATTCAGCACAGCCAGGAGCGTTGGGTGAGGTCCCATCTATACTACATAGCAGCAAAACTAGGACGAGGCTGTTACTTTGCATACTGCTGCTTTACTGTTTGAATACCATACTCTGTAAAACTGTCCACACTGGACTTTGTGCTATGAACTTTTCTGTGAGGGGGTCATCTGAACTGTGTTTTAAATGACATGGGAGGGATCACGCTTTCATCTCAGATCCAAAGAATACACTGGACTAGACTAGAAAGAACAGGATAGGATAGGATAAAATAAACCTATTTCAGTTGGAAGGGACCTACAACTACCATGCAGTCCAATTGTCCGAGCAATTCAGGACTGACCAAAAGCTAAAGCATGTTGTTAAGAGCATTGTTCTAGTGGTTCTTACACACTGACAAGCTTGGGGCATTGACCATCTCTCTAGGAAGCCTCTTCCAGTGTCTGATCACCCTCTCTGTAAAGAAGTGTGTCCTAATATGCAGTCTAAACCTGGCTTGGTGCAGCTCATTCTGAACTCTGGGATGAATCCCATCAGGCCCCATGGACCTCTGAACACTCAGCTGATACAACTGGTCCCTTATACTTTCAGTGTCCACAAATGGAAAGTCACTGTCCCCACACTTGTAGTCTTCTGACTCAGGGGACTAGGCAGTCCAAGGTCTGTCAGTATTTTCAAAGACTGACACAAAAAAACACATTGAATGCCTCCACTTTTTCTTCATCCAAATTAGTCATTTGACCATCTTCAACAGATATTGTTACAATGTTTTCTTTAGACCTCCTCTTGCTCTTAACATACTTAGAAGAGTCCTTCTTGCTCTTTAAAACGACACTGGACAGTTTCAACTCTAATTGAGCTTTGACCTTTTGTGTCTTCTCCCTGCACAAATGAACCACAGCTCCAAAGACCTCCTTTTGTATGACAGATTGAGGGATAAAAATCCCTGAGAAGAAATTAGGGAAAACTGGAACAGAGCCTGAGTTATTTGGGAGAGGATTTAAACTCATGCCACTTTTCTCCAGGAAGTAAGCCTGGTAGGAAGCATATTCTTTTCTGGGGGGCAGGGCACTTGTTGTTCTCTGATGATTTTATGTGTTTTATTTGTTATTTCTAGAGAGCAGACCTCTCACCTGAGAGGGGGGAGCCATGAGTTCCTTTTTAACATATTACAATCACTGTTCTAGTGTTTTTTTCATTGACATGGTACTTCTTATAGTACAGTGGGGTTTACAATTTGTAAGTAAACAGTCCTTCAGTACTTTTCCTCCTAACAGGCAGCTGCCTGATCATTCAGGCACTTGTACACAATGCTGGATTTGTATTGGAATATATATTATTGTATTTATATTTTAAAATCAAATTAAATGACTAAATGCTTTTATGGTTTGTTTTGATACTAATCAGCTTCTCAAACAGGCTAACATTTTATGTCACGAGTACTACTAGCCTTAGGATATATTTCTCTATTGAATTCTTTGGACAACATGTAAATACGAGATATAGGAAAAATCTAATATTAAAAATTGCTTACTACTAGACAGGAACCTCTTAGGATCAAGCAGATTCCAATATATGCATTTAATAAAGATTTAGTCTACATGCAGGAGTTGCTTTCTTTTTTCATTTCTTATAAAAATAGAAGTATATCATGCAAACAACAGACTATATGCTGGATTTGACAGGAAAGAACAATACAGTTAGGTTCCACTGTCCTTGGAGACATAACCAGCAGTGCAGAAGTAAGAGGAAAGTGAGGTAGCTGAGGAAGATTAGGCTGGGTTTACTGTTTTTTTTTCTTTTCTTTAATCAATATCTTATAATTTCTTCATTAACAGAGAAATATTATCGCTTTCCCGTGACATAAAACCTGCACACACAGCTTTTTTCCATGATGTAATGAATCCCTTGTTGATATAAAATGATCAAAAACTAAGATGAAAGCTTTAAATCCTATGATAAAACATTAATAATTGCACTGTAATATTCAATACTATGACCCAAATAAAGTAGTTTTCTATTCTGAATCAAAACTTAAAGCTTTATAAAAGGATGTACGTATATAATCTTTTGCAAGTCTTATTGCATTAACAGTTCTATAACTACCAATTATCTGCATAATATTTTGTATTATAACTGCCAATAAAACTTGAAATTCAGGCTGCAAAGAAGTATTCCATTTAGATTAAGTAACAAATACAATTAGTTAAATCAATGAGAGTTTTTTTAAGCTATACATAAATGTTTAAGAAACTTGAATTAGTATTGTCCAGGGCTTTTTCTACATTTTTGGTCTGATTCTAATTTGTGTAATGTGTCAGTACCATTAAGAAATTCACTAACATAAACTTATGGACAAACTTCAATAAATGTTTATTATGCAATTACTCGTTAATATTGCAAGCTCTTAATTAGATTATTTAATTCATGTAAATACCACATTTCTTAAATTAAACACTCAATATTAATTTCTATGGTTTTTATGTCATTCATCAGTATAAGTTGATTCAGTTCAATGACAGAATCATGACACTACAGGAAAAAAGTGAGATTTTTGATAGTTCACTTTCTTTTCTACAGTGACAAAATTTATTTTATGCTAAACAGGGCTAATCAATCATTTTAATTACAACCAGAGGCGGGCTGAGGTCTCCCACTGAATTGGACAGTGACTGCTAAGTTTGATGTCATCTGCTTCAGGGTAGGTTCACCTTACTGAGTTTGTCTGGTTGCTGAGAAAAACTCTTGGATATGAAAATAAACCCCTTCTTTCTATACCTGAAACAGGTCTTTATGAAATGTGAAATTTTGTTTTGTGAGCTGTCCTGGGTTAAGAGGGAGAGAGTTATATTTTTTTTCCTTCGCTTCATAAATAGCTAGCAAGAAGCTGTGTTTTGGATTCCTGCTCATGAGAAGCTGACAAGACCCGATGTTTTGTTGTGCTGCCAAGGTCGGCAGACTAGCAAAGAGACACAGTCTAGCTGCTGGCCTGGGATTTGCTCTTAGGTTAAGATTGAGAACCAGACTGACCAATTATTCCATCCCATGCACATCATACCCAGTATATAGGTGAGGACCCTTCCGGGAGATCGCTCTCTTTTACTTCCCTTGGGCTCCGGATCATCTTGCTTCAGGTCCTGCATTCACTCTCCCAAGGCCTTCCCCCCCCTCCTCCCCCCTCGTACACACCGGTAGCTCTTGGATCTCGGGACGCTCGTTATCTCTGTTCTGTGAGTTTCGGGATCCTCTCTCTCTGGGGGGATCATTAGCTGTGGCCAGGTGGTTGTTTTTCCCCTGCTTTGGTCAGCTCTTGGTCCTGGGAAACTCCAGCTGTTATCTCCGTTCCATGAGTGCCTCCGGGAGCGGTGCACCACCCCCCATTTGGGGGAATCATGAGTGTAGTTTCTGGGGATCGTTAGCTGGCAACAGGATGAGCCTTTGGTCATCAGGTGGGGCGGGGGGGGGGGGGCATTATTTTT
>WKFP01015246.1:507437-567020 GCA_011057875.1 Pterocles orientalis | reverse complement strand
TGTCAGGAGGATGGAGCCAGGCTCTTCTCTGTGACATCCAGTGATAGGACAAGGGGCAATGGGTTCAAGCTGGAACATAGGAGGTTCCACTTGAATATGAGAAAAAACTTCTTTACAGTGAGGGTGACAGAGCACTGGAACAGGCTGCCCAGAGAGGTTGTAGAGTCTCCTTCTCTGGAGACATTCAAAGCCTGCCTGGATGCGTTCCTGTGCGATCTGATCTAGGTGTTCCTGCTCCGGCAGGGGGATTGGACTAGACGATCTTTCGAGGTCCCTTCCAATCCCTAACATTCTGTGATTCTGTTATTCTGTGAAGGACATTGTTCTAGATGAACATTAAACAAGCTAATTATGTAAATTCAGTTGTATGTATCACTCTATCTCTGCATTTGACTGTCCTCTTATTCTAGGTTTTACTCACAATGTCTAATACAGTACAGCCCCAATCTACAACTGTGATTCCTTGGTGACATTACGTTGAAAATAGTTTGTCATAAATAAGCAGTAACAATAATTTTTGTAAGAATTATCAGCTCCTCATACAAATTACATGCAGTTTTCCAAAGACTGAAGTTATTGGTATAAGTGGCATGGGCAACTGCTACTTTTTAAAGCTGAACTATGCAACTTCATAAAAAAAATTTTTTTTTGATGAATCCTTAGCAGAGCATTCTGATACTGAAGTTTTACAGGAAAGACCAACATTCTTGTGTCAGACCAAGTTTTAATGAGCATGAATTCCTGAAGCATCTATCAAGAACTTCAGGGTCCATCTTAGCCTTCCATGCATCGCACGTGCTCTGGGAATATCTAAACTATATTTTCCTACTTGCATGACATTGGTGCACTCTGACTTGTTGCATGAAAGTGAAATCACATTCTTCTGCAAACAGGAGGAGTTGAAAGTGTTCAACAAAAGCAAAACAAGATAAGAATATGGCAAGATAAGAACTAAGTGGCCAAGCTGAATATGTGTTATGATAAATGTGTATTCTATATTCTCAGCACTGTCTAAGCACATTTCCCATATCTTGTGTCCAGAGAAATACATGCCATTGGTGGAAAAACACTCTTTTCTATCTTCTGATTAATGTAATGTCACTTAGTAACTACAGATATGACATTCATCTTCAAACAGAAGTGTAGTTTACAGTATTTAATAGAGGAGCCATGAGAAAGCTACACTTACACAAGGATGAGGAACAAAATTCTTGTTTTTTAGGTTTTTAGTTTGCTTTTTTAAGATAATGAAATGATAATGAAAGGCTGTAAATAGTTGCAAAGATTTAAACTCTATTTTTAAGCTATTCAGACTTATTAAAAATACTTCAACCTCTTCATGAAGCTTGAAACCTCTTAAGACAGCATCTCATAACAGAATATATAACATCCTTATGTTTATTTTGTTAATCTTTTTTCCCAACTGGAAATATACTAAAGTAACTTAGAATGTACATATTTCACTGGTTTTGGTTTTGTAAAGAGAAAAGTTCTGGGTATTTCTTACATAGTGTGATCTACAGAAATATATATAGTTATTTTGAAAACAATTAGTTAATTTTTAAAATTCTGTCAGTTATTCTACCTTCCTTCCTAGAATCCTAAGGCCTTCAGTTGTTTTAGTCTTTATGGAACAGAAAAGAGAAAGCACAGGTTGGTAAACTGTGTTTCTTTCACTGCTTACCTCAGTCGCTGACACTGACTGTGCTTTATAGTGTGACGGGAAGATCACTCCAGTTTGTTGGCCCTTCCTGTTAGTTTTCCTACAAACTGTATTTCTGAGTAAGCCAGGCTTGTTCTAAGACATAGACTACTACAGAAATTATGACATTTCATTTTCCTGCCAATGTCTCCACTGTATGGTACTTAAATATGATGATGTTGGCATCATTTACAAACTGCTCAATTGCTAAGGCTGATCAAAGGACAGAACCTTGATATTCACCTCCTCTCTGGCTTTCTATGCTTCCAAAACCAAGATTCTCTCAACAATTCATTTTATGTTCTTTCAGAGACATAACACTCTCAAGTACTTCCCTCATCTTCCATCACCAGTATTTGAAAAATATTTAGCTTACTGCTATAGAATGTTAAAAAGAAAACAAATTAAAGACTTCCTGGGCCTGCAAGGATGCATGTTTGGGTGTTAGCATTCCTAGTTCAAACAGAAAAAAGTACTGATTCCACCACCACCTATCAGATCTTTTGCAAGGAAAATGTATACTCCAGGATATAAAAGTATGCATTATTATATTAAAGAAAAAAAAAAGTTGTCAATAAAAAAAATTTCAAACATAGTTCTTGTAAAACCCAATAAATTCTGAATTTTTTAATGTTTCTTCCCGGTTGGAAGCAGGAGCACTCAGGACATGTTCTCTTAGAAATAGGTGGCAACACAGAACAATCATAGTAACTAGGATGAAGTAAATACTATTCGGTATTGAAAGGTTAGAGACACATGCACACACACAAAAACGTCATCATAAATTATGATGGAAGGAGCACAGTCCCCAAAGCCAGCAATAACATCAGAATTTGAAATTGTGAGACCCCCTCATTGTGATGCAAGACTCACAATAGCATTTACTGAAGGAAATGCAAAGTTTTCTATGACCTTAGTCCATGCTGGGTGTTGGCCATTTAAAGATTGTCTTCTTTGAAGTATAATAGGAAAACTGTTATGTGCTCAAAAGCATTCAAAGGCAGCATACTGGAACAGAAAAAAATAGTTGTACAAATCATAAGAAATACAAAGTGTCAGGTGAAAAAAAGTCATAAAGAACCACATATATTTTATTGCGGAAAGCATTTAACAAAGCAGTTAGGTCAAAGAGCAGTCAGTTAAAAACAAGGAAAGGCTGTGGATGTTGTCTACATAGACTTTAGTAAAGCTTTTGACACCATCTCCCACAGTATTGTCCTGGAAAAAACAGCTGCTTGTGGCTTGAATGGGCATTCTCTTCACTGGGTGGGTAAAAAAACGACTGGATGAATGGGCCCAAAGACTTGTGGGAAGACATCATCCTTTTGTGCTTGGCACTGGTGAGGTCAAACTTTGAATACTGTGTTCAGGTTCAGGCCCCTCACTACATGAAAAACATTGAGGTGCTGGAATGCATCCAAAAAAGAGCAACAAAGCTGGTTAAGGGTCTAGAGAACCAGTCTTATGAGGAGTGGCTGAAGGAACTGGAGTTGTTTAGTCTGGAGAAAAGGAGCCTCAGGGGAGACCTTATTGTTCTCTACAACTGCCTCAAAGGAGGTTGTAGTGAGGTGGATGTCAGTCTCTTCTCTCAAGTAATAAGGGATAGGGTGAGAAGAAATGACCTCAAGTTGTACCAGGGGAGGTTTGGTTTGGATAGTAAGAAAAATTTCTCCACCAAAAGGGTTATCAAGCACTGGAACTGGCTGTCGAGGGAACTAGTTGAGTCACCATCCCTGGAGGTATTTAAAAGACATGTAGATGTGGCACTTCGGGACATAGTTTAGTGGTGGACTTAGCAGTGCTAGGTTAATGGTTAGATTTAATGATCTTATGGATCTCTTCCAACATAAATTATTGTATGATTCTATGATTCATTTATTTTTATATTTTAGCCAATGAAGAATATTCAGTGCAGATGGAACATATAAATATATCTTATAATTTTGCCCTTTTCCAGCGAATGCATTGCAACGAAATGAAGATGGTCTACATTCCTTTTCCAATCTTAAAATACACACTTTATTAAGCTTAAAAATAAAACCCCTTTCACTTCCCACTTAAAGTGATTTGCCTGAATATTCTTTTGATGGCTAAGTGTAATTTCTTGAGTGTATATTTTTACATGAATGGTTATTTCTCCCTTTTAAGAGGACAAAGTTATGCTGGAATATTTGCAGAATATCAAAAACTAGTGGCCTATATCTGGAAAAAGAAAGGACCACAACACCAGCAAACATGATAGAGATAACAATATCCCAACCTTTCTTTATTTATTCATGAAAGGCACTTCACTGTCAAATTTATAATTCTCTATTGATACTACTTTTGCAATTTACACTAAATGACATTTTGATTATAGTATTCAAATGAATGTGCCCTTAAAACTTTGCCATTTATTTTGTATGCAAAAAAAACTTGCAGCTAAATGTCCCCATTTCCATTTTCCTCTGAATTCCACTGAGACTATATAGGAGAGAATAGCTAAGTTTCTCTTTCCCCAAAAAAAAAAATCTTGTTAGTTAAAAGAAATTCAAATTATAACAAGCATATTATGGACCAGCTGTTTGATTCTTAGCTCTAAATTGCAGTGTTGAACAAATAAGATGTTTTGATGAAATTAGATTTTTTTTTTGTTTTAAATATAACTTTGTCCCAAATAATCCAGGAAAATTCCTAGTTTGACATGCTTAAGCAAAGCAAGTGTGTGTGCTTATTATGTAACTTCTCTGACCATGCCTTTGAGCCTTAACCTTTTAAACCATTGGGAGTTTCAACCCAAACAATTAGATACACTCAGTGAGGGAAAGAAAATTATTAATGATATTAAAACAGCAACAGGAATATGACCTCAGGAAGTTCTTAAGTCAGAAAGTGCTTGCATCTGCATAACTGGGACCTGGGAAAATATTACTATGCAATTGCCCTCTCTCCTCTTTCCATAGGCACCTACCAATGTCCACTGTCAGTGATAAAAAAAAATGATCATCCATGTAAGCAGAATTAAGCATATGTTTATATTAAGCCTTATTCTATTTTTTTTCTTTAAACCAGATGGAGCACATTTTGCTTCCTCAAAAATTGCTTCTTGAAAGTGAAAAACAAGATCAGATCATAATATCTGAGTTTACATTTTCTAAAATGTTTTGTATCTGCAATGAACTGGTATCAACCAGTTTGCATTCTTCAGTCAGCCACACATTTTCCTAATAGTTCACTGTAGCAAAAGAAAGCAAAATGCAAAACAGAACTATGTTTGACAAAGTAATGGTGAGCCCAAGGGGCACAGATTAGAAAAATTAAGATTTAAAAGCATATCCAAGATGTCCATTAACTTTTAATATTTTTTCCCCCACTTGAATATGAAAGCAGTGTTTCAAAAGCACACAGTGAATATTTGCAGTGGGTTAGCCTTGTCTGGATGCCAGGGGTCCACCAAGATGCTCTGTCACTCCCCTCCTCAGCAGGACAAGGTGGGGAGAAAACAAGATGGGGAAAAAAATGTGCATGAAAATAAAGGCAGAAAACAAAAGGTAAGGCCATGTGTGCAAGCAAAGGAGAAAAAAAAATATTTATTCTCTACTTCCCATCAACAGGCAATGTCCAGTCACTTCCTGGGAAGCAGAGCTTCAGTATGTGTAGTGGTTGCTCCATAAGACAAAGCTCTTAAGTAGCAGCTGTCCCCCCTTCCTCCTCCTTTCTTTTAGCTTTTATTGCTGAATGGACATCATGTGGCACGGAATATCCCTTTAGTCGGTTTGGGTCAGCGGTCCTGGCTATCTGCCTTCCCAAGATCTTGCTCACCCCCAGCCTGCCGTGGGTGAGGGGGAATGTGGGGAGACAGCCTTGGTGCTGTGTGAGCACTGCTCAGCAGTAGCCAGAACACTGATGTGTTATCAACACCTTTCTAGCTACCAATACAAAACACAGAATTAGGAGGGTTGCTAAGGGGAAGATTAAGTCAGTCCATCTCAGCCAAACCCAATGCAAAACTGTATTCGAAAATCAAATCAAATTGCTTGGCAACAAATGTTACCTTGAGCACAGAGTATTAAGGAGGCAGCTTCTGTAAAGTTTTGAGTTTTCTATTTGCTGGGATCCAAAGCAGCACAGAATGTAAACACATACTTATATTGGAAAAAATGAACAAATCTATCACCTTATTCATCTGCCTAAACTCTTGGCTAGAGCCAGGTTAGGCTGTCCACTGTCTTTCAAAATCAAGTTCAACACATGGTTAGGACATGACCTTCTAACGAGTTGTGTGAAGGTACACCTCTGTGCCTTCTCGTAGCTCAGAAAAGGAGACATAGTTTACCTGAGTGTACCACACAAAATTGTACAAAACAGTGAAACAATAGTGAAAAAAGGTACTTTGATAGGATAGTATAAAAAAACCCAAAACACAATTGGGGATGCGTTTTGACTGTAATGTCAACGAAGTAAAAATATCAGGTTTTTGTTTGTTTTGTCTTTTAATTTTATGGGTTATATTTCATACAACCTCAGGAGTAATTAGGTTTTTTGAACAATAATTTTGGAAAACTTTAAGATACTTTTAGTACTAACCACAGTTGTGCCAGTTTTTACCACACCTTTTATTGCCAATATTTTAAGTAGACCTAATTTGGAAAGTTTTATTTGCTTAAAAGAAAAGAAAACATAAAAAGTCCTGATTGACATGATAATAGGTTTGCTGTTAAAAAATGCACTGTAAATCAACCAAGCTACTCCAGAGATGAACATTTCTGCAGGAAGATGAAAGCTAAGCATATTTAACTTAAAGATGTCATTTTTCAAAGCTCTAATTAAGGCTTAAAATATTTTTTCAAGAGTTCTACATTAATATTTCTAAAGAACTTCCTGTTATAAATTTGTTGTGCTAGAAAGAAGCTGTAGAATTCAATGCAGAATCCAATATAGGATTATTATACAATTTTTGTATAGGCCTAAATATCTTTCTTGACATTGCCCTCTAAGAACATTAGCTCAGTTGTGTCTGTTTACATAGTCATAACCACCAAGAGCACCGAAAAAAACCAAGGTAGTTAAGTCATAAGCCATTGGGTGGAAAGAGGCGGTTGTGTGTACTAAGGGATTTAGCCTAGTACATTTGATTTTTCCATCACTAGTAAAAGGCTGCTGACTTTTTATTAACCTTACAGTTCAGGGTCTCAGGACTTGTTAAGACTTCTGCCTTTCCACAGCACTCCCTTCAGGTAGCTAAAATAAGCACAGATGTTTTTCTGGAGCAGAATAGGTACATTTTTCAGCATTGCCTTACACAACATATTTCTCCTTCTTTGCATTCACACATAAAATCCTTCTACAAAAAAACCCCACTATGCCACAAAATGATACATCACCTCCTCATTGCTAGTCAGGGATAGACCCCAAATTGCTTCTCCACCCTCAGACTAAACAGTTTACAACGTATCTTGTCACACTCTTAAAAAATCCATACCACCACAAGGTTGTCATTACCTACTAAAATTAACACATGGGACTTAGTGTAGAGAAAAACAGCCTTACAGTCAGAAGAGTCCTAGATTAAGGAAGCCCCTACATTTCTGACCTGACAGTACTGCTGAGAGGATGTCAGTGAAAAATCTGGCAGTCACTTGTGCCTGCAGCTATATCTCTGTGCACTGTTAAATAGCATATGCCCAACAACCACCTTCAAACCTTCCACAGTTCCCCATAGGTCATGTAAGCATTGATGCTAGGAGTGGCCATTTTCTTTCCCACTTTCTCTACAGAACATGACAGAAAAGGGAAGAGGAGCAGTGCAGTTCTTGCTGCGCCGTGTCACCTCTCTCACAGAAAGCCTGACAAGGGGGGCAGTACACGTCCTCTTGGCCAGTGCTGCGCAGATCCATCAGGACTGCTACCAGTCTGTGGAGGAACTGACTCATGAGGGGATTGAGAAGGAGAAATAACCCAGCAGCTACAACAAGTGAGGCAGTTCCTTCAGTGGCCTCTCCTCTTGGAGGTTGAGTATAGTCAGGAGTTCCAATAGGGGTAGGAGCAGTGACACAAGAAATACCTGGCCATCCTAACCTGACACCAGCAGTTTGACCACTGGCCACAAGAGAAGATGAATGGCTTGCTAATGCATCATATCCCACTTCACCAACAATACCTCTGTGAATATTCTTGCATAGTGAAGAACTGACAGCTGAATTTGCAGCCCTGAAATAGGCAGCGTACTCAAGCTTCTGCATTAGAGGAAAATTTGAAGGACCCCAGCTCTGAAAACAGGTAGTATTCACCAGAAAGAGAGATAAGGCTGTATAAGATATTGTAGTGTTAGTTACTTCAGCTAGAGACATGTAGGCTAATAACTATTGCTGAATCCTCTGACTTCTCAGGAACTTCAACACATCCAGTCTGTAGGACTTCAACTGAGATCTAATGCGATCAACATTGCACTTAGAGTAGAAGTATATCTGGTAATTTCCAGTAATAATACAACCTTGTTCATTGGTAAGCAATTGAAAATGAAAAGATTAAATTTAATCTTCTTACAGAATCATGACTAAACAAGGCTAATTCATCATGTATTACCAGAGATTACACCAATTAATAGTAATTAGCCTATATAATGGACTTGAAACAGTATTTTAAATATGAGCATTTATACTTAAAATGCTCAGATATGGTAAGCTTATTATACATAAATTTTATAAGAAGAGCTAATACTGAAAGATTTTTTTTTTTTTTTTAAGAGCCAAAATAGAAAACCAGCTTTCCTCTTACGTATGTAATTAGAGTCCCTGTTATAGGCACACTGGAATTTATTTTGATGACTGACAACCATGAAATTCTAAGTGGCACTCTAAGAACTCTGTCATTTATTTTCCTGCTGTCTGGCTGCATTTACATAACTGTCCTTCAATTTCTCAATATGAATACGTTTAAACATTAGCTAATTTATCATTCTAGATGTCTATTCACCTTCAGCAGTACTTTTAAAAAAAAGAGAACAAATTTAAGGCAAAGTCAAGGGTCAGTCTAATCTGATGCACAATAAAATTCCAACAACACCAAGTACACGTAAGCGTGAAAGTTATACAATGCTTCTAAGTATTTGTTCCCTTTCAACTTGTTAAGTTATATCAAGGTTTATCCTTGTTTTAAGGACAGTGCAGCTGTACATTATAGGTCCATACATCATTACACACTCCAAAGCTTCTGAAAGCATATCCAATGTACCAACTCCTTTGGAGTAGACTCTACTCTTAGTTGAGCCAGCAAAACTGTCTTTATTGTCACCACCTGCTTTAAATATGATTAGCTTCACAGTCTGGCACTAAATGTTTAAATTTCCCCCATTTTATAAGTTTTGCTGCTTATCCTACTTTAAAACGCTAAGCATACTACACATTCTCAAGAGCTGACATGAGAATATCTGTTAAGGATATTAAGCATACATGAACAAGCTTGATAAGTCATGGAAATAAAATCATTGTATGTGTCCTGGTTTCAGCTGGGACAGAGTTAACTGTCTTCACAGTAGCTAGTAAGAAGCTATGTTTTGGATTTGCGCTGAGAAGGAGGCTGATAACGTACTGATGTTTATATCTGCTGCCAGGACAGTCAGGGTCCTTTCAGCTTCTCTGCTGTGCCAGTGTCTGCAGGTACAGGAGAAGCTGGGAGAGAGCACAATTACTAGCCTAGGATTTGACCTGAGGTTTAGGATTGAGACCCTAATTGGCCAATGGTATATTCCATTTCATGCCCAGTGTACGAGTCTCTTTCCAGAAGTACTCTTTATGCCTCTAATACCAGGTCACCTCTCTCTGAGTCACCCCTCTCTCGGGGTCAACTCACTCTCTTGGTCAGCTCTCGGCCTCTCAGACTCTCAGGCTCTTATCTTTTCCAAGATTGCAGTTTCAGGACTCTCCCTGCTCTGGGATCATAATCCCGGAAAGGGCTGAGCCTTGGTCATCGGTACTGAAAAGTATCACTGTGTATCACTCATGTATACTTGCATCTATCACTTGTATCTATCACTATTACTATACTCATAATTTTATTGTAGTTCGGTTATTAAATTGTTCTCATATCAACCCACACATCTCTTTTACCATTACCCTTTTAATTATTTCCCCCATCCCTGGGAGGGGGGAGAATAAGTGAGCAGCCGTATGGTATTTTTTTGCCACTAGCTGAGTTTAAAACCACAACAGTATGGAAATGTTTGCTTTATGCAAGTATTACACTTTTTCAGTTATGTGCCATAAAGTAGCACTTCAGAAAGCAAAAGTAATTTACAAATAAGACGCTGATAAATTTATCAGACACATCTGTAGCAAAGCTTGTAATATTCTTAAGCATTATATAAAAATTAAGCCTGAATTGCTGCTGTGACCTATTCAAACCATCCTGATCTCTATTCTCTTTAGGCTTCTTGTCCCAGGTGTTGTGTTCTTCTTTGCTGCTGGCAAATCACCTATCTCCCTTTCTATGTAAGAAGTGACAGTCACAGACTCCCCTTTGGTGAATCTCTATATGCCAATGAGGTTCTTTGTGTGGTCTTTGAAGCACACTGACTGCCTCCTAAACTGGGAGATAGCCAGGCTATCTTTTTCTGTCAAAATCTAGAGGAAGGTTTAGGAGGTGCCTCAGATCACTAGTGAATCATGAAAATATGCTCTCATTTTCCTTTTTTTTTTTTTTTTAAACACACGATTTAGCTGGATAAAATCACAAAGTGAGTGCTGACTTTGCTTTACTGTGTTAAATATAAACATTCTCAATGCAATTGTCCCAAAATGGATTCTTACAAAGAATGAGGAACAACAAGATATTCAGTAACATATCAGAGATTTTCCTGGTGTAAGATGGCAGACAACATTGCCTAAAAACATAACTAATGTACCCAAAGCTTTCACACAACAGTATCCCCTATCACAAAAGCACTTTGGTTCAATTCCCATTCTTCCCCTTCTGTTTTACTGTTGCAGACACTTGCAATCAGGCTCATTTGGGTAAAGAAGTTTGTTACAATGACCAATGGGTAGCATTTTTTTTCTCTACTTGCAGCCATAAGTATCATACGTGTTCAGCACAGATAAACATATTATCTGGAAGATACTCTTATTCCTAAAAGATTTTCTAAAAGTTTCTTTATCCCTATTTCCATAAATATAAAATCAATATTTCTTTTTAATGTTTTCTGTTGAGTGAATGCTTGAAGATAAATTAATTGCTTGATGAAGAATGATTTTATATTTCAAATGTGTCACTAAAAATGGAGGTTATGTGGAAAGACATCCAAGACATAAGTCAAAGCACTGTCAAGAAAAGGGTAAAGAGTAAGAGAGGCTAATTAACCCCAAGATTTCCTTGTTTATAGGTTATTTTACACATGCTGGTTTGACTTTTCACCTGCCCTGAGCTTTCGTGCAAAAGGAGACATGAGTACTGTCAAAGTTACAGCCTTGTACTCAGCCATCTTTATACTTAAGATTTGTATCTGGACAGGTATTGAAAACTTTTCATATAATCTGTTCTACACAGCAAGCAGTGAAGCATCACATGAGCAACAGTTAGTATGTGCAAAGAGAAACGAGCCAGATTATTCATGGTACAGAGATTAATTTAAGAATGTGTTTTGGAGAGTTTATGCTGCATAATGAAGGCAATTGTCTCAGTTTTGTACCTTCCAGTCTGACTCAACTCTCAGTACAGGTGGCTCACTGATTTGATGATTTGACAGAGAGCTTCTCAAAAAAAGCAAGAATCAACATTCCCAACATAAAGTATACTCCTGGTGTACTTTGCGGTTTTGTTTTCTATTTGAAAAAAACAAAACAAAACAAAACAAAACCAACACCAAACAGTCCTAGATGTGTGAGAAAGCAAAAGTACCTCTAAGACAGTTTTGCAATCCTGATGTTAGCGGTGATGCCAACATCACATTAATGCTAACATTATGCTAATCATAATTTAACAAAATATTCTGCTGTGCTGAAATTGACAAGCCATTTTAGTATTCTATCAGGAGGTAGTTCAGTCAGATTCCGTATTTAATGTAACTGGAGGTATGGGGCACATTAATCAAATGAGAAGCAGTTAGATGGTTTTTGCTTTGTAAATTATAATAAATAAATGGCATTCCTACTTGTTATTTGTCTACTTTCAAAATGTAATGAATATTTCTAGTGCTAATTGCTGATTTTCTATATTTAGAGGGAACAGGCACATATGGAGATAATAGCACAATGTGATATTTATGAGGTGCCAGTTCCCTTATAAATATAGAAATTGAGTAATTAACACTAGAAATATTCATTGAAATTTCAATATACACTTCGGGATTTGAAATTAAATTGAGCTAAAGTTGATGATTCTTGTCATAAATTAATATTTGGGGATTTGGAATTTAACTCACTAGAGGTCTGCCTTCAACTACTGCATAATTTAAGCAAAAAATATTGGACATAGTAAGCACATTTGGTGAAAGGAAAAGCACCACAGGTCAATTACAGCTATTTGACAGTGCAGGATTGCTGTTATCACAGTTTTTAATTCATTTGTTATTTCCCATTATATGAGGCCATTTCACTCTTACTATCTCTTGTGAAAGACAGGTGGTTTAAAGCAGTGATGGGACTTACATGTTTTCTGTGTCAAGTCAGTACCTACAGAGCTATGAATCTACAATAGCACAGTTACAAATGACACTATATGAACTAAAAGTTTCACTGACATAGATTGATTTTGAGCTATTATTTAAAACCACTAATAACCTTTTAAATAATAGTAATACCAAAATAAAGTTGTTTATGAAGATTTGAAGTTGGTTTTGGTAACTTGTGCCTTCTGAAAGCATAGCATGCAACAAAACCTAGACTTTTAAAAATTCAATAATAATAATCTATTTCAGACTCAAATGGTTGAAAATGAGGAAACACAAAATACCCATACAATATTGATTTATTTTGGTACAAAGTGTAGACAAAGGCAAACCCTCTAGACATTTCTTTTGGGTGTTGACACACCAAAGCAGATCCAGTGAAGGACCAATAAGATGTTAAAAGGATTTAAGCATTTGATACTCATTAATGCATTTATGTCAGCTGGGGGAAGTAAAGAAAACAGACACTCTTCTCAGTGATGTCTAGTGAAAGAGCGAGAGGCAATGGGTACAAATTTAAACACAGAAAATTCCCTCTAAACACAAGAAAATGTTTTTACTAAGAGTGATCAAACTCTGGAACAGGTTGTCCAGAGAGGTTTGGAGACTCCATCCTCGGAGATGCTAAAAACATGACAGAACATGGTCCTGAGCAGTACACTCTCTAGCTGGCCCTATTTTGAGCAGGGTGTTTGGACTGGGTGATATTCAGAGGTGCCTTCCAAACTCAGCAACCATTCTGTGACCCTGTGAAATCTCAAGGGAAGAATTTGTATTAAGCTTTCCAGTTTACATAAGATGCCTCTATGAAATATGAAGTTTCTATAGACAGGAGAATGCAATCAAGAAACACATTCAGCTACCACAAGCATCATTTTCTGTAAGAGACAGATGTCTTTCAGATGTTTTAAGCTGGCTATTAATGTATCACATACCCATGAGAGCAAATTACTTGGGCAGATTTCCTACTTTTGTGCTCCAGGTACTAGTATATCTTCTCTAAATGGATGTGACTGTTTTTGTTTTTGTTTTGTTTTTGTTTTTGCATAGCGTCCTTTATTCCAGTGCACTTACCTGCCTTTATCTATCAAAGTGATTATTTTAAAAGCCAAGATAGAAGACTGGTTGGAGTTTATGACTGTATTATGAAAAATAATTACAGCAATCAATGTAAGAATATACTGGGTTTTTTTAATGTGAAAATATTTACTTTGCAAATAAATTAAAGAACATAAATTAATCACTTCTTGAGTTGCTTCCTTAACTATGCAGAAGTGCAATAAATCATAATGTGATTATTTATGCTAAGTAGCTTGGGTTTTAGAAGAAGCTCATTAAGTGACTCCTTATCTAAGTTAAATGTTTAGGAGCTTTACTTTCATTAAATGTTATCTACATTCACATGAAAAAATTCATACATAAATTCCTATTAATCAGTTTAAAATAGATTTTAATAAAACACTAAGCAATCTGAACAAGCAAATGCTTTTAATTTATACAGTAGACTTTTAACAGATTATTATTATTATTATTATTGCTGTCCCTAAATGATAATGGTTTAATAAGCTTTAAAACTAAATGCATATGACTACTGAATAAATGAAACCAAATAAATGGAAGCTTTGAAGACTCCTTGTAATTAAAACTGGACCTGCACATGAAGGTGGTTTTCTAATTAAAATTAAATTAACAGCCTGTAATTAAAGCATGATCCTCTGGGATCTAAGTAGTGAGCACATGATCTGTAGAGAAATCATAATCTTCAACATAATTTGGAAATCTTCATTACCAGAAAAGCGTCATACCTTAATTGAAGAGATTTTGACTACAATTTAAAGCAGCAGCACGTGTTCTCACAATGAAGATCTCAAAACCTGATGCATTTATATGCCTTCTATTTCATGGCTAGCTTCCATGCTTACAACCCTTCCATATTAATTGAGCATGTGGCAACAGTATTCAAAAGCAGATGTGAAGTCTGTCTCTTCAGTGAATTAATACTTTGGCATTACGTACTACTTCCTGATTTCACAGTTATATGAAAAGAGCTCATCTATATGTAATTCAAAGTGAATATAGAGAAACATCATGCAGTTTGAAACGGCAATGAAATTCCTCATCTACGAACTGTGATTTAGCCTAATACAATTAGAAGGGTTCACTTAATTCTATGACCACTTCTGCTGTAGTATGTTGTTAAACGGATAAACGGCTCCCACAGACACTTGCTAGGTTTATAAAGAAGTAGAAAATTATTTTACATTTCTGCTATGTTTTTAGCAGATGATGATGTAAAAAAAAAAGATTGAGGAGCCCAAGGAGACCTTGTGCAAAACGATACATTTATAGAACGCTGTTTTCCAAACAATGGAAAAAGTAGCAAGTGCCAGAACTATATTGTCTCTGATAATCCTTTAATTCCTTGTATTTGTATATATGTGATAGAGACTCTCGAATCGACTTCTGAACTTAATCTGGCTGTTGCTTCCCCTCTATGAAGTAAAAACAAATAAATCTGTCTGAGGCATTGGATTATCAACTGCTAAATATATCAGAAAACTGCAGGAAGAAATTAATACTTCATTACTGAAAACTGAGTCCAAACAATATGGACTACTGCAGGAGGAAAACCATGCCCTGAGCAAGGAGAAAACAAACAGGAGTAGGTGCAGCTTCTACATATGCTGTCTATGCTGCACAGGCAGTCAGAAACAACAGAAACTCTTAAATTTACATTATATTTTTGCTTCGTGTGCAAATTTTAATCAGATTATTAATCTGGAAAAAATCACTTCCCAATTTAGATACCTGAATTTTAAACATCAATACATCTTTTTTTTTTTAATAATATATTTAATTAAGAAACTCTGACATTTCCAACTACATTGGTTCTCAGGAAGAACTGATCATCAGGAACCTAAGAATTTTTGGATGCTCACAACTTAATCGTCTGAGGAAACAGGGTAGGTGATAATAATGAAAGAGTCTCACAGTTTACATGAGTTGCACAATATATGGAAACTATAAATTTTTTCTAGTAACTATTCCACTATTTCTGACATCAAGGAGATGCTGAGGCACTGGAGTTGTGCATTCTTCAGTATCTGTTTACTCCAGCCTGTCCTCGGCTCCAGCTTTTACCTCCCATTTATATCTCATTTTTTCACTTCCGGTATCTCACACCTGTTGCTATGCCACTGAGTCTCTTCTCCTAGCTCCTCCCAGGTTGTAGCTTCATGACCACAATAAGTAGATGGAAGCCATGCAGTATCAAAAGCTGCAATCTTAAAACTTCATCTCTTCTTCCTGGCTCTCATTTCCTCTCCCACTGTGTCTTGTGGTGGTCAAAATGAAGCATGTTTTTGGCAAGTTCATGGACTGGAGAGCAGGAAGGGTGTGTGAAGACTAGCAGCCAATGATGGAAATAGAGTGAGACGATTGTTTTCAGCAACAGCAGCAATTTATACCCATTTTAAAATAATTCCTTGCTTTCAAAAAGTCCTTGTATTTCTCCCATCAGTGCAGATTTTTCTCCCAGATCCATTTTCCCGAGCTATTGTACTCCCTGACTCCTTAGTCTCCACTGTTGCATCAAGTGCTTTTCTGCTCTTGGCTCTAGTTAACCTGTTTCCCCTCCTTCTCCTTACAGTGCTTTTTGAGAAAGCAACACTGCCTCTGCCCTAGTTCCTGTGACAACATCTTGTCACCTTGATTTCTGTCATGTGATTAGCAGCCATCACCAGCCACCAGTCTGTTTCCTATAAATCCTGCTCACATCTCCAGTCCAAGCTTCCTGTCAATGCAGATTTAAACTTCAAAATACTTGATTATCAGATTTAACTGCTTCTGTGCAGCAAGTTTTCATAGACATACATATTAAATACATTTTTATTGTCTGCTCATTTAGAAAAGAAGAAAATAAGAAAAAAGCCATGGTTGACACAAAGTTGACTACGTTTCACATCCTTGTTCTGGGGGTAAGAGTTTTCTCATATGTTCAAGACTAATTTCTGGGCAGAGCTGCTCCTCTTCTTCACTATTCTCTTTATGAGAAATCAAAAGTAAATTGGCCTGGAAAGGCCAATTTATCCAACAGCTCCGTGCCAAACAGTTATATATAGCAAACATACACAAGAAAAATATGATGCACAGTGCTATTTTGGGCAATTTTGGACATTACTGACAGCTATGCCTTAAAAAACCCCAACATATCTACATAATAAACAAAGAACTGAGGAATATAATACTTTCAACACACTGTACTTTTTTTTAGATGAAAATGCAAAACTCAAAGTCCCATATAAAACAACTGAGCATAAAGACAAAATCAGTTCTTAGGATTTGTCATGACCCTGAGAACACTGCCAGCCTTTAGTGTTTCTGCCTGGCCCCCAGGACTCCCCCAACACTGCCCACAGCACAGGACCCCTGACAGCCCCCTGGGGCTGCCGGTCCTGGTGACACCACAGAGCAGGTCTCAAGCTTCCCACAGTCCTGCCCTGCCTGTTCATGGGCCCCCCTGAGCAGGACCACGTCCCAGCCTGACCTCAGCCCAATTCCATCCCCAGAGGTTTGCCTGATGCCACAGCTGGGGCTGCTCCAGTGCCCCCAGCTTCCCTGCTCCTGGCCTGGGGGGTGGGATGGTCCCTGGCTGTCAGACGCTGCCTTGACTCACACAGTGGAGCCCCTGACACTCATTCACAGCCACAGGGAACCACTGCCCCCAGTGCCCTGACAGGATTTTGGTGTCTGGCCACATGCAAACTAATTATCCATCATTTCCATTTCACTACTCATTAAACAAAAATAGTTTTCATTACTGGCACTGGTGAAGGGACATGCGGAATCCTGTGTCCAGGTCAGGGCTCCCTAGTTCAAGAGAGACATAGACAATACTGAAGAGTGTCCAGTGAGAGTCCAGAAAGATGATGAAGTGACTGGAGCACTTCTCCTGTGATGAAAGGCTGAGAGACCTGGGACTGCTCAGCTGAGAGAAGAGAAGGCTCAAAGGGTCATCTCATCAATGCGTACAACTATCTGAAGAGAGGTCGCAAAGAAAACAGAGCCAAGCTCCATTCAGTGGTGCTTGGTGACAGGACTAGAAGCAACAGGCACAAACTGAAACACAGGACATTCCTCCTGAACATCAGGAAACATTTTTTTTTACTGAGAGACTGACTGAGCACTTATACAGGATGTCCAGAGAGGTTGTGTAATGTCCCTCCTTGGAGATATTCAAAAGTCATCTGGACATGGTCCTGGGCGACCAATTTTAGGTGGCCCTGCTTGAGCAGGAGGGTTTGGACAACATGACCTCTGGAGGTCCCTTCCAACCTCAACCGCACTGCAATTCTATGCTACAAAGGAATTACAGTACCAAAACTGATCTTACTGTATGGACTATTTGGCCATATTTCTCCAGAGGGCTCTATGCTGGAGAAAGTTAATAAAAAATGAACTTCCTTCATGCCCTCTATTGACAAACAAGAGTTAAAGCTCCTTGTATTGACTATCAAGACAATATAGCAAGACCACAGAGTCTTAAGTTCTGTCTGACAGACAGTCATACTTCCAGCATGCTCTATGAAAAGCCTTATTCACAAAAAAGAAAAAAATTTAAAAAGGACCATGATCCTAATCCACACAGTCTGAGTCCACCAAGGAGGGCAGGAAATCTCTGTCACTATGCACATCTGCAGTTCTATTCACTTCCAAAAAGTATTTCAACATTTAATAAAATTGCTGTCAGTGTGTGTTTCCTGGTGAATGGAGAAACATATGAAAAAATAATTAGGTCATGTTGTCTAACTGTACAAGGCAAGCTGAGAAATTTAAATAGTGAAAGCTCTCTAATAGGTATCATGAGACAGCTTCACAGCACTGCTCAGACCTTCCTGACAGCCTGGAGCAGCAGGAGCTCAAGAGAATTCCTCTCCTGCTAATAAAAATTTGCATTGCTTCCACTTACCTGTTCCTGAAACAGAAGCTACGGAAAACCTCAAATATGCACTCAGTGGTCAAACCTAATTCAAGGTCATAAAATCTGTTCTACTCACCAGAAAACACAAGAGCTCCTGATACATTTTGCAGAAGGAGGCAGCTTTAATCTTTATGCTTAACAAAATTAAAGAAGTCAGTATATAGGAAGGCTTAATGTAACTCTAAATTTCTTGTTTGAGAATTTCTTGTTGTAAGAGAAAAACAAATCACCACTACACACAAGGCTGCCTTTAGTAGAAATGGATTCTTACCTAAAGGACTAAGGCTTGATGAGAAACTCTGAGGGATTCACTAACCTCAATCAAGACAGAATTAATGAAGAAATAGACATCTCCTGGCATATCTTGGCATATCACCTCAACAGGAATCACTATGTCTCAACATTTTCACTGAAATTAATTTAATTAACTCATCCATTAATAATGAATGATCTACAAGCTTGAAAATAACCATAGATAATTGGTTTTGACTAGAATTTTCCAGTAAGCTGCCACAGAAATGGATATTTTCACTCTGTGTCTGCTTTATATTAAAATAATATTAGCTGGGGCATACATGGTCTGCTGGACTTCATAAGCGTCTTAGATATTCAAAAACAAAGTAGAAAAATATCTGTTTGTTCTTCCAGGCATGAGAATAGGAACTGATATTATAGTGCATCCATTGGGTCGTTAAATCATAACTTTCAGTTTACCTTGTCACAGGCTGGGGGATTATGAAACTGTGCTAAATCTTCTACTAATTATCAGAAACTCATCACAACCACATCAAAAACTCAAATCTCTTGCTTGACCTATGCTTAATCCCAGTGGCCCTGCAAGATGCTAATGGAAATAAATATTTTAAAGAGCATTTATGAGTAAATCTGAAAGGAAGGTTAACAATCAAATTCATACCACTGTTGAACTGAAAGCTATAATATTCATGACTAATTTTTCATAAGAGATATGTTAACAACCTCATTCTGTATAAAAACAACAAACTTTAATAACACTTCAAATGTGAAAAGAAATATTTTAATTGCTAATTTACTGCTAATTCATTTCCCTGTAAGCTTCACATTACTGGTGTCAAGAAAATTTACTCATCATTGTTAAAGCTTATTCTGAGTATTGCCAGACATTAATTTAATTTTTCCTCTTTCAGGAATTCTCTTGGAAGTTGACTAAGTAATTAAGACTGCCTTTGCATCCGACTGCCATTAGTTGTTGTGACAGATTGTGATCAGTCTGTATCACACTGGGAACTTTATTTTGTCCTAAACCATCCATTTTGAACTTCATGCTGAAAACATATTTAAATGTAAACAGTACAGATTTACACTGCATGCTTATTGTTGATAATCCTTTCTACATTTTTCACTGGGAAAATGCCAACTGATCTAGTGCCTCTGAAGTTTGTCTTGACTACAAACCCAGTTACATGACACTGTGGACATTTTGCCTTCTTCAAAGACCAAAAAAATAACAGCTAAAGACTTAAATGATCCAGGGCAGGGAGAAGATGAGGACACAGCCCTTGAAAGGAAAGACATTTGGCATTATATATAAGTAGCATATTGCTGATTTATTGACATGAATGGGATATCATGAGCTCAATAAATTTATCCAAAGAAGCCAAGATCTCCAAAGAAATAATTTCAAAGTCTTCTGAAAATATTAATTACATAATACAACAATTGACCACACAAAAGAAAGACAAAATAAAACACAATATTACAGATTTAGAAGAAATAAAGGGTTCTTAATGCTAAGTTCTGAAAAACACAAATTGATTATTTCTTTCTTAAGCCTTACCAAAGTTTTAGATGTTAACATGCAAAATACTAAGGGGTATCATTACTCCTTTAGGTGGAAATCTTAGAGTGCATAAGAGGAACATTAAGTCAGCCATGCCTTTATTATCAAATCACTAAAATAAGACTGCTTTAATATTAGATGGAAAATTGGTATCTCTAACTTGTTTCATGTTTTTGGGAAGATTAGATCAAATTATCAGTCTAATTTTGTAATCAAGCTGTTTTCTAAAGTGTGATTTATGGTTTGTTTTTTTGTTGTTTTTTTTTTGTCTGTGAGTAGTTCAAGCTATTTCGGCCAAAAAGATGCTTGTTTTACAGTTTTAGTTAACACCTCCTCTCCTTCCTTCCTGAATATCTTTTTGTGACCCATTTCAAGCAAAATGCTTTATCTATCATCTCCAAATTACAAAATATGTACTCCTACAAAGCATGCAAAACCAAGTAAAAAGTCCACAAAATTCTGTTAGTTGTTTGGCTCCTTATCTGGTTTTTGGATTAGAAATTGTCTTTTAGATCTATGTTTTTGCAGCACCTTAAGCAATAGAGCTTTGGTTCATGGCTTGGGTTTTTGGGTGGTACAGCAGAAGGCTCTACCATACAGGGAATTAAATATGAGACTTCTGTTTGAAGTGAAATGCTGAGAAGATTGAATGAGAGACAGAAAGGGTCAATCAGTTGGATAACTCTCAAGAAATTAAAGTGAAATGGATAAGTGACTACAATATTCTTTCATTAAATTTTT
Source organism: Pterocles orientalis (assembly GCA_011057875.1). NCBI lineage: Eukaryota > Metazoa > Chordata > Aves > Pterocliformes > Pteroclidae > Pterocles > Pterocles orientalis. The sequence continues at coordinate 546,136 of WKFP01015246.1, read as the reverse complement.
GTTGCTTGCTTTCTGCCATGTCACATTGGGAGTAAAGGAGAAGTCTGGAGTACCCGAAAGTTGTTGTTGGTGGTGGGGAAAGTGCTGATCAATTACTGGAGAGAGAAGGGAAGGTCAGAGGCTTTTGTATTCTGGGAGCTTAGAGAGATTGCTGAGTGTCTCATTCCAAGAAAAGGTAACCTAGAAACACTTGAAATTGCAATGCTTTTTTTTTAGTGTGGAGGAAGATGAGGCATACTTGAATAAAATTGGTCAGATGCACATCTTAAACTCAAGTAGGTTTCCAGATAGAAATAAAAGGAGTATAAATTTGTTTCAAAATATAGTCAGTATTAGCCTGAGATCTAAGATAGATGTTCCCACTGTTCTCAAACCAGACAGAAAAATGCCAACTTCTTCACTACTGCTCATTAGCATTCCTTGTGAAGCATAAAGCTTGTCTAGTGCTTTGCACGTTAGTTTACTTTTTGAGAACACCAGAGAATTGCACATGGAAATACACCAAAGTGAGCTCCTATTCAGACCAGAACAGGTCTAATTGAAATAAATGGGTATAGACATCTGAAGGTGTTAGTACTATCACTGTCATGGTCCTGGTATTTAGTAGGTTATTTTGGTACAAAATTAAATAAAAACACCAACAACAAAACCACTATGAATCGCATTTAGATAATTCGCTTTTTGATTCCCTTTTTTGCCTTTTTTTTTGCAAACTACGGCAATAGTAGCATTGTCATTAATTAAAAATATCTATTCATTTTACTTTCATCCTCTCTTTCACTGTCAATTTATTTTTTCTCATTTATGTCCAGTGGATGACTCTGTGGAAGCTCAGGGTGGACTTGTATTGGTTTTGTTACAGCCAGTTTGATCAAGGAATCTGTATTTTAAGAACCTGAAACTTTCACTTATTACTTGCATTAAAAACATCCTTCAAAAGGGAATGAAAGGACAATATGCTTTGTTCATAATTCATAATGCTGTCAAGTAGTAGAATTATTAATATCTTAAAATTTTATGACATTTGTAAAAGTACATTATAAAAATACTTAGAAAATCTGACTTTATTGCATTTCATAAATTCAACTTACATTTGGACTTCAGTAATAATTAACATTTTTACTAGCATTGAGCTACCAGAATTATATATCAGATAAAGTAATTTCAAAAGTTCAGCATCAGTCAAAATTCTAATTTAAACTTTAGGAAAGTATTAAATCTGGAATCATGTGCAAACCAGTGAAGCAGTATGCCTAAAGCATCAGCCTGTTAACTAAATTAAACCAGTAACCCACTGCATTTAAAAGACATAACATGTGCAGTTGCAGTTGCCCCAGGAGAGTATTTGCATACCCGAGGGCCCAAACTTATCCTGTTCTGAGTTTTTAATTCAATAGTAATCCAGACAAGACTGCAGGTAGACTGTCTCTGAAAAGTTACTAATTTTGCAAAGAAAGAACACTCCCTCTCCTCCCTCTCCTTATTTTTCCTTTCTTTATTACTTGTCATAATATTGGATACATTTTTATTTCCATCATTTTAGGGGTATACAGGTCCTTTCAGTTGTTGGGGAGACTTCCTCAACTTATTTCAAAGATCCTTGCTGATCATTTATCGGCAGAAAAGTACTGCTTCAAAGTTGTTTGATGATTTTTATTTTTTAATATTTTGTAAGGCATTTTTTTCTAAGAACTTATATACCTAAAGATAAAAATAAATGTTGGAGATTTTTCAGAAACTTGTACCTCTCATTCATTTAGTAGAAGTTAAGTAACTAGGTCCTGTTCATAGTATTTCTCTGGAAGTCTACCTATTCTAAAATCTCCAAAGGGAGCAGGATTCATCAACAGTTTTAAAAGGAGCTAAAGAGCTTAGCAATTTGGGGAAGACCAGATATGTTACTCACCTCTCAGATCTGGATTGGCAGCAAAGTGGTCTAAATTTAAAATAAAGTCAGCTGACAGAAGAGTGGCTTGAATCTTCACCCAGAAGCTGGGGAAAACTTAAGCTAAGCCTGCTGGTAATTGGTGAGCTAATTTTCTCTATTCACAAATACAAATCAATTAGATTACCTAGTAGCATTTTACTAAGGGAGGAAAGAAGATAGACAACCAAATAGAAAAACAATACCATCCAATTACTTATTCATGAAGTAGAACTTAAATTGTATTACAGTTCTGCTTCTTATATCCAAGGTAACTTCTTGGTCAGGTAGTGGCTTCACTCTTCCTCTAGCTACACCTCATATAACAGTGAGGATTTTTAAGTCTCTGACAGCAAGGCTGGGTTTGTGCCTGCAAGTGCAAGTTGTGCCTGCCCCACTTCTAAGTCCTTCCTCAGCATGCTCTGCTCCACACACAAACTGCAGCCTTCCCCGTCCTCAAGACTGAGCTCCGGCTATCCAAAAAACAAAGTGACTCAAAGTTATGTGTGTAGTTTCAGTAACAGTTCCTCTTAATTCAGTTCTCTACTTGATTGAAACATGGTACTGCAGACCTGACACAATCTTCTAGATATTAGAGAATTTTTAACAGATCTTCTTTTATTTAGGTTAACATGGCCATTTACTCCAGGAAAGTGTAAAGTATATTAGTATCCTGCCTCTTCCTAGCAGTCCTTGATCCTCAAAGGGGGTTTTACAGGCATAAAAACAAATGTCTGCTGTTGACACCATCTATGTAAAGAGTTGCTACCCCACAGCACCCATCTATTTTTCCTCAAGCTCTCACCCATCACTGCCAGATCAAGAAGAAAGCCAGCAGAGTGCCCATGCCCTTCACCCTCAGTGCCTTGTAGTCATGTCTGATGTGTTCCAGGTCTCCCCTGGCAGTTTCATTGGTCCCCACATGTAAGAGAAGCAGGGCACAGTAGTCCGAGAGCCAGACAAGCCTCAGCAGTCTTTTCACAGGATTCCAAATCCAAGGCCCCAGCAAGCAACAAGCTTCCCTAGACAAAAAGTCAGTCAGGTCAGCAGGCGGGGGCTTCCATCCCCTACAGCAGTCTCCCACTCATGCTACTTGCATTCCTCTCGCTAAGTTTGCTGAGTTCCCCCTTCAGCTCCACTACTTGGTGACACGCATCCTACCCAACACACACCTCCTGCATATGAGACCATTTCCTGGTGCCCCAGGCATCACTGCAACCCCAGACCTCCTCTAGGAAATTTTTAAAAAGATGTCCAAGTTAGGAGCCTAGTTATATTAGCCTACTTCTACAAGTCATTCAAGAAATACTGAACTCCAACTGGTAGTTCATCCAACCTTAACCTCTGGCAGTTTTTCCATTCCCAAAATGGAGGTGGACTGTAGAAGAACTCTAGAAGAATAAGTCTGGTAACTTCAGGTCTTCATTTGATTACTGAAAGACAAATACAATGTGTCTTGGAAGCATCATTTTAATTGTTCAAAAGGGAGCTCTGCTAGATGAAAGCATCTTACTGATGTGATAGGATGTTGTATTTGCAGTCTTGATGTGTATATCTGCAATTGGAATTATTTGCACACATAATATAGTGGGCTCATTCATAGACCTAAATAGCTATACTCTAGTACACACATTTCTCTAAGAATATTTTACACAGATAATTTATATATAGATATGCCACAAATAAAGAGTAAATTAAATCTATCTGATCTGATGTACGCTTCTATAAACTCCCATAAATTTGTTAAATTAGTCTCAATTTTATATTACTTTGAAATGTTAGAGCAGCTTCACAATTGGTCACTCTGTGATAGGGCTGTTCTCTGCACTTTCCATTATCGTTTTTCTGAACTAAATATCCAACCTGACATTTTTGAAATAATCTCTTTTATACTCATTTGTACACTGATGATCTGGCATAATCTTGCACTGTTCAGAGCAATGATAAACTGACTACTTGTGAACAACGAATACATAAAGAGCCAACAGGATGAAGAGTCTCTTAAAATGTATCTAGATTATATTTTTTCCTTCTATGCAAAACAGGGAAATTAATGTTAAACATAGAAATGATAATATAAAACTAAGAGAAAAGTTTATTAATTCTAGTGCTTTTAGAAGTGAACAATTAAGGTGGTAAGCAGTTTCATCTCAGAATGGCAGTTTCACTACTTGCTTTCAAGTACTGTAGTTCATTTTAGTCTCAGATATTATTGTACAGAAAGAGGGAGCATCTTCATTTTTATTGACTGAAATACTTGCAAATCACAACCCCCTCTGACCACCATCATCACCACCAAAACTCTTAAATCCGTCAATCTGAGGATGGTTTACCTAACAAGAATAGTCTATATAAAATTAATTTCATCAGATTGGATTTAATATGAATAGGTTACCTAGGTTACTTATTTCTATTCCTTTTTTCAGGTTCTGGTACACATTACCTTTGACATATGGATCCTGGAAGCAAGTTCAGAAGCTACAGGAAACTCATATTCAAATCAAAACAGCCTAAAGCTCGGACAGAGAGTGAGAAATCTGGAAAGACAGTTTCATTCAGTGCTATACTATCTACTATACAATAGCTAGAATTGTAGAGTAGAATTGTAAGGAATATTTGAATATTCCCCCCCATTGATGGAAGTGGAAGGAGATATCTGAACAGCTAATCAAGCAGGTTTACTTTAGAAGTCAAGAAATGGCATTGTATGGCAGTTTTAATGAAATTAATTGCAAACCCTAATGTGATGTATTGCTTTCAAGACTTAATTAGACTTATCTTTAATTATTCTTTGATGTAAAGCCATGATGAAACATATTTCTACAAAATCTAAAAATAAAAAATTCTGCTATTAGGACACTATTTCTCAAGTTTTCTGAACTACAGAGGCTGAAATATTCAGCAAAATTGAGTTTCATGTCCCAAACCTGTACTAAGCCAGACTAATATGCCTATTTTGCACAGGTCTGCAACCTGTGTACTGAAAGAAAAGATCTTCTAAACAATAATGGAAGTAGAATTGGTCAAAAACTTGGACAGTTCTGAATCATCTACTACTTTCCAGAGTCTTTCAAGAACAGAGAAAAAAAAATCAGATTTGAGAGACCAAAAAACTGAGAGGCACCATAGCTGAACTACAACACTTGATGTCTGACCACCAAACCAGCAGTATTTTTCCTTGAACCTGTAAATCTGTGGTCATCTACTGTCCTTATAAATATGTGCACTTCTCCAGATCAGGGAGCACAGAAACCTTGCAAGGTCTGCCAGTTCTGCAGCTGTGGAAAACTTTTATGTAGCTTTTCAATTGAGCTATGAAGAAATGCAACAGTTGTAGATCTCTGGGTTTCTCAGGTTTCTTTGTTGTTTTCTGGAAGTTCATAGAAGCTCATATTTTCATGATATGCTTTAGACCCCAAAAAGTCAATGAAAAACTTTTTTGGTGAATTCCATGTTAGAGAGAGTGAATTTTAATTTGAGTATTGTGTCACAAACACCTTCTTTTGATTCCTTTTTATCTTAAAGATGCAAGTTTTTAAATGTAAAACTTACTGACAATCTCAGTTTATGGCATGAAAAAGTCCTAAGGAATAAGCATAAGAGATACTGATAAGAGCCCAAAACAACAACATTGTTGCCACCACTGGATATTTCATTCTAAATCTCTTGAATTTAGTGCATTTTTAAATCTCAGATTCTTACCAATGTATGAAAATTACTTAAAAATATATCTGTCAAGATTGCTCAGAAAAATCTGAAACTGTGAGGCCTAAAGATTAAAAATATTTTTTAAAATCCATTTTAAAATAATTTTTTAAATCCATTTTAAAATTATGGGGCTTGATCTAAAAATAATTTTTAGTTCTTTAATCTTTTAACACTATCTGTTCTTGCCTCACAATACTGGAATTTTAACACTCACAGAATAAAAACTTGCACTTTTTTTTCCACTTCTTTCATTTAGTCCTCATAGTGAACTTATTTTTATTTCATTTCTAAAGTTAAAAGTTCCAGCTGACATATATTTGGTTGTTTTATTTTAAATATCTCTACAAAGTGGGTACCACAGGAGTATATTTTAATATACTATTTAATAACTAAACAGTTATTAAAAACTAAAAAATTATCAATAACTACTATTTAATAACTAAATGCGTTTTAAAAAGAAGCCCTGGATTGCAAGGACAGAACATTCACCAGACTGCATCTCATTCAATGGCACTTGATTAAAGTTTTCTGTGTCTTTTTTTCTATTTTTAGCTGTAAATTGAAGATTAACAGGTCAAGTATTTCTAGGATGCTGCTTTTGCAGCACAGTCCCCGAAATCCTTATGCCCCTGGCTCCACAGCAGCCCATGCAACAGGATTATTTTGACCTGCAGTGATGTGGGAGACAATCTCCTCTTTTCCTATCTCTTCAAAAGCTTTCCTATTACAGAACTAGGAAGAAAGAAAAAAAACAACAAAACTTTTTGAAGTTTATGAAGAACCAACAAGTAAGGTAGAATTATCTGTGACTTGGAACATGGATCTGATCCCTCCAGACATGTAGCAAGACTCTCACCACCTGTGACAGTGCTACGATTAGGATAGGCAGCTAGACACCCACATGTAAGCATCTGTTAATGACTGCTATTAAAAGCATAGCACAAGAGCAGACCAGCCACTGGACTGATCTGCATTTTTCAAGTTATGATTTTCATCAAACTTAAAATTTCCTGATAGCAGCACTGAGCACAGCTGCTCAGAGAAAATTATTTCCTTTTAGATTTTCTGTGAACACCAAAAAAAGTGAAGCAGCTGAAAGTGAAGACCTGGTTGGCCCCAGAGAAAAATACTAGGCAATGGAGTGCACAAGGCCAAGAATCTAAATTAGTTTCTTTGGAATGACCACCTGGATTTAGCAAGAGGTCATTGCAGCAAAAATATTTGAGTATTTCTGAGCTAATTGACACTGACTTTTTGCTGGAAAGATGTGCAGCAAATTTTGCACTGCAGTTTAAAACCTAGAGAAAAGTCAGGAATTTAAAAAACAACATGGAGGGGTTATCTTTATGTTCCTTCCTTTGCTTGCAGGAGCACAGAAGATTGACAAAATAGAGCACATTTCAGTTAAAAGAGGATCAGGTTCCAGTAACATATACCTAAGCAATGTATCAGAATCAGATAGTCATTAGATTTTTACCATACTATCTTTTTATAGTAGAAAAAGTGACACTATTTAACAAAAAGAAGACTAAAGTGCACTTCATATGCAAGTGGTTTATGCACTCATCAGTTTTCTGGAAAAGTTCTTTCTTTTCAGTACACAAGGCAATTTACATAACTGACTGTCTCACCCCACTCCAGTGGACGGTCGAGACAGTTTTTTTGTGATTCCCTGTAAAGGAGCACAGGCTAGGTGGAGTCAGACAATGACTTGAGGAATTATACAACACAAGTTTATTTACCTCAGCAACTGCAAAAACATCACGAATCAACTTCTCTGAGTCAAGCACCAAATCACACTGATCAGTTATCACCAAACATCCCTTATCCATTAAGCAAGCACCAAATAATGCTCCGTCATTATTTGAGGCAAAAATCAGCCAGAAGACAGTAGGAAAGGGTTGAAAAGAAAGAAAGGGGAGGAGAAAGACAGAGATAGACACACCCAAAGAGACACACACAGAGACACAGAGAACATCACCAATCCCCGTTCCAGCGCGTGTCTTCTTTTCAGGCAGAAATCTCCATTTCAGGCAGAAACTCCTTGGGTGGTGTGGTGACAGGTCGACAGGGAACACAGTTCGGGCTTCACCTTTTATAGGGTCACCAGGAACACACCTCGGGGAGTTGGGGGCCCTGCATCCAGGTCGCCTTCGTGATTGACCTTTGGGGGGTGCAAGAGCCCTGTACCCAGGTTAGCTTGGGGGGGTGGGGCAGCTGGTTCTCCACCGGGGAGACAAACTTCAGCACCCAGTAACTACAGCAGGTGTGCCTCTCACTCACCGTGTTAACAACTTGATAATGTTCGTTCACAAAATAACTTTTCTTCCAACATGCTCTGCCCAAGCACTCCTGGTGGAGCCTCTTCTTCAGAAAATGCTCTGCCCATTGTTTGAGACATAAACAACATAATCCAGGAGGGGATGAGTAGGAGTCCAATTCGTGACACCAACTCAATTTCTAATGCACTGAGGAAGACCAGAATCTAGAGAGGATGCATATTCTCCAAAAGACCACTTAATTAATCTATTTAACTAAGATTAACAATTAAAATGTCTTACAAACAAATAAAATTTGATTAAAAAAATCTTAAAAAATTAAAGGACTTCAACTGTAGAAGATGTAAAAGATGTAGTCAAAGATCCCATAGATCTGCTTTTGAAGCATATGAATGAAGGCAGTTAAAATTCATCGATACTACACAGAAACAAGTAACACCTACACACTGCAACATTCCCAATCTTTTCTACAAAAGATTTGCAATGCATGTTTATGAAATTCTCCTTAAATTCCTGTCGTACCTATATTACCTCACCTTAATGCAGACAGTGTGAAGACAGGAGGAAAGTGTAATGAATATTCTGAGAAGCTCCCTTTGTTTTAAATAGGGAAGCATGAAAAATAGGTATTATACTCCATTTTCCTATCATATGGCAAAACACATTACACATCTGCCATGCTCATGAAGAAAAAGTGACCCTGGTACAATAACTATATTACAAATTAAAAAAGGAGACATCATACCAAGAATTATAAGGCAAATTTAGTAATATTTCATAATATTAACTTATTTACAAAAATGAGCACCAAATCATTATTTTTCATAATTATCAGGCATAATACATCAAAATTCTCAAAATAATTCCTCAAATAACTCAGTGAGAATTAAATATGTGAAGGGGATATAGAACAGGTGTGTGAATACCTCTGGGTGCTGTATAACGTTAGACAAAATCTGTAACCTGAGGTCATCCTAAAATGACCATATACCAGGTCAAAAAAAAAAAAAATTAGTCATAGTTGTCATCACAGTGACTGTCAGGATTTCTGATTTTTCAGTAGTTTGGCTGTGTCTGTCACACCCTGTCAGTACTGTTTAGGGTTGGGGTTTTTTTGATTCTCTACTTGCTTATTTTAAGGCAGCTGTCAGAGAGCAAATCTAGCACAAAAGTGGTCTTATTCTCTCCTTAGACTACTATAACTCCACTGAAATCAGAGAAGATCATTCCCAATTTACACCAAAGAGAGAGAAATAAGGAACAAGCTAAAAAGAAACAGGTTTGATTGACTCCTGTGAAAATTGTTAAACATTTAGGCCTGATAGAATAAAATTACTGAAATTCAATCTCATGTCACTGAATCATCAGAAACATCCCACTGGTTTCACTGAAGCTTTTTTGCTGGTGTACCACCAGATACAAGTCTGATGCAGTAGTCACTTATTACTTTTAATAAGGTAACTGCAAATTCATGTAGATTTCAAGATATATGTCCATAAGAAAAGGATTTATATAGGGGGTTTTTTTAGGTAATCCTGGCAAACAGACTTCATTAACACTGCCATGGGAAGCAACATTTAAAGCAGTGGGTCTGACATTCCTCAAGAGAATAACATCCTTTAAAATGCCTAGGCAGCAGGAGTTCCCTTATCAGTGTCAAAGTGAGGGTAGGTATACTTTAAAGTGGCAGATTTAATAGTTTCTAAACACAGACTTACCTTCCTTGACTCAGTGTTCCTCTCAGAACTGAACAGGACATTTATGCATTCCTATGCCCGGGTTTAGAGACTGTCATTTTTTCAAGTGGACAAATCATCACAAAACATGGGAGACGACAGAGAAAAAAATGAAAAATATTAACTGGCCACACATTTAAGTTACTTATAGTAATATCTACAGTCTCTCCCCAGCTTTCAAGAAACTGTATGGTGGTTACTCCAACATTTTGAGAATGACATGCATTTTCAGAATATAATAGCATATGTTTCTGTTTACTAGGCTTGATTATTTTCAGTTTATTGAAATCAGAGAGTTAGATCTGCAGCTACTGCCCAGACCAGGAATCTCACTGAAGACAAAAAACATCTTGTGAAAGAAGCTGCTACTCTAAGAGAGGGTGAGGAATAGGACTCCAGTTGCCTGGGGAGGGGGACAAGTGAAGATAAAATGGTGAAAGGCATAAACCTGGACTCATGGTGGAGGAAAATACGGGATAACTGCAGTAAAACTGCGGTATGAAACAACTATTACGTGGCTTGTTAGAGGAGGAGAGGGTGGTCTAGGAAGCACTAATGAAGGTGGAGATCAGTTTGGAGAGTGTGGTGGTGACACTGCAGTTCTGGTTTTGTCTGTGGCCCCGGCTGTTAAAGGAGAAAGGACAGATTTACCTCTGGAAAAGAAGACACTAGTGGGACACAGGAGGTTGTTCTGCAAAGCCCATGATGTTCAATCCCTCCTCCTTCTTCCAAACACCTCTCAAACAACCTGAGCAAATGCAACTGCCCACAAGCAACATAAAGTTTGAGAAGAACTCTGTGACACATTCCAGACTGTGGATAAAACCATGTCAAAACACCTGCTGTGAGAGCTAGACTCCAGGATGCTTGTGGACGGCTGTAAACTAAAGATTAAATGTCTGTTCTGAAATGTAATTTCTTTTGCAAGGATTACTTTCTAGGGATGAAACTACTAGTATTTTAAAAACCATACTTTTGACTGGCTGTGATGTGTTTGCCCTTGGCTGGGGGCCAAAACACACACCTGTTCACTCAGTCCTGTCCCCACCCCTTACCCCCACAAAGAAGAGAGGAGAGAATTAAAGGGGTAAAGGGAAATAAGGACTCCTGGGTTGAGATAAAAATAATTTAAGAACTAAGCTACAATAATATTGAAAATAATATTATTTACAAATATACAAATATACAAATATACAAATGAGTGATACACAGTAATACTGTCCCACCACCCAATGACCAAGGCTCAGCCTGTTCCTGGCTAACGATCCTGGAGCAGGGAGAGTCTCAAAACCACACTCACTAAACAGAGATAACAGTCCGAGCATCCCAGACTGAGAGCAGACCAGGGTGGCAGGGGGAAGGCCTTGGGAGAGTGACCACCTGGAGCAAGATGACCCAGAGCAAAAGAGATCCAGAACCAAAAGGGACGATCTTCCGGAGGGTCCTCACCTATACACTGGGCATGACGTGTATGTTATGGAATAGATTATTGGCCACTTTGGGTCTCAATCCCGAACCTAAGATCAAATCCATGGTTAGTAGCTGGGGCTGTGCTCCCTCCCAGCTTCTCCTGTTTGCAGACAGCCAGAGAAGCTGAAAGACTTTGGCAGCTGCATGAACACCACTTTTTATCAGCTTTCTTCTGAGCACAAATCCAAAACACAGACTTTTGCTTGCTATTGTGAAGAAAGTTAACACTGTCTCAGCTTAACCCAGGACACTGGTGTAACAGTGACATTTCCAAAAACTGAGGGTCAATTACTCAGTATCTATATATACATTTACAACAGAAAATCCAAAAATTACTACATTAAACCTTATAATGGGAAGATTTTAGTATGCAGCATTTGTGTGAAACAATCAAAGAGAGTATTTCCCCAAGGTCTAATCTCTGGTACAATGTTCTGTAGCATTAGAGAACTGATTTTATAGCTTAGTACAGTATGTTAATAGTCAGTTGAGATCACAGCTGAAGGGTAAACAGTTGTGGTTGAAAGCTTGTGCAATTAAATATGACTTTTTTAGTTAGTGTTTTTTGTTGTTGTTGTTCGTTTTGTTGTTGTTTTTTTTTAATTGGAGCAATGCATACCTTATACCTGAAGTGACAGCCTTGTTGTATCTTTTTACCTCATCAATATCTCATCTCGTACCCTAGCTGAAAGTGCCTTTTTTCTTCCTAATTTATACTTCTTAATTTCTCTCTCCCTTTGCTATATGTTCCCACTGAACTTGGTAATTGCATTAGCCGAGATTTGTTTTTTATGCAAAATTCTTTATAAAGCATTTTATTTAATCTATCCCTATCATTATGAAAGAAACTTCAACCTTACTTTTAAAATAGGGTAAGCACAAGGAGATAAACATTGTGGGTATGAAAATCCCCAAAGTTAGGAAAATTCTGAAAGTTTTCCCCTGTAGCTTGTTGATGAACTGATAATAGCCTTTATCCTACTGGTCTAAAACTGGTACAAACTTTATGCCAGACCTGGTGCTCATGAACAGCCAAAAAAAAAAAAAATACCCTGACTAAAAATATCTGCAAGTTTTGAGGAGCAGAAAAACTAGATGTAACTTGACACTTGGGGACTTGTGTTTTAGTAAAGGTAACTGGTGAAGCATAGGAACCAAAATCCTCTTCGGTCTTTCTAACTATGTTAGAATCTGCTACTGCTGCAAAATTCCTGTGTTGCTCAAGTCTTGTCAGCCAATTATAAATGCCAATACTTTGTGCCCTCTCTTGTTTTTCTTTGAATTCTTAGCTGAACGTTGTACAAACTTGATTCAAGCTGCTGTATAATCCTGTTATAAATTCATTGCCTGTTCATTTAAAGCCTTCAGTTTAGTTCTTTCCTGGATGGATCTGTCAATTCATTCACACTGAGTAGCCACACAAGGGCTTTATTTCTGACTTCTTAATGTGCCAGTCACGGATAGACATAAGATCCAACTGCAGTATCTCAAGTGAACTTCTACAGTACAAATGTTCACACAACTGCAAGAGACAAACTTCATTTCATCTGGTGAGGCTTTTGTTGACAATAAGATTAAGAGCTTAACAAATGCAGTGGCCTGCTCTGTTACTGTTCGAGAATTTCTTGCTTCACTGTGCTATGAAAGAGAAATGAAGGACTGTCTGACTGTCTAACATTTTCTCATCTTGAGAGTGTTGTATGTGATTAAAAGGCAGGTGGATGAGGAGATTTGGGATCAGTCATAAAAAATATCCAAATCTGTACCTGTAGAAACCTTGTCCTTTGGCCACCAAAGCATCTTCCTTCCAGACTGCAGCTAGAAATCATCCCATTAATCTGAATCTGACAGAAAACAGACAAAATGCTAAGTAAGTGTGGCAATAAATGAGTGCATTTGAGTATCTTGGAAACTGTTGTGCTTTTTTGTCACAGTAAATCCTTGTGTCATATTTTTTTTACTTGTTCTAGGATTTATACATGATTTTATTTATTTTTCACATTTGGGAGAACTTTCATTTTTACTTTTTGTCATTGAATATCCCATTTCATCTGAAAAAAAAACCAAACCTTTGCCACTATTTTTTTCCTCTTTGGGGAAACAAAGCAGTGTGATTTTAAGTTGCTGATAAAGCAAAAAATATCCCCCAGTGAAGTACAACAATTTAAAGGACTGGATACAACACCTTTGGCAGAAGATGGAAACAGCATCTCCATAGGAGTAAAAAAATATTTCTGGTCTTATATACTCATGATTATGATGGTTATTATTACACTGTCACATCACATCAATGAGTAAACAAGTAGCTGTGCTTAGACCGTATTAACTATTGTGACAGCTGTAAATACTGCAATGACTCTCCTCCACTAGAGGAGAGAGAGGGCACTAGAACATACAAGAAAATGATTAAAGTTCCATGGGTTTACTACACATTCAGAGGTGAGTCTGCAACAACTTGGACAATCTCTTGAGAAGGAACAGCCTGCTTGCCTCAGAGGTCTGAGTGTCTGAACAGCAGTCTGAGCTGCATGCTATTATGCTTTCATCAGCAACATAACACTTGATTTTAAGACTGGTTTATAAAAAATGCAAATGAAGTAGTAAGAATGAAAGTGGTTCTTCAAAGATGATCTGTAAAGAGAGAGAAACATCCATATGTATCTGTACTTTGTTTCTGATGTATAGTTTGAGGGGTTTTTTACAGGGTGGGAGGTGGTTTCTTTGTTTAAGAAAAGGTTGCAGGCCTCTAAATGTATCAGGAATACCAAATGCAGATTTCCTCCCCTTCGTACACCAGTAGAGTGAATAGTTACCAAGATGTGTCCCTACACAATTAGTATTCATTCACAGTCCTTCCCAGTTCTGTGCCTTTCTGACTGCTAGCTCAGCAAGTGTAATGCAAGGAGGAAATAATGTTATGTGCCCTATATTCAAATTAATAGGGGTGATGGTTTCTGAGAATTGCAACTAGAAGTCATGCTGTGAAGAGTCCCCAGTAGATGAGGAGAAGACAACTGTTTCATGCTTGCCAACTGATACTGCAAAAAAAGAAAAGGTCAATAATATTTGAGCCTTATGACCTTAATTAGCTAATTAGATTTCCTGCTTGTTTCAAGCAAAGATACATAAAAAAGAGAAAACATAAAAAAATGAAAAAGAAATGTAGTGAAGCAGTGGAACGAATTCCATTTTTGAGGGGGGATTTTTTAATTTTTTAACTCTATTTTTGATATGTCTTGCTAATGTAATTTTTAGCTCAATCAGATTAATTTGAATGATTTAACAGAAACTTTAAAATTTCAGTATAATTGTGTTTAAAGCTTTATATTAAACAAAATAAACACCTGAATGTACCTTTTTTTTTTACTAAAAAACATTGGGAAGAGATTTCCTAAGTGCTATGATTTGACATATAGCTGCTGTTGAAGTGCTCTTTACTATCTTCTGCAAATTACTGAGAGGACTAGGCTATGGCTTTTTAGAGTAACAGATATTTAAAGATGCATAGAAGGATATTAGTATCTACATCAGTTAATAGAGACATTTTTACTCAGGGAAAAAGATAAAATTTTTCTTTTTCTGCATTTAGTGTCAATATATATGTCATGTTTTCACATCATGAAGGAGCATTTATTAATGGATACTGATTCTTGAGATCACTCTTACAAGAAGTTTAAGACTTTTGCACAATTTCATATTATGTATTAGGAAAAAGGATTATAAGTAACTATTTATACTTGAACAGTAAAGGATCAGAAATTGTAAGAGCAGACTAAGAAATGTCTGCAAGGTACTATTTTGTGGAAATTAATGTGATTTCCACAGTATGGAAAAGTTTTGTGGAAGAAAGGGTCAAAAAAGGTTTTTGTTTTTTTTCTGAAAGTAGCTAAATGTTGTATTCTGACTTACCCATATTTGTAGTAAATATATTATTTTTATTAACATGAAATATCCACTTATTAAAATCCTGACTTGATCTTTGAGCTACATAAACATGCTTTAAGCAGCATAGTACAAAAGGCAACCTTAAGGATTTAAACTAACATGAACAAGAATATTCTGGAATTTCAATATTAAAAAATGTTCAGTATAAAGTTTAAAATCACTGTTAAAAAAAACAACAGTTGAAATAATGAGTATATGTGTTTTACACTTTTTAGGTTACCAGGTAAAGCGCAGTTGCATGCAACTACATGCGCTTTATTTCTCCATACGCGTACAGAGGAAGGTGGTTTACATTTTACTTTAGTTTCACCACGCTACTTGACTTGGAGAAGCTACCACTTCTGCAACAAAAGGCTTGTTTTCACTGTGCCTTGCAGTAGGTAACATAAGTATCTCCTCTAGTGTTAACTGAACTCTTAACACTTCGTCTTCCAGGGGACAAATGAGTATGTACCTGAATACGGAAATTTATTCTCTAATTTAAATGCTATTTTTTCATTGACATCCCTCATATATTATTCTATCAGTTCATACATACTGTCAACTTTTCCTACAGACAGACATCTCTTTCACCTCCTTTTCTCAAACCCAGCCTACCATAGAAGCACTAAGCTTGCTTTTGCAGTGCTCAACCCAACATGCTCATCCTTTCTTCCAGATTTCCTCTCACGCAGCAGCAGTTCCTGCCACTCAATTCATTTGTCTCTGCTGCTACAGCTAGGTTTAATTGAATAATTGAACTTCATTATCTATGTAAGTCTTTTTTTCCCCCTCAGTTAAGAAGTAAGTAATAACATTAAATCCCCTGTACTATATTCATCATTCTTATGGGAGTAATGATGTACAGGAAATAGGAGTGAAAACACTGAGGCAATGGCAAGCATCTGAACAGCTGGCCACAACCTATATAAGAAACACAAACCAGTAGCATATTTTTTTGCCTCTGCTGCCATTTAGTATTTAATCTCTACAGATCTCATTTTGTTATTTGATAGATTTGAACATACTAGTGCAATGACATCTGGAAACTCCAGGTTAGCATGTTTTACCCCTGCATCTTTTCACTTCCATCACAATGCCCCAGCAGAATGTATATAAATCAATACAAGACTGAAACTTTACTGCTCAAGGATATGAGCAATTGTGATGTCTTCAAACTCATGAGATCATCCACCTTGAGAATGAAAATGAACAGGATTTTTAATCTGGATCCTACCCAGCCATGCCAGACTGGTTGCAATCAGGATTTGTCCTTAACACATGGCTGTAAGAGGACATCTGTTGAAAACTTTACATGACCAGTAGAAAGACTTTTTCCAGCATAGCTTAGGTCTCTGACCAAGACGCCTACATGAAGCAAATGGATTTCTGTCCATGGAGAAAGAGATCATGCCCAGAACTGGTTATTGCTAACCTGTGCTTGGGATTGGTTCGTACTGACAGACTACAGAGGAGAGGAGTGACTGGCAACTGAATGGGATTCATTGCAGGGGGTTTAGGAAAGAGGCTGTCAGAGGCGCTGCGAGGTTGTGGGCTGCAAGGAGTGCTGTGCCAAAAGCTAGCTTCCTTGCAAGGCATTGAGCAAGAGAAGAAGAGCTACAAAGCTCAGATTAACCTGAAGTGGTGACACTCATCACAATATACAATAGAGATCCTCCAGTAGTGCTTTTCCAGCTTGTTTAGAACTGTCAAAAACTTTGTGGAAAAGCTGGACAGTATTTTTTGACTGTATCAATCAAGTGAGGGAGTAACATGAAGCAATCTTTCACCTGTGTAGATGGCAGTGCTCTTATATAAACACAGTGACACACCATCTCAAAGTAAAGAACATACACTTTCATGCCTGAAGATTTAGATGGAAAAACAGCACTCTCTATACACATCTTTGCTTTCTGAAGAGGTGAAAGGAAGTTCATCAAGCTGACACAGCTGACACAGCAGAAGCATGTCAATTTTTTTTTTCTAGGCCAGAATTAAGAATGAAAGGTAACATTCATGCTATCAGAAAGAAACCGAGCAAAATAATTCTGAATCGTTATGGCTGGGATACTCACCTACATATAGATGTTTGTTTCCTATTAAAGCACTACCAGGCTAAAGCAACAATAGTTCTGGGAAACCAGTGGTCATCTACTAATTGTCCTAGTTACTGAACTGCAAGGTAGACCATTCACCTCCTGAACCACATGATTTCTCTGCTACAGAAGCTACATACCATCTTCACTTGAAAAAAACGAAGTTGCTCTAATGGCATTTTCAGGGAGCCCTAGTTGAATAGCTTGTGCTACGTCTGCCTTGAACGTGTTCTCTAGATGCTCTCAGGAGACTTAGGCTTCATTCCACCTGGTTCCTGAATTTCAATATCAAGAAAAGGCATCCCATTGCTCACATCAAGGCAGTTCAGGGCAAGCAAAGAAAATTGCTGCCTTCCAGAGAATACACAATAGGGGAAAATAAGATGCCTAGAAATTTTGGATAATTGCACGGGTATAGTAAAAGAAACTTTTTTTGACGGCCTTTTGAAAGTACATACTTAAAGCCAACTTATATTCTGTTTAGACACTCACATCATTATTTTGACCATGGCTTCTCCTTTCTGAAGCCATCTATAATTTTGTTCTTTAAACATCTTATTCACTGATTGTCCAAAAACACATTTAGAAAGTGTGACTCCTGAATCTGTTTTTCATAGACCTAAAATATTATAAAGAAAGCCTACAAATACAATGATGTAATGCCAGCTGTCCTGGGTTAAGCTGAGACAGTGTTAACTTTCTTCATAATAGCGAGCAAGAGGCTGTGTTGTGGATTTGTGCTCAGAGGAAAGCTGATAAAAAGTGATGTTTACGCGGCTGCCAAGGTCTTTCAGCTTCTCTGGCTGTCTGCAAACAGGAGAAGCTGGGAGGGAGCACAGCCCCAGTTACTAACCACGGATTTGATCTTAGGTTCAGGATTGAACCCAAAGTGGCCAACAATCTATTCCATAACATACATGTCATGCCCAGTGTATAGGTGAGGACCCTCCGGAAGGTCGGCCCTTTTGGTTCTGGATCCCTTGTGCTCTGGGTCATCTCGCTCCAGGTGGTCACTCTCCCAAGGCCTTCCCCCCCCACCCCGGTCTGCTCTCAGTCTGCGACGCTCAGACTGTTATCTCCATTCCGTGAGTGCAGTTTCGGGACTCTCCCTGCTCCAGGATTGTTAGCCGGGAACAGGCTGAGCCTTGGTCATTGGGTGGTGGGGCAGTATCAGTGTATCACTCATTTGTATATTTTTATATACTATTATTTTCAATATTATTGTCGTTTAGTTATTAAATTGTCCTTATCTCAACCCACAAGTCCTTTTTTCCCTTTCCCCCTTTAATTCTCTCCCCTGTCCTCAGTTGAGGGGGGGGGGGGGATTGGGTAACTGGGTGTGTGGTTTGGCCCCCAGCTTCCCCATCACACAGCTAGAAGTGATTATAGCACCATATAGGAAATAAGTGTAATTTACCAAGAAAATAAAATCAGGGATTTACTAAGAGTCAATTTTTAAATAAATACAGAAATTAAAAGTCTAGATTATCTGTGTGACTTTACTGTGTGACTGACAGTACAGCTGGAGTAAAATAGCACCTTGCGTAATGCAGAAGGCGTAAAACCACTTACATTCTCATCAGGAAACGATAGATTTAGATGTGTGTAATTTTATATTACATAAATATTACACAATTCAAATAAATATTCATAAATCATGATTTAGTAACTGTCAACATATTTTATTGGTAACAAATCCAGGTAATTAAGTATTTACAAATTTTATCTTATATCGTACCATGATTGAATATTAGATTTTAGTCCTACTCTGTTTATACTTCTTATGTGCAGGGCTTAACCAGAAGATACTGTCATTAGCACTGCTGTCCAGCTACACTTCAGTCAGATTGCTTATTTCCTTCCCTGCTGCCCTTTTTAAGTGGATCAAGCCCCACTATTATCCGAATACAGATATATGCTACTGTATGTTCACCCAGCTAAGTTGATTCTATTCTTACTCTAAGTAATGGATTATTCTGACCTCTGTTTTACAGGATCCTCAAGTGTAGGCTTGAGGCTTTATTGGTGTATGCAGAAGATGTATCATGGGAGGATCATGCTGAGGTTTCTGACTATGTTTTACACTACAGTAAACTTTAGGAAATGATAGATCATCTTTACATAGACTTGATTTACATAAAATGTTATGTTGTTTTGTATGCACTCTTTCTACTTTATTAACAGGTGGAAATAGTCTGTGTTGTTTATGAAGGTCCCATAACACAACCGTATGTGATCCTGCCACAATAAAGCCAAGAGTAATTCGATTGGATCTTTTGTAGTATTTAATAACTTAGTGTTGAAACTGTAACCTCAACTAAATTTCTAAGTTTGGTTTTAAATGCTTTTAAGTTGTGATTGTTTCACTTCTGTACCAGAAACTGCCATGAAATATATTATGCAACATTATGTCAGCTCACTTGATTAAGCTATTAAGGTTTTCTGGATGACACTGTGTGGTTACTCTTAAACTGTATAGCTGCTGGGGAAACCTAATGTGCTTTAAAATGGCCAAAACACGAAGACAAACATCAAAATGAGGTAAGGTATTTTTAACCTTCTTTCAGAAATGCTACTGATACTGAATTAAAAGCCCTTTAGTCTGAATTTTGTTTTTCATCTTTCTTTTTATTTGATTCTCCCTTCTATGGTTCTTAGCATGATTCAGAGTAAGATCAGTTGCTCATGAAGTTGTAATGTACTGCTGTCTTTACTCACACACTATTACTATCAGCTTTGAAGTGCAGAATCATACATGGAAATTCAAACTGCTTGTTAGTGATAACAAGTATAAACTATATCAAATCAAGACGCTAACATACAGAGGGTAAAAGAATCACATTGAAACAGACTGGGACAATAAAATGAAACAGAAGTTGGCTCAAGTGTTCTTATTTATAGGTAGTTGCTACTTGTAACTATTCTAGATAAAGTTTTATGCAATGTCCCGTTCATTCATGAGGCATACTGAAGGCATAAAAACTCCTCATTTGTACGAGGTGATCAGCAGTCGACTCCTCTGGCAATTACTTTGTTGTACACTGTATTTGGTTTGCATGGCAAGGCTTTGGTGGGGGGGGTGCTACAGAAGTTGCTTCTGTGGGAAGCTGCTAGAAGCTTCCTCTATGTCCAGTAGAGCTAGTGACAGCCGTCTCCAATACAGACGCACCACTGGCCAAGGCTGAGTCAATCAGCAACTGTGGTAATGCCTCTGTGATAACAAATATAAAAAGAGGGGAAAAAGAAACCTGTGCAACACCTGCAGTAGTCAGAAGAGAGGACTGAGAATATGTGAGAGAAACAACTCTGCAGACACCAAGGTCAGTGAAGAAGGAGGGCAGAGGAGGTGCTCCAGGTGCCAGATCAGAGATTCTCCTGCAGCCTGTGAGGTTGGTGAGGAAGACCATGGTGACACAGGCTGTCCCGCTGCAGTCCATGGAGGTTAATGATGGAGCAGATATCCACCTGCAGCCTGTGGAGGACTGTATGCCAGGTAGATGCACCTAAAGGAGGCTGTGAAGCCATCGGTGGGCTGTGCTGGAGCAGGCTCCTGGAAGGACCTGGGACCCCATGAACAGAGGAGCCCACGCTAGAGCAAGTTTGGTAGCAGGACTTGTAACCCTGTGGAGCACCCATGCTGGACAGCCTGTTCGTGAAGGACTGAACCCCCCAAGAGGGACCCACACTGGAGCAATTAATGAAGCCCATGGGAAAAGCTTATGGTGGAGAAGCTCATGGAAGACTGTTTCCTGTGGGAGGGAACCCACAATGAAGCAGAGGAAGAGTGTGAGGAGTCTTCCCCTGAGGAGGAAGCAACAGCAGAGACAAGATGTGATGAACTGAGTGCAACCCTCATTCCCCATCCCTTTGTGCTGCTGAGTGGGAGGAGGTAGAGAAATTGGGAGCAAAGTTGAGCCCAGAAAGAAGGGAAGGGTGAGGGTAGGGTGTTTTTAAGATTTATTTTTATTTTTTTTTAACCTTACTCTGATTTGATTGTCAAAAAATTAAATGCATATTCCCCAAGTTTAGTCTGTTTTGTCCATTATGGCAATTGCTGAGTAGTCTCCCTGTCTTTATCTTGACCCATGAGCCCTTCATTTTATTTTCTCTCCCTTGTCAGGCTGAGGAGGGGGAGTGATAGAGCAGCTTTGATGGTCACCTGGCATCCAGCCAGGGTCAACCCACCACATACACCTATATGACATTACATATTTTATCTGGCTAATACATAACATGCACTCCTTTTTATTTAGCATTTAATAGAGTCAATATAAAATTCACATACAATAAGAAGTAGCTATCATTGCCTAGAATGACAACATGCAGCAAGTAATTTGTGCCTCTATAGTAATTGGATGCAAAATGTAATGAATCCTGGAGTTGTCTTAAGACTGTTTTTAAGGTGACATAGCTAAGCATGTGGTAAGTCAAACATGTAGCTGCTGTGAAGCTACAAGTTTAGACAACTTTCTGAAGTGCTGTGTCTGAACCCCTTTATCACCCCTATATTAGATTAGTGACCCTGGAATGTTCCTCTGATCTTTGAGTTATAACAAGTACATTATAGATCAGTGGGTTATAACAGGATGATAGATTGCTGCATTTATCCTGCATATTAAATTTGCTGATTATCTATGATCCAATATATTTCAGCTTCTGACCATCTGTTAGAAAGAGCTTGGAAGCTTCATTATTTGGTAATTGTTTCATAATTATTCTGAGAAGATGTCTAATGTAAATTTTCTCATTTAAATTGTATTATAATTTATTGAAGAAGTTTTTAATTTACTTGCTTTTTGCTTAATTGTTTTCAGACAACATCTGTCGTGTAAAAAGCTAAAAAATATATATAAAGCCTTATATGCGTCAAGGATCTTCCCAGTGTTCAGTAAATACAGCAAATGTCCAGTAACAGTTGGTATCCACACAGAAAAAGACACTAAAGACACTAACCATATTGAACACCTACTTCCAGCTGTTGATGCAGAGATTTAGCCTAGGGAGCTGTTTACAAACATATTTGGCTATTTTACCATCTGGTATTTACTGACTCTGGGTGCAGTCATGTGATTCGTCCAAATCAAGTCTATAGGAACTAACTCCAAATGCATGTCTGGGATCAACTATATTAATCAAATTGTGGGAATTTGAGGCTCTTTAAAGAAATTTATAGATACGAAATGCTCAAACTTAGAAAGATTCAAGTACCATTGAGCACTATCTTTTCTGAAATTAAACAATTTTTTTCCTCCTTGTGAGACATTTGGTCTTCTTGCTCCGAAGGAAAACTTCTTACTGCTTAAAGCTTTCAGCCTTTGGCTAAACATTTGCTCTGTAAATGGAACCATTCGCTACTTATTTAAAAGGAGTTTTAAATTTTCTTCTAATAAAATCTTCCTGTCAAAAGAGTCATAAGGTAAGAAGAGAATTGCTGAAGAATGTCAAGAAGGGATGCATATTTAACCATTTGGCTACATATATGATGTTTTAGAAACCACTTTCAGTATTCCTCTAAAACAGGTAGTGGCTTCAACTACTTAGAAAAAAAAAGTACAATGTAAAAAAAAAAATTGAAGGATAAGAATCATGTGAGGGTATGTGGAAATAATTTTTTTTCTAAGTATAATGGGTACCTGAGTACTTAAACTTTTTTATATGCTGGAGATATTTCAGTCATGCAAGATGTAGCAAGAAGCACATGGAGAAAGCAGATGAATGCTGGGGTAAAATAAGAAAGGCTAATATATTCCTGCAAGCACTGTGAGATGGATATGAGTAGTTGGCAACAGTAGTGCAAACAGTAGTTATAAATTAAATATGTTATAATGTGGAAGTTAAAAAGGAAGTGAATTCAGAGCAATACCTCTGGTTGTTTTTCTGAAACAATTCAAGATAGTGAGGTGGCACATTCACATATGTGTTGGAAGTGCTGGACAGATACTTCATTAAAAAGGTGATAGAAAGTAAAAAAAATACTGTAAGGGAGACTGGAAACCAGAAATTTTAGATGGCAGATAGAAAAAGAATATCAGCTTTTGTTGCAGAATGAAGAAATAGGAATATTTATAAGGAATTAGTGACAGGATTTTTTATAAACATCATTTGGCTAATGCTAATAATTTTGCTAGTTATATTGTTATGTTCAGAGACTCTTAAGAACAGAAAGAATGAATCACTGTACTTCTCTGATTTTCTGTATAAATTAGATTAAGCTCTACCAATCTATAAGGCTACTGTCAAAACTGAAAATGACTGGGAGAAAAATTCTGAGGAGTTCTCAGGACAACTTGGAGTTGGGATCTATCTTGGGAGTGTATAAATAGTTTAAGACACTGTACCCCTTATTTTTACCCTGAATGTATCAAGGTTTGTATGGCAGGTTTAATTCTTTTGTGCTACTACTTGCTAAATTTGGAAACACAAGATGTCAAAAATCTTTTCTCCATTAGAGGTGCTTATTTATGGGCTGTAATCAAGGCATAGCTCTTGGTCATTTATCTGTATTAAACTAAAAAGGCTGAATCTCTTAAATAGTTTGCATAAAGGTGTTTTCCCCACAATTATGGTTCCTCTAAGGTTGGTTCTAATTCTGAAACCTAAACATTGAGTTCAGCCCATAACTCAGTCTCCCAACAATGGCATCCATATTTTCTTGTGGAGAAATCCCTGCCGCCATCCTGCATCTAGTATTTCCCTGCTTCTAGCATTGCACTAGCTATTTGAACAAGATCAGACAGTTCAGAAAATAACAGATGCAATAAATTGTGCCAAGTAAACTCTCAATCTGTACCAGTTGAATGTTTTCTGGTTTGGGGTTTTTTTGAATATTTACTGGTTTGTTTTTCAGCCTTTTTGATAAAGCTTTCCCCAACAGACAAATTAAATGTTTAAGCTTTCTACAGCAGTATTTCTGGGTGTCTTGACTCCTCTGGAAACATAAGTATGCAGCCTTTATCAGATCTGAAATATATGTTGAATCAATTTTTACAGTAAAGTTTAATCTCCTTGAAGGTAAAAGAGTAATACAAATGATCTTTATTCTTGTAAGGGCTTGTAACGCGAAAATAATTGCATACAAGGCAGGAATATTCCTTTATACTCGTAAGATACTGATTCTGTCACCCCTAAATGGTTAAATTGTAGCCATTCCCTCAGTTGTTACTAGGGTAGAACTAAACTTATGAATACATATGTGTGTGTGCCATTATTGCCATGAGTATAATAACCTCCAAGTACACAGTGTTTTGCTATTTGCTACACAAATGCATTAGTTTGTGCAGAACCACGGGTAAATCCCTACTATACATCTATAAGCACCTTCAAAACAAACTTCCATTCAGAGAACAAGATCAATTTGTTTGAAACTAAAGACAAGAAAGAGTCAGTCCTAAGCTAGTAAATTTCCTACAGATTGAATAATTTTAATTCAGATGTCTAGCAATATAGCAGGTTCCTACTGAAGGACTCTTACGCCAATAGAAAGGTTAAGAATTAGAAATAAATTAGAATTAGGACTACATCATTAGTCTGGACAAAAACAAGAGCATTAGATTTCATGAGAAAATTTTCTTCATGGGTCATTAACACAACCTCAAGGCAAGGCTGATATTAGAATTGACAATAGCCTCTCTAATTGCAGAGCTTCTATACATGTCCAATTAAAACCTCTTTTCTATCACACTATCCGACACCTCTATTATTAATAAGACATGAAGGGAATATTGCCAGTTTGCCAGTGTGAGAACACTCATACCAATCCTGTCCTCATAGAAACAGAGAGAAAAGATGTACTAATAGTTAAAGTATTGGTTTTAGGATCATATACATGGTTAGTTCAAATTCAGTTGACAAATTTGGCAAAGATTTCTTGGTCTCCAGCTCTCTTCAATAATCAATTTCATGGTATTAGTCCTTATAACTTGGAAGTCTCATAAGGTCCCAACGATGTTTTAAGGGTGAAATAAAACTGTATGCTGACTTTGTTTTTATCTCAGAACAGTCAGAGGACTATGGATTTTTGTCCATCAAAACACACCTCTTGTTAATATGAGGAAAAAGAAGGGAAGGGCAAAGTATCATATTGTTGTTTGAAGATGGAAGACGACATCAGATGGATTAAAAGACAAATTCTGTGAAGCCCGTAAGTATGTGCTTAAGAAAAAATATTTTGAACAGAGCCCAAATGACATCATGGTGAGCCTGAGAACAGAACCCAAGCTTGTTCCAGCCTGGCATCTTTTCTACAGAAACACTTTTCTTACGCACATGGAGCAAAGACTACAGTCGTCTAATAATTGCTTAAATCACTGCATCTATATTAAGTTAGCTTTTGAAATCTTGTATTTAGTCGACTAAGTAAATATACAGGCATACAAAACTGAGACACTAAATAGCACTCTTTATTACATTGTGCACCACTCATTCACTGCTTTCTCAGTTGTGAGTAGTTTCATTATCTCAAGCGTAGTCTGACAAAAACTCCTTCATGCAAACATACATATTCTGACTCTCATTTTAAGATAACACCACCTTTTCATCCATGGATTTAAAAATAACCAGCATTTATTTTTGTGAGTCACAGTGAAAACCAATGCAGCAGCTTCCCCTGCTGGCTATTGAGAAGGTTAACTAACAGACACCCCTCACCTTGCCTAGTACCAGTCTGCTGTTCCTACACAAATGCACAGAATTAAGTCTAAGACAGCTACGTGCGGCTAGTCACACGTCAACATTTTTTCACAGGGTAAAAGTTCATCAGTGAATACTGAGATGCTTAGTACCTGTCAGAAGAAAAGAAATAAGTATGCTGGTTGAAATGCTGTTTAGATCTGCTCTGAGGAATTCTGTACAGTTGTAGCCATTTTAATATATTGGCTATACTTGCATAAACATTTTAGTCTGCCAGTACAAGCCAGCATATTTTAGCTGTGTGACTAGTTATAATAGACCTGCTTTCTTCCTCTAGGGTCAAACACATTGTGTTAAAGCAACTAAAAATATCTGTATGCATTTTTACACCTTGTTTCATCAATAAAATAATTCTAACTCATATTCAGAGTAAATTTAAATATTAAATTATGCACCTCCTTCCAAAAATAATGGGAATCGTACAACACTTTACTGCGTAACTTGAAAAGAATCATTGTACCCGTAAATGGAGAAGCTTTGACATTGCTGTCTGCAGGACAATACCATCTCAACTATTCTGTCCTCTGTAATAAAACACACAGCAAACCACCTGTAGGGCAAAAGATAATGGACCCAATGGTGCAAATTGTGATGGTCAAGATTTTCTCATTTAGCTTAATGGAAAACCGCAGGACCTTAGCAACCCACAGGAATGGCACTGTATAATATCTCATACAAGGTCAGGCCAAACATTTCAGACTGGAGATGCAGCTGTTATGAGGTTTTTGAAGCTTTGTGCAATCATATAATCAGCTGTTTATTCCTAGTCACTAGTCTAGTAACCAATTATTATTCTACAGGATCATGCAGTGTCCAGTTTAATCAGATGATTATTGGAAAGCTTTTACTATTAAATTTTATGTTTATTAGTATATCTTTATGACCTCATTTATTTAAAGCTGAGAAGATGGGGAAGGAAATGACAGACCCAGTTATCTGAGTTTCCTGCTGACAAGTAAAAGTAAGGAGAAAATTGCATTTTTCTGTTTTTTTTTTAAATATCATTTTTACTTTACAGTGCTGAACTCCTCTGATGCCTTATTGCTGGTAATACTATTTCAAAGCCACTTTGAAAGTAGGAAGGTCCTTCTATTCTCCTCCATCAGCCAAAAGCAACGAAGCATTACAATTCTCTGCTCATTCTATTAATAGACTTGCAACTGAAGCAGAAGAAATTCAAGGACTTTTCTTTCCTGACACATTTTACAATATCTCTAAGCAACACAGCACAAATCAAGGTACAAAGCTTACATGTCTTTTCTGATGAACTAGGGCATTTGTTTAAGAAGCTGAAAATTAATTACATGTATTTCCTTATTCCTTTGGTAATGTCTAAGAGTAACATGGTCTCAAGCACTGCAGCACATCCAGAGTGTGCTAAGTATCCCATTCAGCATTCAGTGTCAGAAAAAATATTGCAAGTTCTTTTCCACAAAGCTGATATTGTCATGTTAACACCTAAGGGAAGGGTTTTTCTTCAGCAAGAACAAGTAGGTTCAAATGTACCACAGAGTCAAGGTCATCATAGAATCACAGAATGGTTTGGATTGGAAGGGGCCTTAAAGACACAACAGCGACTGTACGAGGCTTGGTAGTCTCCTGGTGACATCTCTGATACAAGACCCCGGTAAGCAGCACACTTCTCTAGAGAGGGGATCAGGTCAGCAAATGGGTGCCTCTGTACATCTCAGAAGAGATTCACCTTATACTATCACCCATCACCTTTTCTTAGTTGTGCTTGTTGCTATAGAAGGAGCAGATTGTACTGCCTTAGCTCCAGCATCTCTCTCGATGTGACAGGTGTTTCCTCTTTGGTCTGCAGAGCAGTGAAGTGATTCTGCAAGGGCACCTCAGGCTTCGGGGGAAGCCTCTTTCTCCTCCTGGTACTTGCCATTGCAAGCTTCCACCCTTCTGAATTATTAGCTCCCCCTTTCTTCTGTGTGTGCTGGTGGGGGAGTTTTTGCCTGTTTGGCCATGGGCTGTGCAGACTGCACTTGGAACCAGTTTTCTAACTCCTTCTCAGCCTCCCTGATGCTCTACAGCCTCCTCCTCCACATCCTGCAGCTCAGTCACCTGCAGCAGGAGCTCCTCCACCCGGGCACACCTTCTGCAGGGAGGTCCCTGCCTGTCCCTGCCCCAGGAGAAGGGTCTGGGCACCTCCTGCAGTCTGAACTCTGCACCGCAGCCTCTCCTCTCGGCAGCTCCGTCTGGGTGGAGGCACTGGCCACAATTGGGGCAGATGGTGCAGACCCCCAGCCGGAGCTGCAGCCTTTGACAGGCACCCACCGTTCTGCCTTGAGGGCCAGGTAGGACACATTCTGGTCTGGTTTGTTTTTTGCCACATCTGTTTTTTGCAAGACTGAAGTCAGTATCTGCATTTGCTCACAGAAATTGAGCAAATGGGTATGCTTTTTTTTTGTGGCAGACAGATTTATGAGTTTGATCCATTTCTGTTTCTAGGTAGACATGTCTTAGTTATAGATTGATTTTGGGACAACACTTCAGATGATACTAGAGATTCTTATTGGTTTCCAATATCCCAAAGGTTTGAAAAGCTGTGTTGTTTTGTTATTAATCTTATACACAAAATGCCAGATGAATACTCAATTTTGAGATTAAGTAAAAGAATTTTTATTTAGTCCAGGGTGATCCATGTTTCTGTGGAAATACTGATTTTAGCAATCTGAATTAAATTTTTAGAATGAATACAGTAGCTGGAAGAAATAACTTGGAGAAGGTATCAAGAGATGAGTTTATAAACACGTTTACATTCATAGAATCATAGAATCATAGCTCTGTAAATATTTCTTGTTAAAATGAGCCATTTTAATTACACAACAAAGCAGTCCTCCCACAGTGCTACTTAATATATGGCAAGCTGACATTTAATTTAATTGAAATCAAGACTTTCTTGATGGTATCCTTTTACACATTAATTTGTTTTCCATAGGTATGTAGGAAAAAGTAAACATTTAAGATAAATGAAGTTCCGCAAAGTCTCTAGAAAATGTCTGAATTAAAACCTAGTCACACCAACATCATTACAGTGATAGCATAGACAGGTTTGTACATTGTTTTTTTCAATTTGGAAAATGATCCCTCCAATTTGTACCAGAAAAAAAAGAACAAAGTATGTTAATATATATTTTCTTGTCCTAAACTGCAAATACACATAAATACTTTTACTTGGATCTCTGTTTTTAGTTAAGAAAATTTTCCTCTGTCAGTAAATGAAAAATATTACACAGTACACTACCAGTTCACTTGCAGTTAAGGACCTTTGTCAGCTAGAGTCAGTCTATAAACAAAAATCTGGCCATTCTCTCTTCTTGACAATACTTCAGGAACTTAACAGTGACACTATATGGATGTAACTGAAGACAAAATTTAACTGCAAAGAGACAGGATGCGTTCATGGGACACAACTCCTATTAAAATTACTGAATGTTGTGTGGCTAAATCCTCAGGTCAGGTTTGAAGAGTTCAATCACAAGGCAAGTACCTGATGGGAAAGTAGCAACCATACCCTCCATCAAATCAGAGAAGGGTCATGGCCTCTGTATGTTGTTAGTCTTTGGACAAATAGGCCTACTGAACATACCAACCATTCTCTCTTTCAGCTCCACATTCCCACTTCAGATTTGCTTTCAGCAAGTACAGCTGCCAAGACTGTTCCTGTCTCAATAGTTAGAGATGTAATAGAGAAATAGTAGTGAATGTCAAATCTCTGGAACAATTGGAACAAAACAAATGAGATGTGCAAAGTAATGCTGGGCAAGATCGTCAATACCTTCTAATGTCTGAGTCATAGATTACAATATAAAATAAATAAATAAAGGAAATTTATTTTTTTTTTTAAATAACAAAAAAGAGCCAAATAAAAATACAGCTAAGTAGGAAAGGTGGCGGAAGGAAGCCAAAGACCCATTTCAGTGAACGGCATTCAGGGTGACTGACACTTTCCTACTTATTACACAGGCAACTGGTCTGATTGAGAAATGAAAATAAATAATAGAGGCAGAAAACTCCAGAAGCCAACCCAGACCAGGAAACAGACACCTCTGGAAGGGGAAACCAAGAAAGAAAACATCTTTGAGTACAACAAGCCTGGACTAATCCTCACCTGAACCTGATGAATGCTAGTACAGTTCTGGTGACAAATGGGGATCACAGGCAAAAGTTATTGGACATCAGATTAATTCATAGAATTACAGAACAGTTGAGGTTGGAAAGGGCCTCTGGAGGTCATCTTGTCTAACATCTCTGTTCAAGCAGGGGCACCTACAGGACTATGTCCAGACAGCAAATGACAGCAAATAATATAAAAAAGAGCAAAGGGAAAGGAAAGTTGAAGTAAACATTGCTTTTTTTTCAGGTATGATTTTAAGCTGCCCTCTCAATATATTAATTTACCAGACTACATTTATTTCCTAGCAGGCTATTGTCTGAAGATCCTCTATCATTTTACTCATTTTGGACCTCATCAGATACAAGCAATTTTCTTTACAAGACTATGAGTTGCACAGATATTTACAAGTCCATTGAATTTTTAAGGGATTGGCATTTAAAACTCTGCACCTCTTAGAACTAAGCCAAGTTATAGACATCTCAAACAAGTTCTTTCTCCTGTCTTGCCATGCTCCCACCCCCACCCCCTCCTCGTTTTTTTAGTAGCAATTCCAGTATGTCTCTGTCCTGGAAAACTAGTAGAAGTGACTATACAAAGACAAGTGTTTTGTTAAATATAAAATCTTTCCTATACCAGCTGTGGACTGACAGACATTTCCCCCCTTGTTATTTCATGCCTATAAAAGAGCTCGTAGGGCTCCAAGGTAACAGTTTGTTTAGGGGGTTGATTTAAAAAAAAAGAAAAAAAACCAAAAAACCCCAATGTTTAATTCTGAGCCCAATGGCTACCTCTAAATGAAGAACTACCTTAAAAATTAAAAATTATAAATTAAAAAAAATCTCTAATATCAGAGAAATACTTAATTGCTAATCCTGAGAGGAAAAATTAGGTTTTATTTTTTTTTAAAAATTGTTTCTCTCACTCTTTTTCTCCCTCTAGCAGCCATAAACAATTCTGTTCCAAGTTTTTCTCATACTTGAATGGGATGTCATGTTCTGGACACAACAGTATCTCTGCCTTTCTATATGTCTCTATCTCCGTCTTCTTTATACCCCTGGAAAAACTTACTCATATCACACTTATAGGCACTATGCTTTGTGCACAGAAGTCAGATTAGTTGGGCAGCACTATTTACTCTTTACTTTTCATGTGAAACAGTTGTACATTTGTGAAGGAGAACATGCCATAGAACATGAGTTCTCCCTTTTTGCTTCTGTTTCATCTTGCACAAGTAAGTATAAGGAATAATTTTTTTCCTCTTTACTGGGTCCTTCAGTAAGAATTTAGGACTCAAAGTATGAACCAGGCCAACCTAACTGAGTGTGATTCAGTATTCGCACACGGAACCTTCAAGAAAAGGCAAACTACTATATGATCTGAACAATAAAAATGGTCTGACCATTTGCATACTCCAGGTATTATGCTTCTGTTAAGTGCCTTTAGCCTAAGGACTGAACACTTGGAAATAATTTTGCACTAACTTGTATCTGCCCGATTATATTGGCCAAAGTTATATCACTGCACTTTTCAGTGCTAATAAAACTAATGAGATGTACAAAGAATTTAGACTTCATAATTTTTCAAAGAAATAGTGGTTTGAAATTTAATGTGCCAGTAACATTTGGACTGGTTCTGCTTACCAAAGCTATGAAAAGCTAATTCTGCAAAAGCTACAGCAGACGTGCTTGCACAGCATGACACGGGAAATAGTGCAAAATGCTTTATTCATTAGATCCTATTAGAACCTATGCCTTATTAAAGCATTCATGTCTCAAAAGGCTTTATACTAGTTGTTACTGAAAAACAACCTTTCTCTCCCATCAAAAGCACTAGGAATTGAGAAATGTAAATAAAATCTTCGTCTGTCTCTGAGGGGAGTATGATAGCATGTATTTAACCCTCCTCCAAAGTTTCCTGAAATAGTGTAAAAAGATAAAGTACGCTGCTCTAATACAGCAAACCACTTTAAGGAATTTGATACTATTAGACATTTTTCAGCTATATCAGCCATAGTAGTTAAAGTCATATACCATACACTGTAGTTGATGAAGAATCAAAGAGAAAGAGCAGAGGAAAGCATCTAAATGATTCTCTGATTCTGTCTCCAACTCACAAAGGATTTGCTTGCCTGATATTAGTATATGCTTCAGGTGAGCCATAGTTTTGGTAGCTCTACTGGGGATCACTGGAAGTTACACAGCCTGGCATACCCATCAAATGGCAGTGGGTAGCACAAAGCATAAAACAATCACTTTATTTCTTTTGCATAAACCAGAGAAGCCTGAAAGTCCTATCACTTAGAGTTGCATTTGACACAGGTAGAAAACTGGAAAAAAAAGTTTCTAGTGCTTCATTAAGAAACAACATGTGTGGGATTCCTGCTGGCTTTTTACAACCTGTCTCCATGTCTATGCAAATCAAAAGGCAGCTTGTCAAAAAAAGTTGTTCTTTAACTTTCCCTTTTATTCAGTTACAAAGCAAACATTTTACTGAAAGCCCTTCCGAACTGTTATATTAAGGTGTCTTTTTGTGTTGGTTTGGTTTTTTCAAAGTCTTTATAATTCTTCTTACCTTGATGTCAAAAAACACTGAATCATGATTTGTTGGCCTTTATTCTCAGGGATCTGTATCATAAAGAGTCTTCTTTTGTGTGTCTTCCACCATTTTACTGCCAGTCGTGAATGTGTAAGTGCTACTGTACACATCAGTTCTATTGGTGGCACATGTTTCATTTCTTCCCCCGTTCTTCACATACTACAGTGAAGTAGTATTAGATACTCCAGTTCCTCACTTCTCCAGCATTTTCCTTTGCATTTCTCCATAACCCAACTCAAGGCTGTGAGTAGGTTGCTATCAAATAATAGCATAAGAATTTTTATGTTTTATTTTTTTATTTTAATTTTGGTGTTAATCCCACTTTTGCTACAAGTTTTTCTGATCCTTACATACAGAAGAACATACCACAGCCTATTGAAACTACACCTGACCACACTGGAAATTAGAAGATAGGTGTCCCAGCAGACTTCCTCCTAGTGGAGAGGAAACATTTGCTTCCAGTTGCTCTGCCAGCTCAGCTACATCATCTTCCTGAAACAGCACAAAGAGTTAAACAAACAGAAGCACTCTGCATTCAGTAAAGCTGCACTGACATCAAGAGTTTTGAAGGCATGGTTGCACTGAGTGGAGTATATGCTTTCTTTCCCCATAGCTTTGCTGTCTTGCCGGAACTTAACAATAGACATCAGTTCTACTGGTGGTCGTAGACAGGCACAAACACTCTCTGCTATAGCTATAGCTTGCCCACACATCTTCAGCAGCAACTCTTCCAGCAAAGATAGCAGAAGTCTTGTATCTTACCACTGCTAAGCTTACTGTTTTAGTTCAAACACCCAGTCATCTATGGCTCAAGTTTAGACACTAAAAAGACAACTCGAAATGGTTCAGTCACAACCTTTTGCCCCTTCTGTGATGCAGGTAATAATTTTCAGAAGTGATGCAGGCCAGACAATGGGGAACCATAACATCCCTACCTCTTGCAGCGATTTACTGGAACATGGTTTATATTTCTGGCAGCCTCAGTCAGAACAGGTAAACTCAAAATATTTGTACCATGACATTCTGAAACATCTAAACATGCAGGGCTGCTGAGTTGTTGCTCCATCTTTTTACTTCCCTCACTAATAAGTGTCAAAGGATGTCTTCATGTTTTACAAAGAGAAAGAGGTCTTGAGAGATTTCAGAAATAAGCTTTAAAAACACAGTGCTTGTGAAAATACAGTTTATGTAGGAGTAAAATATCTCTCTGACAGAGATATAGTGGTGGTATGCTCATTAAGCATTCATTGTCCCTTATTGTAAACAACCAAAATGATACAATCTAATTGTCAGAAAGACAGGATTTTTTGAGCTAATTTCAAGTAGTGTATCTGGAGAGCTAACTATTAAAAGAGAAAATAATTTAACTAGAGAAAATAAAACAGAAGCCCAAGAGACTAAATTAATAGTTTCAAAGGTATACCTCATCATGTCACTGGTAATAGCTAATATACCTGTGTCATTATAACACTGTAAATGTAGATGCCCATGACACCAATTATTAGGTGCTTATATTACTCCATTGATGCATCTTCTGTAGCAATACTAGTGCCATGCCTTGTTCTGCATAGTCCAGTGCATTTGAACTTAGTCTTTCTCAACCCCAGTTTATTTTGTCATGCTCCAGTACCCATAACCCGTGTCCAAAACAGCAGCAATAATACTGATATTTGCTTTGCCTCTTTGCAGGGGAGGTGGGAAAGTTGAAAGCAGACTGGATTTTAGCCCCACACGACCTATGATGCTCCTTCCTTTTTCTCAGGAACATGCCAGAACAAAGCTTCTGTGAATGTCAGAAGAGTAACAGACAAATAGAAAGTTATCTGAAGGTAGTAGCACTTGAAATCACAATGAAGTCCAAAAATGCTCAGTGCCGGTTTTGCTACAGCCTCTTCCAGGGAAAAATGTTTGACCCAAGCAGAGCCTCTGCCCACTTAACCAATGCAAGATGGGTATTAATAAGGGCAAAAAAGAAGATTCTTGCCCTTGACAGCAGTTATTATGAAATCCCTTGGATGCCTTGTCAAAAAGGTTTAATAGCATTGCAGTACAGGTGATACTGTAATGATTAAATTTTTGTTAGCAGTAACTCAAAAGACTCAAAGAATCTGAACTCTCAGCTGAGGGAACCATATCCCAAAGCTAACAGTCTAATACACCATTAAATTCTTTGGCCTTTTCTACAGTGAACCTTTCTCCTTAGGGATGAACTGTTTGATACAGCTGTTGAAAAGTATATTCTGTAAGAGTAGGGAGAAAGAAAGAATTTCACACAAAAAGTTTTCTTGAAGTAACTACACCTATATTGCCCATAAACCAAATTAAGTTAGCATGTTTGCAGATCGGCTACAGACCTGTAGTGACATCTTAACAGACACAACTTCTTTTACTATTCTTTTGGTACAAGAGGAAAACAGATGAAGTCAAAAGAACAGACTCATACACCACAATTAGTCAGCCTGATTATTAAATCTCAGCATATTAGGAAAGATTGTTGAACAGCTGAGTTGTTCTCAGGGAAAATAACTTCTATAGTATTAATTCATTATGAGCCTGTCCACTCACTGCTCTTGAAGTTAAACCATCTGGCTGGCATGATTTTTTTTTCCCTAAAGTTGAAATAAATTTCCCTTATGCACTTCAGTTATGAAATAGTCATTCATTACCAGGCCATTGTCCGTCTGCCACAATTATTATCAAATCTCATGAGACATATAATTGTATTATGTGTTAGTGCAAGACCATGTGGGACCCATGCTGAAGAAAATGGCTTTCCTCTCCCTTAAATTACTAGGTTTATGATATTAAAATTGTATAAACGGCATTATTATGGTAGTGAAAATGTTGTTTCACCAAGTAATAAACATTGTGTTATATTTATGAAAACGAACATTTTATCTCTGTTCTTTCTAATTGGGAAAAAAAATTCTAATGGCTTCTCATATAAAAAATGTAGAGTCCTTTACTGGATTCTGTATTTAAGAATAATTCATAGTAAAGTAAAATACTCAGATTTTCATCCTGATGAAAAACTAGGAACTCTATTATTGACTTTAACACAATCAGCAGAGTTCAGAAATTGATATAAAAAACAAGTGTGGGATTCTTATGCTTGCTCTGAAATCTTTCCACCAGGTGAAAAGGACAATGCTTAGCAAAACGCCTAAAATACAGTAAAGTACAAGCATTGCCAAAATGTTCTATACACATCCAAAAGTTAGTGCAAGATATTTCTCCGTCATCCTTTGTGGTGCAGTTCTGCTCCCTTGGAATTACTTCTTCTTGTTAATTCTTTTCATGCTCTAGGTCTTGCAGTACTGTTGGGAATGTTTCACTATAGATTCCCACTGGACATAGAATGGATAGGCCCATGGGTAGTGCTGGAATCTCCCCAATCCCTAAAACAGGCTCTGCTTGCTAGTGAGAAGGATCACAGACGGCAAAGCTTTTCTTAAGTTACAAATTCCAGATAAGACTTTTCAGAAAACTTCATACAAGTTCAAATTGGATTTTTCATCAGCAAATTTAACATTGACATGAACATGATAAATAGAACCAGTAAGATAGGAAAAAAATGCTGTTTCACTGAAGCTGAAATATTCTGACACATTAGTTTTGATAAAGTTTTTGTCGAAAGGAAGCAGAAAAGAAAAGATTAATCATCGAATTCTTAAGCACAAGTGTAATAATTTGGTTTGAGGAGTCCTGCAGAGATCTGGCATTGTGTTCCTTCTATGACTGATTAACAGTCATCTGAAATGAGAACTCTGCTCAACAGGAAACGAACTACTGCATCAGAATCCTCTATACATTCTTGTAAGTGGAAAACTATGCCCCAGGAAGTCTCCTTTGACAAAGGCTTTCTTTATACTTTTTTTTGTCAGAGTTATTGGTTTTATTAACTTTGTATGAAACTTGACACAATTGTCCCTCCATCCCATCTGAAGTCCCAAAACACTTATGTGTGTGAACATTTAATAATAGCACTTCACCCATAAGCTCAGTTTATTTCTCAGTTATTTGTGAGACTATGGTGATACATTCAAGCCTCTCTAGCACAGCAGCTGAGCAACTGAACCACTGGATGGCTTCATCCATTTATCTCAAAGTTCCTCTGAAAATCAGAAATTGCCAATGCTGTTTACAAACCACAGACTTTTAAAAAATATACGTATACATCTAGCCTTCAACATAAAATCACTGAAAACCTTATGGCTTTTCTTAAAATATGTTACTAGAACTGGGGCTCACACCATCTTCTTTGAGTTGCCTCAAAATTCAGCATCTTGTCATTGCTCTAGATTTCTCTAATGTCAATGAAAGAAGTTTGTCACATCCAAAAGATAATTGCACCCATTCTAAGACAACGATAATACATACAACCTTTTTATTCACCGTACTTATCTCTGTTCCTGTCACTAAACAATTAATGCAAACTAGATAATGAATTTTTGTACACCTGAAAATCAATACAAAGAGCTGTATTGTCTCATTCTGATTGTCTGTTTTTAAAGGAACTTTTCTTCATGGGATGTTAATTTGCTTTCAGGTTGTGTACTACTAACTTGCTCACCGCAAATGTATCTGCATGAACACAGCAGTATAAATCATGACTGCTTCTGAATCAAAGTTCCTGATAATTCCCATTTACTAGACTTTGGTTCACTCTAGGGATAGCTTTAAGCAAGAAAGTGTCTGAGGTGTGCATTTAATGCCAGTTAACAGAACGGGTCCAGAACTATTTTGAAGTTTGAAAAAAATAAAATCAAACAAATTAAGCATATGAAATGTGTATAGCATGCATGTTGGATCCTCAGCATCAGATTTTTGCACTCTATAGAAAACAGCTACAACATGGGGACTAGTTTCTCAGCACCAACATTTGTGCTAAAAATCTACTTCTTCGTGTCCAAACTGTTTGCTACTGTAGTCATAGTCAGAGACTTGCAGGACACAAAAGCACTTTTCATTTCCAGATCATGTTTGTGCCCTGTTTGCACCTTGGTATTTATAAAGAAGAAATCTTAGCATATGTTAAAAGGATGCTATACCACGGTCTGGGATGTTCACAGAATATGTGGAGTATCCCTTGGACAGCAAAAAACTCAGCTAATGTTGTAGCACACATCTGCTGTTCAGTTTGGATACAGACATGGTCATTTGCAGGATCACTTTTTCACACTGTCACTTCTGCAAATAAGTCATACAAAACACACATTACAAAAAAATATGTTTGATTTACAGAGGCAAAATAGGTGGATTCATATGACGTAGTACCTTGCATTTGAAAAGGGATTTCCATAGGGTTGTTTGTAGAAAACCAAAAGCATGCCAGTTGTGGACATCATATCAATGTATGGTCATACCCATAGCTCTAATTCAGTGAAATGATGAGCACCACCTGATAGAGCAGTCACAGCTGCTACTGGTTTCTCTAAGAACCGTTGTGTCTCAGCTACTTGGAGGAGAAAGCTCACACACTGTACAAGCCCAGGTGCACTGTGCCAAGTTTCAGAGACTTGATGTGTAACTTGCTAATGCCATCACTTGCCTTTCACTAAGAAGAAACTGCATGCAAAGTTAACTCAGGTGAGTAAGATATTAGAAGTGATATTGCTAAATTACCTTCCAACACTGATTGTGTCTCTAAGTCTAGCCTCAGGTAGTATTTCTTGCATTATAGTTTATAAACTATATACTTTTGCCAATAACCATTACCGCAATCATAATTAAGTTTCTCCCACTTCCAGTTTTAAATGGGAGTGGGAAAACAAGGCAGCTTCTATGCACTTTATTCAATAGAACATGAGGAGAATTTGAACTTTTAAAATGTGAACTTTAAAAAATATGTTTGTGTTTAAAGCATACACAAAGTGCCCTTTTCCCCATCAGTTAAATACAACGTAGTAGAATTTGTGCATGAATGATAGGGGAGAGGGACCTGGGGGTCCTGGTGGACAGCAGGATGACCATGAGCCAGCACTGTGCCCTCGTGGCCAAGAAGGCCAATGGCATCCTGGGGTGGTCAGTAGGTCAAGAGAGGTTCTCCTCCCCCTCTACTCTGCCCTGGTGAGACCTCATCTGGAATATTGTGTCCAGTTCTGGGCCCCTCAGTTCAAGAGGGACAGGGAACTGCTGGAGAGAGTCCAG
>WKFP01015246.1:483636-506761 GCA_011057875.1 Pterocles orientalis | reverse complement strand
CACTTGAATATGAGAAAAAACTTCTTTACAGTGAGGGTGACAGAGCACTGGAACAGGCTGCCCAGAGAGGTTGTGGAGTCTCCTTCTCTGGAGACATTCAAAGCCCGCCTGGATGCGTTCCTGTGTGATCTGATCTAGGTGTTCCTGCTCCGGCAGGGGGATTGGACTAGATGATCTTTCGAGGTCCCTTTCAATCCCTAACATTCTGTGATTCCATGATTCTGTGATCTCTAATTCACTTTTTTTAATCAGGCAAAAAAGAAATAAATTAGAATGAAGTATTTTACCTCATCTGTTATTTCACAGGTTAAATGTTCATTACATTTACAAATAATTTCCTGCAGAATTTTTTCCTAAAGTGCTTGCAAATTGATGTCACTATGAACAATTAATGTGTGTTTAAGCAAACTGGAGTAGCATAATTTAATTACTTAGGACAATTCTTAAATAATGATTTACTGACTTCTCAGCAGTTAGATGTATTGCCTTAAGATAAACTAACATGTGGCATTGTGGATCTCATTTGACAAGAAGTAATTTGTTTTCATTCCCTTGTCATTTGTTTTTAAAAGCTTCAAGTGTACCGTATAGTTTGAGCAAGATTTAGGAAGGGTGGGGGTGAAGCACAGGTGTATATCTGATGCGAGGAATTACTGAAATGAGGGCAGAGAATATTGAGACTCTGCAGGGGCTGGCAGAAGCAATGGTGAATTTATTTGCATATTGCCAAACACTAAAATCTCATCAGGGCACAGTGGGGCACAGCGACTTTCTGGGGCCATGAGCATCAGGGGCTCGACTGGGTTGGGCTCACGGTTGGCCGTGACCATCAGGGGCTCCCCAGGTACTGGGCAGTTGGGGGGCATTGGGGCATCCCCAGGCATTGGAAAGCTACCTGAGGATTGGGATGGGCCAAGGCCAGGCCAGGCCAAGCCCTGGGCCTGCAGGACAGCCCAGCTTGGGGGGTCCATGGCTGGGCAGGGCAGGGCTGTGGGCACTGGAGACTGGCCCTGTTGTGATGTTGCTGGGGTAGGGACAGATGGCCCCAGGGGGTTGTCATGGGGTCTTGGGATGTGGTCGGGGTAGGGGGAAGCAGCAGGAGCTGGCTAGGGACAGTCAGACCCCCCTCAGGGTCAAGACACAAAATTCAGAAACAAACTTGAATAATATATTGAAAAGCCTTTTGATCCTAGTATGATGAGAGCTAAAACTAATTATCAGTACCTTTTAACTTAGTTCTAATATGGAAAAAACTGTAGCTGTGGCCATAAGCGTTTCATATAAATACTAAAATAACTGGTGCTGCTTTGTTACTCTGCCGAACAAGGGCTCCTCTGGTAGCCACCAGAAGACAAAATGCAAACTCAGTTCCTGACACTGACTATATTAATTTTGAATTGGCCCAGCTACTGTGGCTCCAACAACTGAGCTAAATATAGTCCAGTAGTATTGTCTTGAGCAAACACTCTGTGCTTACTTTCCTGATTACTAACCCATAAAATAATCCTTGGCTACTGTGGCCAGTGTTTAACCTATACATTGTGCTTGCCCTCTTTGCTTCGTAACACAGTCTTGGTTACACTTGTAAGAACTTTGGATGCAAAAATGAATTTTATCTCATCCAGCTTCCCACAGGTACAATGTAGATGGAAACAGTCAGTCTAGCCGCTGCTTTACAGACAGTAGAAAGACGTGTTGAGAGGATGTGTGACATTCATTAAAATATTATGATCATCAAGCTGTCTGTGTTTTGGGCCAAAATCTGCACCATAAAAAGGTCTAGATAAATATTTCTTCAAAACTACATTTTTTCCCACTGAAAATGACACTTAGCTGTATTTTGCTCAAGATGTTCTATTACTGCTTTGTTGCCTACTCAGAGAGAGCACATTGTTAGATCTGTTCATCCATCAATGAATGTACATTAATACAATGCTGCTAATAGTTTTCTCTGTGTGAATAGTTTCAATATTCTTTCCAATGAAAAGCAGAATCAAGATCCATTTAGTATTTTATTAGATTTTGTTTGCCACATCGATTTATTTTTTATCTGGAAATTTTACGTCTTTTATGTTCAAATATTTTTCAAGTGCTGTATATTCTTCTGTTCCATCTAAACCCAATTATGAATGGATTATTGATTTCAGTTGTACAAAACCTTGCCTATTTGTTCAGGAGGTACTCTCTTTTTTTTTTCTTTTTTTTTTTCAACAGGACATTATATGCAGTCCAGACAAGGTGTAGCATTCTGTCTTGATTTAATAAAAAGTTGAGGAGTTTGTCAAATCCATATGGTGCAGACAATCTAAAGCTCTAACAATATTACAATACCAAGAATACCAAAGTGACTAGGAATGGAAACAATCTTCTACCAAGACATCTGATATATTTGTCAGGCCAAAAAGGGTTAAGAGGATCAGAAAGTGATGTTAGCCAATTATTATTATCTTCTGGGACACAGAAACAACTGGAAAAGAGTTACTAATACAGTAATTAGCTGTTTTTATCCTTTTCTAAAATAATGCATACAGTAAAATAATGTAATTCATGTGAATGTGAAAATCTGATCTGTGCATTCAGATTTCATTGCTGGTTCCTTCTCCATTTCCACATCTAATTTATTGAGTGACTTTATTATGAAAATTTTTATATACTGAGTGTATCAAAACCCTGTCTTATCAGCTGCTCTTTCAAGTGTTCACCATCCAGAAAGACACAGCTGTACTCCACTGGTCTGACATATGCCAAAAAGTCCAGATAAGCAATAGAAGCAGTGATGAGTTGTTGGCACAAGATATCAAGTGAAAAATGCAGGGAGGTCATTTAATTTGCAAGAACTCACAATATACCCAGTTTTATCTATGTATTTTCCAGATACTCATCAGAACTCCCTTCTTTGGCAAACCTTTCTACTCCAGCCAAATTGTAGAAAGCATGCTGTGAGAATAAA
This sequence comes from Pterocles orientalis, assembly GCA_011057875.1. NCBI lineage: Eukaryota > Metazoa > Chordata > Aves > Pterocliformes > Pteroclidae > Pterocles > Pterocles orientalis. The sequence goes on along the minus strand of WKFP01015246.1, from coordinate 503,811 downwards.
AAAGCCCTATCGATACTTTTACCAGATATATCTTCCTTCTGTTTTCAATCTACTAATTTAAGGGCAATATACCAGTGTGCTTCCAGAGCAGTGTGAACTGCTGTAACTTCTAAAACAAAGCTAACATTCTGTGTCACTTTGTAAGGATAAAGAAGGAGGTATTACCAAAACTACAGAAAAAAATGCTCTGTTATTGATACACAATATTATTATTATACACGATTGGGCAATTTAAAGAAAAAAAAAGGTTTGAGGTTGTACTTTGAATAATTTATCCAGATTTTTTGTCTAGAAATACTGATAAAATTGTAAAAGATCCAAATCCTCCTGTAAGATTTCCACCTTACTTCTCTAAAAAAAATCTTTTATTTCTGCCTTCTCTAGTAGCACGAAAAGACAAAAATTCCTCTATTTGTCCGATTTTCTTCCTCAACAAAAGTATGGGGTTTGTAATAAATGTACAATGGACAATTCTCACTGTTCCACAAGCATCTACAGGGATATTAGCACTGAAGATACGTACTCAGAACATGAAACAGTAATGTCTTTAAAAGATATGGAGCTGCATTTCATTCAAACAGTAGATATTTTGGTATATTTGGATAATTAACAACTCCATCCAGGGTCACAGTTTTATGCTGACAGTATTTGCTTTTGGTCAGGAACAGTGAGAAAAGCACAGTCTCAAAGAGCTATGAGTCAGAACAGTCGTATCTAACAAAAATACAGGAACTAGGTATCTGGAGCAGCAGTGCACCCCTCATCACACTGCAAGACTCAGTTTAGAAGGCAACAGCGGTAAAGGCAGAGAAGAAATAAAAGATTCACTTGGAGATTAACCAGCATTTCTTTGGCAAGAAACAGATGACTGAAAAACACCTTGCAACTTTTGATGATTCAAAATTGTCAGAATCATGAAACAGATGTCAGTCAGACCTAAAAAATATGGAAATTTTGTAGAGTGTTTTAGCATACTATGTTAGTTACAAGGAACTAATAGATATTCAAAGTGACTGCAAGTTTCATTACAGTTTTACTTGCTATGTGATTCTGAGTTCCTGAGTAGTTGGCACAAATTCTTAGGAAAATATATTGGAGATCTTGACTTTGGCTGAAAATCATGTCTATTATTTCTGCTTCAAGAGGCTAAGAAACAGGTTGTGAAATGATTCAGAGAGAGCCACTAATGGGGTTTGGAATGATGCATCCAGAGATGTAGACTAGAACACAGAGTTTGTACCTGTGTGCTCCAATACCCCAAGGGAATATAAAAAAACATTTTAAAAACTAACCTGCCTCTACACTGTTGTTCAAGGATGCGTATTTCTCTCCAGTCATCCTGTCCTAAAATAAATGCTACCTTACATTATTATGCAGTGAATAAAAATGCAAGTACTGCATGGTACTCAAGATTGTTAATATTAAACACAGTGGTTTGAAAGAAAACTGCAGCCTTAAACTATGACTGTATGGAAGGGGAAGACGAGTTAGCCTGAGTTCTGAGCATGTTATTTCCAAACCATGAAATACTTCTGCCTTAAGAAAAAGGAATAATACTTGTTCTACATCACATTCTTTAGTGGTCAGTTTGCCCAGAAGAGTATTTTACCAGTGCAATATTTTATCAGTAGAATGAAATAATTTGTAAACCTGGCTCTGCTGTTATTTATGTTTATAATTAACAGTCAGGTTTAACTGTGGATGTCTGCACTTAATTCGAAATCGTAATTGGAGCTTGCCATGCTTTATTCTGAAAAATGTTTTATTTAGAAAAAAATCATGCCTCCACTTCGTGAGAGCTTTACAAAAGTAACTTTTGGTTACATAGCACTTGTATGTTGGAAAGCTTAATATTGGTTTTTACTGTCTTATTTTTTTGTAGTATTTTTCCCCCCACCCTTTTGTTGTCGTTCTTGTTAACAAGATTTATGTTGGCTATATCTAGCAATACCTTGAGCTAGGAGTAGGCCACATTCAACTCAACTTCAACCCAATTTCAATTGGCAATAAATCAATATTTCTCCAGGCCATGTCTGTTTTGTCAGTGATGGTAACTGACAAATGAGCTCGCTCTCTATCTCTACCTATGACTTTTTCATCTTGTTTTCTCCCCCTGTCCTTTGAGGAGGGGGAGTGAGAAAGACTATGTTTGGCTGTCTGGCAGCCAGCCAAGGTCAACCCACCAAAGAAAGTAAATCAAAGTAAAGTAAAATCAAATGAGAATATTTCCATTAAACTCTGTACCAGGTTCAAAATCGAGTATGTAAAATCTAGCCAATAGCGTGTTTTCTATTACAAGAGGCTATATGCTTTTGTTCTGTAAAAATTAGGAGTAACTCTTCTGTACCATTAAACACCTTTTCAGATTGGATTCACAAATGTTTAGCATCAGTTTTGCAGGTAGAGGTAAATATAACCTGTAGCAGTGTGATCAAAGAACAAACTCCAGTAGTGGTGAAGAAGAATCACTTTATTGCTCTTTTACAACTACTTTTATAGTCTTTTACTACTATGAATATGTCATCTACAAAACCTTTCATTGGCTATTAACTAAAAACAACACACTATTTTTTAGCTAATTCATTCCCTTGCTTACATCTGGATCTTTCCATTGTTTACCACCACATCAGTTCTCCTTCCAGCCATGTCAGGTCCTCCATCACCTCCTCTTCCATTATGCTTAAGGGCAAAAACTTCATCTTCCGATCTCTTAAGGGCAAAACTTCATGTCCCAGAAGTCAAATCCTAATTCAGCATCTTCTTGTTCCCCTACAATAACCAAGTAATCCAATATAACTCACAAGCGTTGTACTTACCAAGCATTTGATGGAAATCTTCAAATTCTGCAGCAGTAATCAAAATATGACACGTGTGAGAGAGGAAAATGTTAACCTAAACCTTTAATTCAAAAAGCATAACAAAGCATGAGCCTGACATGCTGTGCTGGAAGTACATTAAACCCTTTAGCGCAGGTTTAAATAAATTTTTTTGAACTGAATTGTAGTTACTTTTATCTATTGTACAAACATTAACAATTGTATTTCCACTATTCATTGGGTTGTGCTCCCAGGATCTTTGCAAATGTGTTTTTTATCTCAGTAGTTTCTTACATTACCTCATATGTAGTTTCTATGGTCTAGCTTGTTCTGCTGATTCAAAGAAGCATCAGGCACCCAGGCTTTACACAGGTCCAACAGAAGGTCCTAAGAAAAGGCTCAGTATTGTCAGCAGCTGCAGTGAAGCCCACACAGCAGTTCATTAATTTTAGTCAAGGTATAGCCTGAGGTTTCACTGGCATGCTTTGGTAGTATAATGAACTGGGGTAAATATCTTAAATATCCTGGTGGGGCTTGGTATTCTCTTATTTCAGGTTTGTGCATATTTCTGAGGTAGTCTGACAGACTGAAGCCAATACAAAGAGTCAAACTTCCAGTGAGAAGCGCTTAGTGTCGAAAAAATCCCTCTGATTAAGTCCAGTAAAAGCATCTCGTTACAAGTGTTATATGTGCTGAAGATGGTCCTGGTGTGGTGTAATCCTATTTTGCAGGTTAAAGTGCCACTTATGTGACTACTTTCAAACGGTGATTGTTAGACCATTAATAGGTAGTGATTTCTCCTGGAGAGCTCTCAATTTACTGTCATGTTCTCTGAAGCTAATTTTTACATGTCCCCCATGTTATCCACCACCAGTGACTTTGCATCCTATTAGTTGTCCTAATATGCTTGTAGCCCCTTTTTCCTGACATGTTCCTTGTGCAAGTGGTACACTGAGGAGCAGCCTTCCAAAACTCTAGTGAGGAGTAGTGTTTACCTGCAATTATTTACTGCAGTCCGATTGGCAAGTATCTTGAGCAAGTGTCTAATACGTTGCATGAATTTAGAGCTAAGACTGTCCAAGTAATGTTGTCCTGGGATACCAATGCTGTACTATTTCAAAAGTACTGTTCTATTATTTTTCTTCTGGGCTAACATGCATTTTGCCTGATCTTTCTCTTTCCTACTGTATCTATTGAGGAAATTCTTTGCACTGGTCATGAGTCAATTTGTCAATTTATTAAGCTGCCTCATATTCTTCATGTCAAACATCATAGTTAACAGAAACATTCATACTTCTGACATTATTTTCTGCTGATAGTTTGCTTTTACAATGTCTTGACAGGTTTTCTATGTCTTCAGGAACGTCTGGATCTCTCTCTTTTATCTCATTTTCTGTGAAATGTTCTTTTATGGCACCAACCAATATTATTTTCCCCCGTCCCCAAATTTAATGATTTTAGGAATTTCAGACTCAGTATTAGTTTCAGGTAGAAACTTCAATTTATCGTTGTCTCTGCACTTAACATAGTGTTTCCTGTGTCTGTCAGAATAGTTGTCCCTTCTACTTTTCTTGTCTCACTCAGGAAGGTAGTATTGCTTCAATGCCATGAATAGGACTTATTTATTCACACTACAGCATCAGTTTCTGCATTAGTAGTTCTTCTGGGCTCACAGCTGTTTGTTTATTAGTGCTCTGTTTGTTACTTACTCAGCCAAAATGAAAACTGTGCTGTTAAACTCACTCTTTAAAACATTTTTGAGGTTCTGGTTTTTCTCTGGAGGAGGAAGGAGGGAGGAGAAGTTCCAGTGCATGTCTCCAGACTTGTAAATCGTTGCTTTTAGTGTGCCTCTCTAACTACTCTAGAATTTGAGGGGGGGTAGACAGATATCATTCGGTTTTTTACCCTATCATTAAATTGGGTTTTGGTACTACTTTTCTTTGTGTCTTTCGGTTGTGAACTATTTAAATTCCTGTCTTGCAAAAGCAGTTTCTTAGTATTAGCAGTAGCTAATTATCCCTCATCATTTGCCTCAGTGGGTTTCAAGTTTCTCTCAAAAATTATTTTTTTTTAACAGTTTAGTCCTCAGAAAAAGAATATACCTCAAATGCCGCGAACAGCAAAACCGTACTTTTGCCTTCTGCTTAAATAAGCTTGCTACTTATATCCTAATCTTTCGTCACTGTGTATACTAGAAAATGAATGGCTTTGTAAGCTGCAGATCATTTATGTAGCTCAGGTTCTGCAAAGTTTCAGCCCCATTAGCTGCTTCTGTCTATTCAAGTTTTCTCCAATTTCCACACTGATTGCAAAGTACATGAAGCCATCTTTCTTTTTTTTAAATTCTGACCCCATTGTTTGAGTTCACTTAAGCTGCTAAAAGAACTGAATATCCTGTTATTAATGATCTTAAAACACATTCCCATCATCTCAACTCTTAAAGCAAGAAGAATTCTTTAGTCACTTCTTTTCATGTTGATAAAAAAAGGCTATCATAAAACAGTGGAAAAAGTTGCAGCTGGTGCTGTGGAGTTTTAGAGACATGTAAAGATATATAAGACACATGACATAGTTAATATTTTGCTAATCAGTTTTGACCAACTCTTCAACTGATATTGGTCACCAGTACACTGCTGAAGTCCATTTACAATGTCAACTAACATCAGCAGCAGGTCTAGAACCTTGATAAGGCAATATAATTTCTTTTTATGGCTAAAAAAGACCTTTTCAAATACTATTTTCGATGAAACAATTTTATATGGCCAAATCTTCTGAAACTCTAATGGCTTTAATTCAGTTATTACTTTATTACCAAGTATGAACACATTTTTATTTAAAGTTTAGATTAGTTTGGACTATGAAAACAAAATTAATGGAGAATCCTCAAAAAACTTGATTTGGATAAAGTATTTTGCTCAACGAGAAGAAAATCTGAAAGATGGCCACAACATTCTTTTTACAGGATATATTAATTAGCGAATCCACAACTTCTTAATCAGTTGGATATTTGCATATTCCAGTGTAGCAGAGAATAATTTTAGATTATTTTATTTATTATATTATTAAATCAATCAAATAATGAAACATTAGAGTGCAAATAAGGAAATATTCAATATACAGGGTGTGGGTGTATTAAAAACCCCACATATCTATGATCTTCTCTAAGAGTTGCAGTCATGTACAAAGGAAATCAAGCTAGACTTTCAGGGTTAGAATTTGGTTACAGTTGACTCCCTCTCATTCCATCTGTAACCACAAGGAAGGGATATTGATATCTTTTCCGGGATGAGGTGTTCCAGGGAAAATCCTCTCTGATATCCTTTGCTATTATAGAGGGAGGACTCAGACCTACTTTAAATACAACAGAAGGACCACATGACTATGCATTCTAGCAGGGTTCTTGGGGAGACATTTGGTCCTTGAGGCATACCAATAGAATCTGTAGGCTAAAACTGAACACAAGTAAGTGTCATCCTAATGGTTCTTTTTTTTAAAATTAGGCCACAATTTCTTTTCACAGCTTTTGTTATTTTATTTCAAAATTTGTATTTCTCTATTGAATTGATCTGTAAATAAAACCATATATAATACAAAAGCCTTTGAATTTCAGCTATAGAATCATAGAATCATTAAGGTCAGAAAAGACCTCAAGGATCATCAAGTCCAACCATCAACCCACACCACCTAACTCACTAAACCGTGTCCCTAAGCACCACATCTTTCTTGAAGACCTCCAGGGATGGTGACTCCACCACTTCCCTGGGCAGCCTGTTCCAATGCCTGATCACTCTTTCAGTGGAGAATTTTTTTCTAATATCCAGCCTAAACCTACCCTGCTGCAACTTGAGGCTGTTTCCTCTTGTCCTATCACTTGTTACTTTAGAGAAGAGGCCAGCACCCACCTCCTTACAACCTCCTTTTGGGTAGTTGTGGAGAGTATACTTGAATCTAACCACTAGATATGAACCTGATTTGTTCTTTTCTCTTAGTTCCTGTGTTCCTTTGCTCCCTCTCATCAAAGGAGTATCTCTAGTTTGGATGTGACCAAAGTCTAATAAGAATCAGACACAGGAGAAATCCAGGATGGCGACCAGTCTATGTACTTCATAGTGCCTGGCTGCAAGTTGTCTTTCTGGACATCTCTATTATTTCCCCAAATGTACTGACATAAGTTCTTCAGAGTGTTCAGTTTAGCTTTTGATTACACAATGTATCAGATGTTCTTCCTCCTCAGAAATAGCCTGTTATCCTTTTTACTTTATCTCACTCACAGTACACTAAAAAGCCTCTCAGGTAAAGCCTCAGACTAGTTTTCTGAACAACACTGAGTTCCAATATAGTTTTTACCTGTCCAGCACCCTGTTTTTAGCTAGTCATCCTTTGACTAACAAGATGTTTAATTTCCTCTCTAAACATTCCATCTAACTGAGGGACTTCCCTCCTGGCTCTTTTCCTGCTTGCCCCTAACTAAAGATCTTATTCTTCATGCTGAATAGTTCCTTGTACTCTGCACTGTCTGCTAATTATCGTTTGATTGACTCCCAGCTCTGCCAGCCACTCTCTCCATTCACTCTTTCAGAACTTAACTTCAGCTTATATCAAGTTCTTCTTCATTAATGACTGTCGCTGTTTCACTTCAGGTAGCTTCTCAAAGCTCTTGACGTCTCAGACTAGATCACATGGACATGCCTTAAATAAATTTCATTCCCATTTGAGATCTTGCCAAGGGGATACAGCACATTTCTGTGAGTTAGTGTGGCCCCGAGCCATTATTTCAAATGCAAATAGTCATTTGCTTTGCTATAGCTTCCATTAGTATGCAATTAACCTGGATCTGTCATCACTACATAGCTATTATTATTAATTATTCTATGCTAGCCAGGGCAGCTGGGTTTCTTATGTTTCCTCAAATAGCACCAACAGTAGATTTCTGAGCACTTCAAAAAGCCAGACGGTGACCAGATTGTTAATATTCTCTGACCTTTGGGGAAGACTAATTAGAATATTTGAAGAATTTCAAATGGAAAGAAAGAGGGTAGCAATTTATAATTAAGCATAAACATTTGTCTCCAGAAAGAGTTCAAAGGAAGTTATACACTTCCTTGGTGGTTTACCATGCACTTAATCAAAATGTTCTGTACATTGAAGACAAACCTGTTAGAATACAATATATAACAAAGAAAATGGGAATCACAACTGTGAAAAGGCATCCTAATAGCAGATTCTGTATTGTACCAGTGGTTACCTGCTCTTTGCCCCTTTTCACTTTAAGTACTTCAGTTTCAGAGACAGAGTATTCAGAAGCAAGAGGAAACCAAAACATTTTTGCATTCTTGTCTGGGGGAAGGACAAGTTAGGAAAGTTATTATCTGGCTCCATATTTAAATGATCTCAGTAAGATCTAAGCAGGATACAATTACACAAAATACCAAATCGGTGTCTTGATCAAGATGTAGACCTTTGGCCTGAAATTAACATTATGGAAAGGACAAGCACTATCTCTACTTCCCTAGATATATTTAATAGGAAATAATGACTCATTGCCTATTCTGAATAATTTCCATGCACAGTATGTAATTATACAACAGGAAAATAGCAGAAACATGGATCTGAGAGACATGAGAGTAGGGGGGAAAGAGAAAAGGTGCTAATACTGTCCCTATCATTCTCATCCACAGGGAGGGTTCTAAGTCTCAGACTTTGGCTTTGAGTTTAAGAGCTTCTAGTCAGAAAAAGCAGGTTGAGACTGTGAGAATATGGCAACACTGTGAACGCAGCAGTGTGCAGTGATACCATGACTTTGCTTTAGCTTTCAGCTCTGAGCTGAAAGCATTACAGCCATATTAGTCTCATGCTCTACCCACACTTGCTAGTCCTTCTCAGAGGCAGGTGCAATTAACCCAGCTTTAACCTCGCTCCTTAGAGTCCTAACTCTGCACTGCACCACATTGTGGATTTGTGCTCTGTCTCCAGTAGCCAGCTCATCTATCCCTGACACAGCATTGCCCTACCATTTCCTGCACACTGTTCATTTTTTCGCTCATTGGTCATGTCAGTTAAGAGTCTGCAGAGGTCCCTTCATTAGTAACGTTTCTTCTCCTTTGTGTAGTTTCCAGCACAGGGCTAAGAAGAATGAAAGAAGAAAATCAGTGCGAGTTCAGCAGTGTAACAGTGACACCCCTCCCCACACTTTGAAGCACGTATTCAACCAAGATTTTCTCTTAGATTGAGAGAGTAAGTGAGAAAAGTAGGTTTTCCAAGTGAACTAGGACTGGACTGGTTTTAAAAAAAACATCTCAGTGCATCAACATATAATGGTACTCAAGATCTAATGAAATGAAAACCATGAAAAGCAGTGATGGAGCTTCAAAATTACCACTGTAGCAGCATTGATGCTATGCAGATGAGATACATATCTAACCTCTTAATTACACCTAGAAGCAATTGTTTAGATATTCAGTTGTTCTATTAAAAATTGCAAACACTACATTAGCTTATTGTATTATAATTTTTAGCTTGAAGATGTAGACCTTTTTTTTTTGATAAATAGCAGGAAATTAAGCCAGAGTCAGACAATACACTAGGAAAATATTCTGTACTGAAGAAAGGTGCTCCTGGAAAGCAGTGTCAATTCATGCCACTCTCTTTGTTGCCTGAGGAGACAGGTAGCTTAAGATGAGCCTCTGTACTTCACACAACACTGTGAGCATGTGTTTCATTTTACCATTTTTTTAATCAACATGAGGACATAGGAAAGGGAGAAAAATAATAACAGTACATGTAGTGCCATCTTTAAAATACGAGAACTGTGAGCTAAGTAAATGCAAGTTTAAGTCCTAAGATACTTTCATTTGCAAACTCAGAAAACCAGGTATTTTGTATGGAAGAAATGTGCAAAAACACATTATAATAACCTGTCTGCATCCTGGTCTCTTTTTTTTGTTCGCATTGTTGTACTGGCCTATTTTCTGAGGAATTGTAATTGCTTTACAAATAGGTTAATGAGGTATGTTTGGAAAAAAACCCCCGTTTGACACATTTTTTTTCCTTTTTTTCTGGATAACTGTAAGCTATGAGAATTTTTTTAAATTATTTTTTTCTGAGCCTTTTTTTTATTCATCTTAATATTTAAACAAAGCTTTAATTCAAAATGTGGAAAAAGAATGAGGAAGGAGTGAGTCAGTCTTTTAGCTTGAATTCACAATTAAAAAAATATTTAAAGGTTTCAACAAAAGAGTATTTATCACTTCTCAAATACCTTTCTCCTAGAATCTCTACAGTTTTTTCCAGTTATATTGCAAGGTCAAGATCTGATTTCATATTTTTATGGACATGTTTATGATAGCAAATCCCTAAAGAGAAGCACTGGCACTCCATGTCAGTGTTGAAATTAGAGGATGATGTGTTATTTTGCTCTTGTGGTTTCTGATAAACCTAGCAAGAAAAATTTAGCTCCATTTAAATCTCTAGAGTGTTGTAGACTCAGAGACAGAACCATAACCCACGAGATTCACTTTTTGAAGAAAAAAGATAATAAAAAACCAACCAAACAAACATAATTCAGCTTTGACAGGTAATATCACACTGTATGATCTTAGGAAGAAGCTTTGCAAATCTATCTACCTGCCGAGGCACTGTTTTTTCTTCTCTGAAAAGGGATTTCCTTCCTGACTTGTCTAATGACCTTACGTTGATTAATGACTTAACGGACAGAAACCAGATCATTCTCCTTTCATAAAAAAATGCTGAAAAGAATGTGGAAGAGGAGACATATAGAAAAAAAAAAGGCAGTATCATGTGAAAAGCCGTTTGCGTGTTCTGGAGCATAAAATGTGCTCTTACCTATAAGACCACACCTGCAGCCACAGGTTCACGTTCAAGAGACTTGACCATCTCTCAAGATGTGTTTCTTATTTTGATTTTATCAGCTCTCTCCTTAAGGGTTCTTAGCAGTGTAGTTCCACGCAAAATTTGCTGCCAAGTCCATAAAATGCAATGTTTCTACCTCAGCCCATTCCACCTCTGTCTCTTTTAGAGCATGGATTCCAGACCTGGAATTGCTTCCCAATCTCTTTTCTTCCTTCACAACTTTTTGACAAACAGCAATGGAAAGGAATGGCAGATGTGTCTCACTGAGTCAGTCCACATTAGAAAGGAAGTTTCTGTGGCCTCCTGCCCTGCTACCTCTCCTTGGAAAAGGATTCACTTTCTTATAATTCCTGTCTTTGGAAGAGTTGATTGTACTTATTTATTCGGTGAAGATGTCCTTTATTTTCAGACGTGTAGTCAAAATATTAGCTGACAGCATCTAGCTATGCAGGCGTACAAAAGCTGGTATAAATCTACAATAACCATACATGCTTAGTCATTAATTGCTCATTTACTGATAATTCAAATTCTCAGCTTGTTATTAATAACATTCACAGGTTGGAAAAATATCCTTTGACACCTAACTCAGGTGCAACTCCATCACCCACCTTGGACCTAAAATTAAAGCCATCTACAAAAACTCTAACTTGAAGATACTATTAGGCAATGATTTATGAGACACAGAATCCATAGTATTGTAAAAGTTATTAAAAAAAATGAAAATGAAATAATATTTTTGAATTCTGGCTTAGGCTTTAATAAAGTAATTTATATAGCTCCATTTCCCTCACCGACTATTATCTTTCTAGTTCAACTCTTTAGCTATGTGAGGATAATGCATTTTATCGACTTAAGCCATTCTAATATTAGCAACAGTCAGACACACTCTTCCATAAATATGCGTATAATCCCTTCTTCACATATGTTAGAATAACATCCACAAAAATTGTAGTGAGATTCTGATATTCTGTTAATTGGAGCCAGAAATGTTATCAAAATTTATTTAAAATATGTTTGACTGAAAAGTAATATATTCTAAATGACTGCTGATATTTTGACAGACACAGCTAATTATTGCTAATTAGTTCAAAATTAATTATAAAATAACATGTTTACATTGATTAGTATGCATCAAAGTGTAAATGGTCGTTCTGAGGGCTTAATTTATAGTTCCACAAAAAGGAAAACACACAGGCAAATACAGACGGGCAAATCTGGTCTTGAAAAGGAAAAATCCATGAACAGAAGTATTTCTGCATCTAATGATACACTCCATATTGCTTGTTGAAATAGGGCAGTGTTTGCAACATAGTAGAAGCAAATAAAACAGCAGTAGTTGCAGTTCTTTTGCTATAAATTTGAGCAGTCTTGTTGCCTTTACTTGAATTAGCTTTCATAATTAAGATTTCCATATTTTCTTTGGGAAATGAGAAACAAACTTCCATAAGATTCTTTTGAAAAAAAAAAAAAATCCCAGTTTATCTTGGTAGAACTTTTTTCTTTAAAAAAAAAAACTAACCCAAACAAAACCCCCCAAAAACAAAGCTTTCATTTAGACTAGTGCAAAGCTTTCACTGAGGATGAAATAAATGAATATCTGAGTGTGTGTATCTGCATGTACTCAGATAAATTCAAAAGATACATGAGGAGTTCTGTTCCAGTTCAATCTCAGTTCTTTTGCTTGTGTTTGCACAAGAGACCACGCCCAGGATCGAGCTAAGACCCAGCATGTTTCCTGTCTGTGATCTTCATGTTCCATTTCAAGGTACAGGACTGGGTGCTACACCCACTGTGCTGTAAGAATTGTTCAAGCTTCAGTTGCTGCTGAGTATTCCTGGCCTTGCAGAAGACAGCTGAGGAAAAGCCTTGCAACCAGTGTTACCTGCCTATGGCTGTATACTAAGGGTTGAATGAATGTTCATCGATTACAAGTGACTGTGTATTTGGTTTTGCATTTTTACCCCTTGAAGCATATTCTGGTGCTTATCTCAAGCCTCTAAATGAGCATAATATTCATGCAGCAAGTTCTTGAACCCCATTCAGTCTGCCCAGGAGGGCGGTTTTGGTCTGCGTTCATAACAACAAAAAATATGTCCTTTGGCTTGGTGGCATATTATGAAAATGCAGCACAGAATGGCACTTCACATGTCACAGTGACATGCAATTTCTTTCACAAGGTAAGAAAGCCTGACTGACAACCCTTTTGCTGACAGTTGGGAATTTGATCAGTTTAAAACAAAATGGTATTTTTTGTATAGCGGTTGGGTTTTTTTGAGCTGCTTGCTAAAAATTAAAACCCTCCCTCAGAATGAAGTAGTTTAAAATTAAAAATAAAACTACTAGAAATAAATCCATTCCCTGCAAGTTTCTTGGCCAAAGGCAGGGATTCATAGACAAAATTCTCTACCTTTGCTGTTCAGAAGAGCAAATTCAGTGATCTAATATAGTCATGAATTTACACTGGGAGGAAGGTGCTGCTTATTAGCAAAAGCATATGTTACATAGTGTGATCACAGTTTTGTAGCTTTACAGAGGCTTTGTTCAGCCTTCATCTAATGAGTGTCTCTAGCCTTAAAATATACTGTTGTCTGGAGTGCTCTGTAGAGTCCTATTAGCTGCGTTGCAGCTACACTATACAAGTGTATTTGATCTCAGTTTTCTTATAACCGGAAGAGTACCACGCTGATTTTCTTTTCAACTAGGTACATCTGACTGTTATTAATTAAAGAAAAAATATATTGTTTTCTAAGAAGATAGATATATTACAAAAATAAACCCGAAAACAGCAACAAAAAGTAAAATTTTTAATTCTTGTGTATATTTATGAACATTTTTTTCCAGGTACAAGCAGTTTATGTGATATTTAACGTCTTACATTGGCATGAGTTAGTGCCCGTGTATCAAAATCATGCTATTGACACAGCAAAGAGGGAGACAATAAATCATCACCTTAACTCCTTATGAGGTGCTAAGAAAGCACAGAGTAGGCATGTCCTGGGATTTAGGAGGGTTTTAACTACATTTAACTGCATTTGAAATAATGAGTACAGAATAAGAGAAACGAGAGGACAAAAAGAAAAATAAAGTTTGACAGTACCTAAAAGTATATATATGGAGGGAAAGGATACCATCCAGAGGGACCTGGACAGGCTTGACAGGTGAGCCCATGCCAACCTCATGAAGTTTAACAAAGCCAAATGCAAGGTCCTGCACATGGGTCAAGGAAATTCCAAGCACAAATACAGGGTGGGCGGAGAATGGCTTGAGTGCAGCCCTGAGGAGAAGGACTTGGGGGTATCAGTAGATGAAAAACCCAACATGAGCCGGCACTGTGTGATTGTGGCCCAGAAGGCCAACGGGATCCTGGGCTGCATCAAGAGGAGTGTGACCAGCAAGTTGAGGAAGGTGATTCTGCCCCTCTCCTCTGCTCTCGTGAAACCCCACCTGGAGTATTACATCCAGATCTGGGCCCCCCAATGCAAGAAGGATGTCAAGCTGTTGGAGTGGGTCCAGAGGAAGGCCATGAAGATGACTAGAGGGCTGGAGCACCTCCCCTATGAGGACAGGCTGAGAGAGTTGGGGTTGGTCAGCCTAGAGAAGAGAAGGCTCTGGGAAGACCTTATAGCAGCCTTCCAGTACCTGAAGGGTACAGGAGAGATGGGGAGGGGCTTTTTAAAAGGGCACATAGTGACAGGATGAGGGGTAATAGATTTAAAGTGTAAGAGGGCAGATTTAGATTAGATGTTAGAAAAAAATTATTTACTGTGAGGGTGGTGAGATACTGGAACAGGTTGCCCAGGGAGGCTGTGGATGCCCCATCTCTGTAGGTGTTCAAGGCCAGGCTGGATGAGACTTTGAGCAATCTGGTCTAGTGGGAGGTGTCCCTGTCCTTAGCAGGGGCATTGGAACTAGATGATCTCTAAGGTCCTTTGCAGTCCTAACCATTCTATGATTCTATGATTCTATGACATTGTGCCATGTTTTTTTACACCAGTTTTGGTTTTGAGGTTTCATTAGAGATGCAAGGGTGAGCCTGGAACAAATAGGTATACATGAATGAAACTGTACCTTTAATTCAAGTAAAAATACTTTCTTTTCTGTGCTTGAGCCACTGCAGTGCCAGCCAGAGAGTGAAAGTTATAGGAAAACAACTTGAAACAAAAATCAAGTTAACTAGCCTATTTTCATGGAGCACGGTAGCTTTTTACCTTTCTGTATTACTAGTCAAATCCAATTTCATCTGTGAATCATTTTCTAAAATGTAAGGTCATGTTACAGAACAGTTTATTCCATGTGCATATAAAGTTTGTAGCGTGTTCCAAGAAAAGGGAATAATCAAGTACGCAAGATTAACTTCTCCTCAGAGTACTTTTATTACTCAGACTGTTTATTCTTATACATGCTTTTATTTTTTGTGCATATATTTCTCTCTCCTGTTGTAAACATTGCCCCACAGTTGAATACACAAAATTAAATCATTTAATGGACCTGTGGTTCAGTTGATTGAGGTCCCTGGGTCTCTCTGCACTCCTGGCAGCCATTTTATTTGGTCTGTTACTGTCATTCACTGTCATTTCCACTTGGCTGGCGCCTGTGACAGGTCAGATTACTGGATGTGATCAAATATAATATGTAATAGAGGCCTGTGATTCTGATACTGATGGGTAATGCCCTGCTTGCTAAAGATACCTAAGGAGATCTTGGTAAATGCAGTTTCCTCAGGCTGTTTAGGGAACAAGTAGAAGATGCAATGGTAAATAGAGGGGCCATCTGTCTACATTTACTAATAAGGCTATGCTTTCTGAAATCTGTTTTCACTACATGGGTATTGGTAAAGCCATGAGCTGGTTTACTGACACAGAATTATTTTAATATAATCAGAATTTTTAAACCTAGACCAAGTTGTGCACCTGTTCATCTGTCTGTTGTATATTCACTATCCTTCCATTCAATTTATCTAAACAATTTCAGGGTTTGGGGTGTTAGATTTAATTGTGTAGCCCTTCTCGACTTCCCTTCCTAGATCTGCCCCATTTTCTAACACAATAGAGAAAATGACAAGGGTTTTTGTTTTGTTTTTGTTTTTGTTTTTATAATAGCTTAATGAAGTAGCTGAAAAGATTAATTATATGTGCTATTAAAGAACTTGACAGCTTGCAGAAGATGTTGGAACATTTCAGGGCTAGCAGCTCTCTGATTCAGAAACACATACCGCAGCAACCTCAGGTACTGCAGTCAGTGCATTGCTGTGATTCTAAACATATTTTTAAAAATAAAATAAAAATATGTCGGTATGCTAAAAATAAGAGAAAAAAGAATATAGTTCAGGATGAAGCTAGAATTGCAAATAAAAATGGTGGCATCTCAAGGGAACAGTAGTGATCTGTTTGGTTTTTTTTCTTCAGTAGAACTTCAAAAAAAATTATAATAAAATAGAATATGTGTCTCTGTAAAAAATATCTCTGAGCCTCTATGAGACTTTGTAGATCATTTCATCCAAAATCCTAAGCCAAATTTCTTGGCAATGCAGCATAAAAAGTGAATTGGGTCAAAATTGGTCAATCTGATTTTACTGTCAGAGTAAAGATAAAAAATATCCTAGCATGTTAATAATGTAAGAGGACTAATGCAGATGACATAGAACAGACAACGGTGAAAATCATGACACATATGTAGTAGGAGGTCTTCCACAAGTGGACAAACCTTACTCCTACAAGATCTATGTTCTCCAGTCCTAATATTTTTTGTTGTAATCCAGAACAACTGCTTAGTATGTCATAACAAATAAAGCATTTTATTATCTCCAGTTTTGTAAGGAAGAACATGTCTGTGTACGTCTTCCATTTTCAAGAACTTAATGTGGATACTTCTAATCATAAACGTTACAACTTGCACTGTTTTCATGTCAAAAAGGAATGTGGTTAAAAATAAACTGGCCTTTGTTTTACAGTGCTAATATTATTTCTAAAATAATTTTTATGCTCTTTTTGCACAACTATGATGTATAAGATATGAAAACGTCATTCCACCAAGTAGCTAAAATACTCCTGTTAAAAGAATTGTTTGTCAAAGTCTGAAATGCACTTCAGAGGACATGAAGAGGCTCATTTTCCATTATAAACAGCAAATTCTTTCTGAGAGATTTTTCAGGGAAACTTCAGCTTATTTGATTTCAACAGTTAATGTGTGGCAGAAAAATGGGTAGCTTATGGCATTAAAGCCTAACTGAAGTCTAGCAAAAGACCTTGTCTCTGAAGCAGTTTTTTTGCTATCTGATGGTTTGGGCTTAAAAAAATGATGAAAGAGCCATGAAACAAAAGAAATTTGATGTGTTTGATAAGTGACAATAAAAAATGGGAATAATATATGAATGTTAAAATAGTTGTGAAGAAAACAATTTTGAAGGCATTTGTAAAGATTAATTTGAAAAGAACAATAATAACAGTGGTATCATTCTTTACTTGTTATGACCCCCTATGCAAGAATATTTTTCTAATCAGAAAGTTTCTAAATGTCTCTTCCATGTCATGTTTCTCATCTTGTGCCCATCACTCTATATGTCTTGTCAGAACCCAGGAGTTTCTTTTCTCCATTCAGATCACATCTCTCTTAGTCCCACAGGCTCATCTTGGGGTCTAGAGAATATGACTGTCCTAGCTGATACTTCTGCCTTAGAGAAAAGGTGCCAATGAATATCTCTGTGACCCTATTGGTAAATACCTTCTTACAGCTGTGACCTGAGAGTGTGAAGAGAATTTAAAAGAGCTGAGTTTTTTCCTCTGATGTGCTGCTTCCACATCCCACTGACCTTCCGTTGCCCATAGTGTCAAAATTCAGAAGGGGTGGTTCTCTCAGGTATGAACTGCAGACCTTGAGCTGTCACGTAAGTTAACCTCAAAAGGCCCATCATGGCCTCTTTGCTCCCCTTAAAAATAGAGGGCTCAGAGAAAGGGCATATGGTATCTTTACATGGCACTTCACCCCTCACAGACCTTTCTACATCTAGCAGGAGAAGAATAATAGCATTTTGGAAGATTTTGGAGGAAGGCAGAAGGGGAAGGGATTCTTCACAGACTGGAATAGTGATCATCCTTTTAGGTATCAGGTATGAATTAATGAATTTTACAAGGCAAATTAATTTGGGTAGATGCTATTATTATTATCATGTCATCTGCCTACATGAATCTTTTCACCTGCATTTCATATAATATAACACGAGTTGCAGCAGAAATTCAAATGACAATCATATTTGCTCCCTTCTGGCCTGGTACATTATAGAAGTCTAAAACAATGCATTAGCACATTCACAGAATCACAGAATGTTAGGGATTGAATGGGACCTCGAAAGATCATCTAGTCCAATCCCCCTGCCGGAGCAGGAACACCTAGATCAGATCACACAGGAACGCATCCAGGCGGGCTTTGAATGTCTCCAGAGAAGGAGACTCCACAAACCCTCTGGGCAGCCTGTTCCAGTGCTCTGTCACCCTCACTGTAAAGAAGTTTTTTCTCATATTCAAATGGAACCTCCTATGTTCCAGCTTGAACTCATTGCCCCTTGTCCTATCACTGGATGTCACAGAGAAGAGCCTGGCTCCATCCTCCTGAAACTCACTCTTCACATATTTATAAACATTGATTAGGTCACCCCTCAGTCTCCTCTTTTCCAAGCTAAAGAGACCCAGCTCCCTCAGCCTTTCCTCATAAGGGAGATGCTCCATTCCCTTCATCATCTTTGTGGCTCTGCGCTGGACTCTTTCCAGCAGTTCCCTGTCCCTCTTGAACTGAGGGGCCCAGAACTGGACACAATATTCCAGATGCGGTCTCACCAGGGCAGAGTAGAGGGGGAGGAGAACCTCTCTCGACCTACTGACCACCCCCCTTCTCATACACCCCAGGATGCCATTGGCCTTCTTGGCCACGAGGGCACAGTGCTGGCTCATGGTCATCCTGCTGTCCACCAGGACCCCCAGGTCCCTCTCCCCTACACTACTCTCCAACAGCTCAGTACCCAACTTATACTGGAACCTGGTGTTGTTCTTGCCCAGATGCAAGACTATACACTTGCTCTTGTTAAATTGCATGAAATTTTTCCCCGCCCAAATCTCCAGCCTGTCTAGGTCTCGCTGGATGGAAGCACAGCCTTCTGGCGTGTCAGCCACCCCTCCCAGTTTCATGTCATCAGCAAACTTGCTGAGGGTGCACTCTATTCCCTCATCCAAGTCGTTGATGAATATATTGAACAGCACAGGTCCCAGTACCGAACCCTGGGGGACTCCACTAGATACAGGCCTCCAACTAGACTCCATCCCATTCACCACATCTCTCTGGCTTCTTTTCTCCAATCCATCTCACTACCCGATCATCCAGATCACACTTCCTCAGTTTAGCCGCAAGGATACTGTGGGAGACGGTGTCAAATGCTTTTCTGAAATCGAGATAGACCACATCTACTGCTTTACCATCATCTATCCACCTGGTAATATCCTCATAAAAGGCTATCAGGTTGGTCAAGCATGACTTCCCCTTGGTGAAGCCATGTTGACTGCCTCTAATGACCTTCTTATCCCTGATATGCCTAGAGAGAGCATAGAGAATAAGTTGTTCCATCACCTTTCCAGGGATGGAAGTGAGGCTGACCGGTCTATAGTTACCCGGGTCCTCCTTCTTGCCCTTTTTGAAGACTGGTGTGACATTTGCTTTTCTCCAGTCCTCAGGCACCTCCCCTGTTTCCCACGACTTGCCAAAGATGATGGAGAGTGGTCTAGCAATGACTTCTGCCATCTCTCTCAGCACCCCCAGGTGCATCCTATCAGGACCCATGGATTTATGGGTGTCCAGATTACTTAATTGCTCCTTAACCCAGTCTTCATCTACCAGAGCAAACTTCTCCTTTGTCCTGACTTCCTCTGGGGCTACAAGGGTACGGGACTCTTCAAGAAAGCCTCCGGCAGTATAGACAGAGACAAAGAAGGCATTCAGTAACTCTGCCTTTTCTGTATCTTCTGTCACCAGAGCACCCGCCTCATTGATCAGTGGGCCTACATTGCCTCTGGTGTTGGCATTGTCTGCAATGTATTTGAAGAAGCCCTTTCTATTATCCTTGACCCCTCTGGCAAGGTTTAATTCTAAGGAGGCCTTAGCTTTCCTAGTTGCCTCCCTACATTTTCTGACAACATTCTTATATTCCTCCCAAGTGGCCAGCCCCTCCTTCCATGATCTATAGACCCTCCTTTTACACTTGAGTTCGCCCAGCATATCCCTGTTTAACCATGCAGGCCTCCTGGCACCCTTCCTTGACTTCCTACACTTTGGGATGCACCGATCTTGAGCTTGGAAGAAGCTCTCTTTGAACGCTAACCACCTATCTTGGGCCCCTTTACCTTCAAGTACCCTGTCCCACGGGATTTTCCCTAGCAACTGCTTGAAAAGGCCGAAGTTGGCCCTACTGAAGTCCAGCGTTGCTATTCTGCTCAGGATTCTATTACGG
>WKFP01015246.1:432628-461248 GCA_011057875.1 Pterocles orientalis | reverse complement strand
CAAAGTAAAAGAAAAGAATATTTAAGTCTCTCAAATTTCTTCTGTCATTAGTATATGAAAACATGTGGCTTGTATTTAAGCCAAGGTAACAGATTGTTGATTTGAACTTACTTAGTCAAAAAAAAACCAAGGGCTTTACAATGCTAATGACACATTTTCACACTATGATCCTTCTCGTCCAATAGAAGTTGCTGAAGCTTAATACCAAAAACAACAAAGTCAGTGTGACTCCTTCCACTGTATTATTCACAGATCATTCTTAATTTAAAGTGCATTGCTTGTCCTTTGTGCTTCTTGGCCATGTAATTAAGCGTGCATCTAATGGCAAGCATGAGCGATTTCACAGAACACACCTAAATATAAGTATGAACAGTCAATGGCATGTCCTTATTGAACTGGAGTCTGAGGGAATCCAGGGGTCTCTGACTTATAATCTATTTTTTGGCAAAACAGTTTCATGAGATAGCTCCTGTGATGGTATACTGCAAACACAATTTCCATGCAAAGTGGCATAAATATTTGTAATAAGTTATCATAAGCTTTTATTTGGCAATTCTCAAATAATGTACCTGTATACCATAAAACTAACACTTTTACATGAAACTAAGTTTGATCCACAACATTCAGTTCTTTTTCTAAGTATAACACCATCAAAATCAACTTTCTAGAATATCATGACTGTTAAACAAATGGGACCACCAGAATTTTACATTAAATTATGCCAAAAGTCAACAGATATCCTTGAACTGTCCTACAAAAATTTACAGTACATAAAAAAAGAAAACTATTGAAGATCGTAAAAAATAAATTAATATGGTACATCAGTGGTTTTTTTGTTTTGTAGTTGGGTTGTTTTTTTGGTTATGACACTTTTTAATTAGTTATTCATACTGGCATTTATTAGTTCATAGAACATAACAGCATTGATAGATGTATGTCACAAGTGTTTATTTATCTGAGTAAAGTGAACTACAGCAAAGTTAAGTAGAAAAAGCTCTGTAATTTGAAAATGTCACCCAATCTTGAGTTCTTGCACTTGATTTTAAGGAACTGTCTTTTCCTTCTGTACATATATCTATATAGGTTTATATTCTGCTGATTAGCTTCTTTAAAACTTTAGTTTTGCAGGAGGACTCAAGGGTGTGCTTTTAGAAACTGTTAGTATGGTTATCCTAATTATTTTTATCACAAATTCAAAGGCAACAGTCACAGTGTCAGTGTTAGGATTTGATTTTTGACCATGGTGGAAAATTACAGTGAAATCTAGCAGAAAGTTGTGCTATATTTCTAAACTCTCCAATAATATGCAGTTCAGCCTACTATTGCTGTGAACTTCTCTCATACTTCCATATGTGTGAGAATTTACTGATTTACTATATAAAAGGTCGGCTGTTGTATAGTCATTCTAAAAGTAACAGATACTAGTAACCCATTCAGTTTGTTTTGGGAAATATTTTAGCAATCTCTCTACTCATTCCTGTGCTTCTGTCCAGTTTTGCCTAGATTGACATGCTTTGCTTTTTAGAACATGAACATGTGTCAAAATATGTGATAGCTTGGGATTTTTTCCTCTCGCTTACTTTTACAGAAAGAAGACTGGAGAGTAGGGCTTGCTTATGGTAAGATTTTAACACGAATGCCTGTCTTGGCATGCATTAGAGAAAGTAAGATGGCCAGCTTATACTTGGAATAGGATCAAAGTTAGTCATATTTTTCAAGACAGTTCCTAGTTGTTATCTTAATTTACAAGAATGATGCAGATATTAGTTCTTCTAAGGAAACGTGACTCTACATATTTTATGCCAACAGAGAGTATTCCATGGCAGTCTATGGCACAGGACTTTGGGACTTTATGACACTCAGGTTAGTAATTGGGTATTTTGTAATAGTTAGCCAAATTAGTTGAAAATTATCTTTTTATACAAGATTGGTCTGTTCCTGGAGATGTTGCCTTTCTTATTTTGAAGTGGTATTAAAAAAAATTCGGAATTGTCCTTTAAAACTGGAAGCTATCCAAAATCCTTGTATTTATTATCGTCTTTTCAGGTGGAATTCTAGCAGCTGCTTAGTCTTTCTAGGCTATGTTTCCTCATGCTGTACTTCACCCCCACAGCCTTTATTTGTAACCTGAACTCTCGCCTGTTAACAGAGGTTCTTTTTCTTAACTTTTATATTCCTTGAGACTTCCAACCCTGCCCTAGATTAAAGAAAATAACAAGAAAAAATTAGAAATGTGACAGTATGTATTTATTTTCTGTCTATTCACATTAATTTCTTTTTCTTTTATGGCTTTATAATCTTCCCATCTACCTTTCAGGGTTCCTTGCCCAATTGGCATTCGGTTCTACCATGGTGCTCGCCTCTGGTCAGGCAAAGTTTGCATTCTCCACATCTGTGCCTTCAGAGAGACATGCCATTGCTGCTTTCTCATTGGTTTTTTACTCTTTCCAAGTACCATTGTATCTTTCCAAGTACCATTCTATGCAGTTGGTCTGACTTTCTTTTAAATTCCAAGACATTCAGTTTCTAATACAACATTTGCTAAAATGCTGACACAGTTTCTCCTATTGCTGTATAAAGAAATTATAAAAACATTCATAATTTCTCTAAATACAACAGGACTTACTATTAATGCCATAATTATTAGCAAGAGAAATACAATTAACAGCCTATCATGCTTCTTTCTGCTTATAAATCAGGTCTTTATGGTTTCATCTTCATACTCAGTGATTTAGTTACAGCAAAGTAGTCCTCAGTGAACTGTAGTGCAATTGTACAGCTCCCCACAGTCGTAACATAGCCTTGTTATATATTCCATTCAAATCATTATGTAATCTTTGACAGAAATCAAAGTTTCCCGGAATTATGTTTCATAATCACCGTGGTACTAAAAACAGTCACTTGTTACATTGGGGTGTCATCAGAAAAACTTGTGTAATGCAATAACACAGCTGATAGATCTTTGGTGTTCATAGGCCTTCAGTTTGGATGGGGTGTTGGTTAAGAGGGTTAGTTAGGGTTTTTTTAAGTTTAGAGGTTTTTGCTGTCTTTAAATGTCAATAGTTCCTACCTGAAGCACTAAATACCTTTTTCAAAATATTTTAGAAAGTTTAATCACAGTAAAAGTGAAAAAAAAAATCATCTTCATGAAGCTTTTTTAAATTTCTAGTTGAAAGCTTCTAAGCCAATAGCAAGTGACTCTGAAGCCTCAGAAAGCACTTTCCCCCCTTCTTCATTCATATCTCTGTGTAACTGATGTCCACACCTGTGGTTCCCTTCCACTTATTTGAAAAGCTTGCTTAGAACTTTTGACTAGTCCCTACTAAGCTTTCTTGTTACAGATAGAAAGGCCTGAAAGGACTGAAAGGAGGCGCTCTTCTCTCAACCCCCCCAAAGTGCATGTGTGACAAATACATGCTACCAAAGTCCCAGACACCAAACAGTGCTGCTCATTGCTACTAGCCTGGCTGCAGGATTGCTTCCTAGCACTCATCAGACAAAGCACTGATATAATCTGTCACTGTATAATATAAAACAGGTAAGCAAAGTTAAAATTTTCTGTATAGAGATGAGAGCTTTTTTAGCCGAGTTGTTGGAAAAGTTGTAATATTTTACTGAAGACTTCAGGGTTTTAACTACTCTTTTTCAAGCAACAGTCTATAAAAAAAAACAAGATATAAGAGAAAAAAAAGTATAGTATCTATAACCTTATGTCAGAGCTTTACAAAATACAGACTGAGAGAGTTGGGGTTGTTCAGCCTGGAGAAGAGAAGATTCCAGGGAGACCTTATAGCAGCCTTCCAGTACTTCAAGGGGGCTACAGGAGAGATGGTGTGACGGGTTGGCCCTTGGCTGGAGGCCAAACCACACACACCCGCTCACACAGTCCCTGCCCCCACCCAATGATAGGGGAGAGAATTCAAGAGGTAAATGGCAGAGAGGACCCGTGGGTTGAGATAAGGACAATTTAATTACTAAACTACAATAATATTAGAAATAATACTATATACAAAGATGCAATGTGATACACAGTGATACTACCCCTCCCCACCTGATGACCAAAGGCCCAGCCCACTCCCAGCCAGTGGCCCCGAAGGAGTGAGAGAATAGGTGATACACAATTATGCTGCCCCCCCGAAAAGGCTCGGCCTGTTGGCAGCTAATAATCCCCAGAAACCGCACAGACGATTCCCCCAGAAAAGGGGGGGGAAGGGGGAAAGGGGGTGCACCGCTCCCGGAGGCACTCACGGAATGGAGATAACAGCCCAAGCGTCCCAGCCCGAGAGCTGACCGAAGCAGGGAAAAAAAAACCAGCTAACGATCCTCCTGGAGAGGGAGGATGACAAAACTCACGGAACAGAGATAAACGAGTGTCCCGGGCCGAGAGCTAACGGCGGCTGTGGGGGGAGGGGGAGGGGGAAAGGCCTTGGGAGAGCGAACGCAGGCTCCCCAAAGCGAGACGAATGCGGAAGTGAAAAAGCCAGTACTCCTATAAGAGTCTTCTTCTAATATACTGGGTATGACGTGCATGGGATGGAATAATTGGTCAGTCTGCTTCTCAATCTTGACTTAAAAGCAAATCCCAAGCTAGAAGCCGGGCTCTCTCTCTGTTTATTGAGAGGAGAGAGGCTGAATGTATCTTGTCCTTGAGAACAAATAGCAACATCGTAGCAATAACTATAAACGTTCTCTGTTCTTCTCTTATCAATTCTCTCCTGAGCAGGAATCCAAAACATAGCTTCTTCTAGCTATTTATGAAGAGAAGGGAAAAGGGAAAGAAAAATAAATTAACTCTGCTCTGCTTAACCCACGACAGATGGGGAGGCACTCTTTATCAGGGAGTGTAGTGATAGGACGGGGAGTAATGGTTTTAAGCTGAAAGACAGTAGATTTAGATGAGATATTAGGAAAAAAAATTTTCCTGTGAGGGTGGTGAGGCACAGGAACAGGTTGCCCAGAGAAGCTGTAGATGCCCCATCCCTGAAGGTGTTCAAGACCAGGCTGGATGAGGCTTTGAGCAACGTGGTCCAGTGGATGGTGTTCCTGCCCATGCCAGGGGAGCTGGAACTTGATGATTTTTAAGGTCCCTTTCAACACAAACCATTATATGATTCTACGATCTTTGCAGCTTCATAAAACAGAGATGTTCCCTGATGCCCATAGATTTGGTAGCTACAGAAAAGTATAGTTAACTATGGAATTTTAAACATAAACTAATTTTTTTACAGTACAGTTATTAACTGGAGCTCTATAAATGAAACTATTCACAGCCCTTTGAGAAGAGGCAGGGAAATACCTTCATAAAACTTCTCTTCACTTTATTAATCCTATTGTAAACCATCAGTTAAGCCTGCACTAAACAACCACAGAACCACAGTAAACCTCTAAATCCTAGGAAACTTACCTCCTTTTGAATACAAAACACAATAAAGTCTTACTTCACGACAGTTCCTAAAAGACAATATAAATAATTAAAATATAATTCCCTCCAATTAATTTTAAATAGTTCTCCCACCTGTAAACCAAACCCTTTCTCTCACCATCATACTAATATTTTGGTTTTGAGATGTCCTGTTTTTTAAGGACTGAGCTGCTGATATCTGGAAATATTTTCCCTATTTCATTGCATTTTTTTAATAGTATGGTTTTTTTAAGTATATTGCATTTTTGTAGTATTTTGTTGAATTAGGAGTTCGCAAAAAATATTAGATGCTCAGCATTTGAATTTTCTATTTAGTTGTGACTGCCACCCACGTCAGATATTATTGGTCCTTCAGTTTCATTAAGAATAAGGCTTGAAGAAACCTTCACAGTTTGAAAATACATGTAAGAAACAATACTGAATGAACTATGAGATCCACAACAATCTAAATATATATTTTAAAAAATCTAAACTCCTCAAACTTAATAGAGGCACTGGTTTAACATCACATGATACCAGTAAAACCTCAAACGATAGTGGAAAACCTCAAAAATCCCACTTTCTATAAATGATTAATCATCAATACAAACAAGAATTATAAATTTCAGAGGACTGAATATTTTCCTTCTCTTTTTTTCAGTATTTGCATATAATAAGTTTTAATTTAAGTAATCTCTCATTGCTTGAAACATGAACAAGGAAAGCATTCCCTTAGAGTAATGTTACATAAGAATGTGAATTCAACAAGATCATGTATAATTGGAAATTATTTTATGTTTCAAATAATTCAGTCTGCAATTTTGACACCTTCTCTATATTGTCTTTGTATTTGCAACACGTTATGGAAAACAAGGGTGCTTTAAATTTTATGATTGAATAATTTAATTGTTTTCTAATAAAGACAAAGTAGTTTTGCATTTTGGACAACATTAGTATTGTTATTTGTTCCTGTATTAGGAGTTTAGTGAGGTGTTTTCGTTCCTCTGTTTTCTCACTCTGTCAGGATGACACTATCCTATACACAGGATTACCCTAATGTGTACTGTTGTGCCCATGTTTAAATTTTTCTGTGTGTGGAATTTGTTGTACACACATCATTGCATAGTTACATTCTCAAGGTACGAATACTAATAGGACTAATTTTCCTTATTGTTCAAGATTTAACCACAATTGGAATTAATCAATTTTATTTTTTTTTTCAGGTAGATATTGTGCAGATTTATTGCTGACGTTTATAAAAGTACGTATTGAAATCTAACGAGAAAACTTTCTCTACACTTATATTTTTTCATCCATTAAAATGCAGCTGGGTACCCTATAGCAAACAAACACAGAAAGGAAACCCAACAAGGTTGCAAATGAAGTGTGTAATTGTTTGAGAATGTCACTATTAACATTTTTCATCATTATTTGTATGTTCAACTTTGTCCTTCCTCCTTGTCTGAGTCGCAGTTCAGTATCTTCTCTGAAGTACTTGTCTTTACAACATATCCAGGTTTGTCTCTTCCCCACTGGCTTTGTCAGCCTCATCTGCTGTGTCTACCCATCACAGACTGCCTGTGCACCGCCTTTTCTCTATCAACGTGAGATTCAGTGTCTTCATAATTAGTATTTGAGATCCTTTCCTCCCTTAGTCAAGCACCACTGAAGGAAAGACCAAGAACAACAAAAATCCTCCTGTTTCCTACTTCAGCACTGTTGTGCCCACTTCCAAACCCCTTTTCACTTTTACAGTTTCCTGAGGAGAGCAGCTGCTATGCAAATTTTGGTTTGTTCCCATTTTTAGGGTTGGGGCACACTCAGGCTTATCTCTGTACAGGTTATCTATGGGACCTGCACACAGTACACAAAGCCACTATATATACAAGCTGAAGTTTTTGGAGGTAGCAACTTAATTACAAGTTTCATAGAACAGCAGAATTCACCCCTTACTCCTAAACAAGCCAGCTTGATGAATTTCACATCCATATCACAAAGCTGTACGCATTTCTTTAAAATGGAACAGAATATTCTTGGTCTCCTTTCAGATGAAAAACAATGTGATTTCCTTAAACTAATTAGGAGAAACCTTTTGATCATTTTGCTGAAACTTTCCAAAAAGCTAGCCTGAGGAAGAAAATCAGCCTTCATATTCCTCCCAAACAGATTTTGGCAGACTTGTAAACAGCTTGTAAACAATGAAACACTTTTCTAATAAAGCAGCCTTGTTTTGTCTTACAGACAATCATATAATTCTAATTAGATACATATGTGTATGATTTATATATCATACATGCCGTATGTGTATGGTTTTTAAAACAAGACTAAGTGATTCTCTAATATATAGACACCAGAGTTTTTGTTTGATCTTTCTTTGTGGTTGATTTCCTTCAACCCCTGTATCATAATAATTTTAGTCTTACCAATTATATAACACTTTAAATCTCCAAAACAACATGAAGAAAACTGTAATATTTTTTTCTATATACTAAGAGCCAAGTTAGAAGTAATCTCTTCTTTAATCAAGGATAACAGGAAGAAAAGTATTTGAAAAGTTACTTGCAATATCACCAGTGGAACTGTGAGACAGATTTTGCCAAAATTTCTGGGTGTGTTAACCAGCTCTGAAAACAGAACAGCTGTTCCTAGTCCTTTTAGAAGGACAGACTACTTGAAGCTATCAAAGTATATGTTCTTAACAGTAGAAGGAAAAAAAAAGTAACTTCAACTATTTTACTATTTTCAAAACTTATTACTAAGTGAATGAATATGCATTTAGTTTCTATAGCATATTCTAATGTATGAAAATATCTGAATAAAATAAAGATTATATAATTGTACAGAAGAGGAGGCAATTTCTTGAGAAATTATACATGCAAGTTTAATGACATTCAAAGACCACATTTAAACTACACAGGCAAAAAATATGAAATAGCTTCTTAAAATATAATTGATTTACACTATATCCTTTAAGCAAGAGAAAATAAAAAGCACACTTTACAAAAATGTATTTGTTTTATGCTGTGTATCTGCCATCATTTATCCATTTCACATTTTGCAAAAGGATCTAAGCTAACTGAACAGGAAAACGTTCCTGTTTTCTCACCAAAGCTTTTAGTCTATTCAATAAACAGTCACTCTCTTGGAAATACATTGATTTGTTTTGGGAAGCTCATTGTAGATCCTTTGTAAAAGTTCATGTCAAGTCATTTTCTATGTTTATTATTTACTCCTAATAACATTGACAAACCCATTAGGTGTTGACATTTGTACAGTTTTTCAGATGAGAAATCTTGGCCCTTTCTCATTGTAGAAAAAGGTTACAAGGCCCCTTTAATGAGATTCATTCGATTTCTAATTAGTAACAAATGCAAAACTCAAGTACATTTGACAAAAAAGAAATAAAGCAATTAACTTAGTCATGAGTATGTTAAAAAAATATAGCTGAAGACTTGAAAGATCAAACAACATGGAAACAGAATGCAAGGTAGACTTAAGGTTTTGGAAGAATTCCATTAAATAGAAACAATTTTAATACAACACTGAATATGGAGCAAAGAAAAAAGAATAATTCTTTTTAGTTATTTATCTGTCAGAGTTGGTATTATATTCCTACAAAATGCAGGCTGATTTTAGAAGACATCCCAAAGTATCCCATTTAAAATTTTAATACTGTTTTTGGAAATAATTTGGGAATAAAAGTGCTGATTCTGAGAAGAAAAAAACAGAGAATGTGACATCAGATAAAAAATATCAGTTACTGTCTCTTCTTTGACTAGCTCAAAAATACTCATGCTTGAGGCTTAGTTCAGCAGATTTGATTCTCTCTTTTTTTTTTTTTTTCTAAGTAGCAAATCTTTTTCACTATGTCTGAGGGACTGAGGTAAAAAAGCACTCCTTTCCCACCTCATTTGTTTTGGAATGAAATAATAGAAAACA
The DNA here is from genome assembly GCA_011057875.1 of Pterocles orientalis. NCBI lineage: Eukaryota > Metazoa > Chordata > Aves > Pterocliformes > Pteroclidae > Pterocles > Pterocles orientalis. The sequence goes on along the minus strand of WKFP01015246.1, from coordinate 451,908 downwards.
TTACTACATTTTGAAACTTTTTGCAAAGACAGGAGTGAATCCCACAAAAATGGCTGAGCAGCTTTATTTATGGGATTAGTCCCAGTGAAGGCAACAGAAAAAATCACCTGAATACTATGATTCAATGCATAGCTGAAGTTACACCAATAAATAAGAACTAGAAACAAAGAAAACAAAAATATTTAGATGCATAATTGCCCTTTGAAAATAAAATTTGAAACAAATAAGAGGTAGAATTATATTTAAATGCATGTTGATGCCTGTGGTTTTCTTTGAAAAAAGAAAAAAAAATAAAAGAAAAAGATCAAATATATGTTGGTTTTTGATTTAACAGTCCCTCTGGGTCCAGGCTTGCCCATTTTATCAAGGAGACAGATTTTGAAGATTCTCTTTGGTATATGCCTGCACTGATACCTGGTAGGTATGATTTTAAGCCCTGCATCACAGACAGCACTTGTACAAACAGCATACTGCTAGAAAAGTAATTCTTAATCTACAGTATAAATATATTGAAAGTGGGCAATATGGGAGCATTTTTTTTTTTGTTTTTCTAGTGATATCAACAGGAAATAGAAATAAATAGAAACTGTTTTTGCTCTGTATTCTCTAATTTTTAAAATAGATATTGAAAACAGACCCTGCAAATACAGTTATATGTATAAAACAAGACTAAAAGGCATATAATGCTGTCCTGTTACTTGTATAATTTACTGGTAGTTAACATACAGCAATTACTGGAGTCAAATTAAATTCTTATCTTAGTCACTTATTTTAAAATGTGAAGATAAAAGCTCTTTTACTTGTTGTACCATACTACAATTCTGTCATTAATATACAGAAAGTTATGGAATACAGAAATTGCTGTCTTATTATTCTTAAATATTCATACAGTAAATAGTATCAAAGCAATAATATAGAATCATACAGTCACAGAACATTGTGGTTTGGAAGGCACCTTAAAGATCATCTAGCTCCAACCCCCCTGCCATGGGCAGGGACACCCTCCACTAGCCCAGGTTGCTCAAAGCATCATCCAACCTGGCCTTGGACACCTCCAGGGATGGGGCATCCACAACTTCCCTGGGCAACCTGTGCCAGTGCCTCACCACCCTCACAAGAAATAATTTCTTCCTCATATCTAATCTAAACCTACTCTCTTTCAGCTTAAAACCTTTACCCCTCATCATCCCTGATAGAGAGTGCCTCCCCATCTCTCCTGCAGGCCCCCTTGAAGTACTGGAAGGCTGCTATATGGTCTCCCCAGAGAGAGAGCTTACTAAGGTCCACAGTGCTTGCACAGAACTTCATCAACCCGTAGTGAACCATAATGACCCAGGAATAACAATGGAAATCAGTCTTCCATGTACCCAATGCACAGTGAGACAGTAATATTACAGGAATAGTTTTGCCTGCATACAGAAATTGTTTCAGATAATGAAAGTGTTCACCATATGATATTGCAGGGGACTCCTCTATACGCTCCACCAGGTGGAATTCAGAAGAACTTAATGATCCACAGTTGCTCTCTGTAGATTTCAAAATGCAAATTGACATATTATGTTTCTTTAAGGGAGCCAGAAAAAAATATGTTTGCTGTCTCATGAGATGCTTATTTTTTTACTCAACTGGAGGCAAAGCACATAGTCATGCATATAAGCAAATGTCTCTTAATTCTGCAAAAGGCATAACATCTTTATGCAATGTGCTTCATAATTCTTATTTTACTATCACCTTGAGATTCACAAGAAAATAATGAGAATTTTTAAAGAAAATTTCACTGAAGTCAGAGAATAAATTAGGTTAGTTATCCATATCAGGAAAAATTTACCCCAGACGAACTGTACAATGTTTTATTGCAGCCAATATAATGGGACTTAAGTGGTTCACGTGGACTTGCCTTTTATTTTTAATGCCAAAGAAAAAGTTCAATCTAAGACACAGGATATATTTGTCTAGAAAGCTTCCCAGGTCACTTAGAAAACCAGTGACATATTAACTGCTCACTGGGAAAAAAAAAGAAAGATCAAAGTTGCTGTCCTGAAAAACTGGGACAATATTTAAGGGGCTGGTGGGGGGGAGGGGGGAGGGCAGTGAGAGAAGAAATAATTAAAATGGATGCTGCAAACTGTACTGCAGCCACAGTCAGGTTTTTTTCTTCTTTCTCATTGGTATCTAACCTTGTTTGCTTCTCGTTATTATGGTTTCAAAAGAAAGTACAATCAACTCCCAGTCTAAACTTATTCCACAGAGTGCAGCTGGGAAACCCCATTATCATTTATCCCAGGTTGTTCTTCTCAGAAGGCAGAGGGAAATACAGGAATGTGAAGCTGGAAGGTTTGGGTTGAAGAAATAGGTATTGGGGCTTTGTTTGATCTGTTTTTGCACCTGGGTCCTTCTCCCAAACTCTGTCATAGAATTTATTTACAACTCTCAAAATAAAAAAAATATCATTTTCAATCAGCTCTTCTGCTAAGGGTGGTTTAAATCTCCTAAATAATGCTTAATTTCGGCCATGAGAGAGGTTTCAAATGAAATCTTATATTTAGGTGATTATGCATATCCAGCAGAACAGTCATGTGTCTTGGCTGTAGAAAAAGTAAAAGATCAGAGTTTGGATGAAAATAGACTACTTTGCAAATGTCAAACATCACTATTTTTGTTTCTAGTACCACCCTAAAATAATCTTTGAGGTTGCAGTCCAGTTTCTGGCTAACTACTGGTACTTTCATTCTTTTATTCTTTTGGTCCAGAGTAATTGTGCCATTAGGGCTGACAGAAAAACAAACAAAAAAACCCCAACAACAACAACAAAAAGACAGAATGATATTAACATCCAGGGCAGGTATAGGTCACAACGTATATTCTCTCTTTAACAGAAATGAAGAATAATAGATGAGAAAGAAATTCTCTCTTCCAGCTTCACTCAACGTTGTTTCTCTCAGGGACTTCAAATGTCTTTGTTTGGGGTCTTTTTTCCATTTCTAGCTTCTAATATTCCAAACACCACATCTGTTCTAATATTCCAAACACCATATCTATTTCAGTAGTCACTTAAACTGGTAACAAAATGAAGTAGTGTAATATTGGAAACTTCTACTAACTCTTGACCAATACCTTTGTAGGTATTTTGTCTGAAAATTACCTATGAGGGCATTCTCTAGTAGGTAATGGTAAAGGAGTCTAATACAGCTTCTCAACAGCTCAGTTTAGAACCTTTTCTTGAAGCAGGAATGTTACCTAATAAGTGTCATTACAGTATGCATCTGTATCTTTGTATTTTGTGTTCAAGCACGATGTATATCTATCTCTCTCTCTCTATATATATGTAGCTAATGGGAGCTAACCTTCAAGATTTGGGGCATCTGAATCTGTTTGTAACCCATTTTTTTTCATTTCTTTCATTTCCCACATAATTCACAGATATAAGCAACTACATAAAGGGTTACCATTAGTAAGAATACAATCAGCTGTCACATGAATATTGCTTTGAGAATTCAGCAGCCAAATCTACATTTTGTTTAATTCAGTCCTTTAAAAGACTTGAAGACCAGGAACAATCACAACAATGGAAGCAGAAGAACAAGAACTGAAGCAACTTTCATCTTTTTGGCTCATTAACTCTGAAATGAGGAGGTATCATGATTGCTCATAAAGGTGCCTCAGAGAATCTAAAAGCTGCAAGGAAGCAACTATAATTAGTTTCATTTTTATGTCTTTCTTTTATTTTCTCTTTTGCTTCAGGGAAACACGCCAGGAAGATTATATTCGAAACTGTAAATGCATGTAAATTACAAATACCGCTTAAGAATATTTGTAACTTTTTCCAATTGTTTGAAACATAAATGTAATTTTAACTGAGTGCTCTATTATCCTATGTCCTTACTTTGGTATATATACACTACATTTTCAAGCACATAACTACCACATATAGGCAGATCTGATAATAATTATATACATAATTAATATGTAACTGACAAAATCACTACAGTTACCAGACAAGTTTGACTCAGCATAGAATTAATCAAAAGAGTTCTCGTCTTCACACGACAGGCATAAGAAAATACCTTGGCCCAAAGGATTTACGGGCCAAGAGAAGAACTAATTTCATGACAAAGGCTGCTTCTGGAAGATGTTTCATCCATTAAAATTGAGGACTCCAGACTAAGCTTCTCTGCTAACCATTGTTGCAGTTGCAGCCACTTTGAATGTGCAAAAAGGCAGATTCTTGAAACGAGTACTCCCAAATCAGCTAGAGGTTTGAAAGTTAAAGCCAACAAACACTCAGAAATTTTAGAAAAGGCAGATTCACAAATCTTGATAACCCCAAGTTCTGATCCTTTCGATTTTGAAAAAAGAAGGCAAAATGTAGCAAGCTCAAACTTTAAACAAAACCATGGTTTTTAATGTTGTTTTACAAAGTGCATGGAGTAAATGTTGACTCAAATGAACCGCACAACCTCATATTAATTTTTAAAGGCTGTTTTAGCTCAAATATGTTTGGCAAGAACAGTTTGACTTTATGCTACTTTAGATGTTAACCAAAACATTGCAAACCCAAGTAATAAAAATCTCACAAGAATCCTTAGGAACCTCAGTCATCTAGCTGATACAAATGTCTTAATCTTTTCCAGCTATATAGGAGAAATTCTTTACAGGAAAACTCAGGAGGAAAGCCTTCAGAGGTGATCTGTCTGGTACAAGGGAAGTGTAAGAACATTGACTGAGGTCAGTGTCAAAAGTAAGACACTCTACCTGCAACTGAAGAAGCTGAGAAAAAAAAAGCACCTGCCACTGTAAGACTAAACAAGCTGTGATTATAAATTTTACCCTTGATTTTCAAAGAAACCTCTTAAAAGACTGATTTCATAGATTTCTCTAGATATTCCATCTAACTGGAGCTAGTAAAGCACTGTTTCATGGCTGACTCAATCTGGGAGGTTTCCTTAGGAGAGAATAATAAAGTATTATTCATTCTTGTGGTTTCACGTGTTATCTTAGAACATTTGTTACACTTATGAAAGCCACAGCACCTGGAATGAAAACAGTGTGCAAGATTTCATTTCAAAAGAGAAGTAATGCTTCAAGGTTTTCTGAATTTCTGGACTAAAGGGAAATAAATTAGTTCATAAAGCCTATTCAGAAACAAATCTAACATGGTGTACGTCAGGGCTAAATACCAGACAGTTTTTTAGTAAAGCAATGGAGGATTTGTTGGGTTTTGTTTGTTTTTTTCAGTGTTTACTTAATTGGTCATCTCTAGAACCAATGCATAAGCAGAGAAATCTGAGGACGAAGACGTAGAAACCCAGAACACACCTATGTGCATTAGGAAAGTTGCTACTTAGGGCACAATAACTTCTGTCTTTACATTAGGTACTGAGCTTATACATCATGATGATAATTCAGAAATGTTTATATGAGACCTGGGGCTGCATGAATGCTTCTGCATGCCCACCACTTGAAAAATCGAGCATTTAAACCCTGTTCAACCTTTTAAAAATGCAGTAGAATACATTTCAATTTATTAAAAACAATAAAAATCAAAATTTGCGTATAGATTTCATTTTAACATGAAAAAGGGTTTTTTTTCTGTGTGCATTGCCATATACAGACGCAGTTCCTCTTCATTCCTGTAAAGAATATTTAAAAGTGAAACTCTGTATTTCTATGAAAATAGATAGATACACAAACCCCATCTTGGACAGAGTCAAGAATCACTAATCTTGGGGCAGACCAGCTTAAGTTTGCTATACAAATCACACAGGCTGTAGTGTGCCTGAGGAGCCCCCAATATCTTATTATATAAATAAAATAACTTCTAACAGCTTTAACTCAAAGTATTCTGGCTATTACTGCTTTTTCTGGATATGTATTTAAAAGTAGCACAGATGATTATGTGACAGAAGTAATAGAAGAAATATGCATTCATGTACTTTGTTTAGAAGAAAAAAGGTTTCATTTAAATATATGTTTTAGTGACCTCTAGAGTAGGAGAGAACATGTAGCCAATAAGAATCTTTATTTCTGTCTTCAGAAAAGACCCCCCATCCTCCTGGTTTCTTTATATCTTTAGTCTGGCTTATATTGCTTGTTTTTAAATCAAACACTATCCGCTTTCACATCAGAAAACAGCTAAACATTTGAACTGAAGTCTTGTAAAAAAGAAAAAAAAAGAAATCTGAGAAATATGACATCATCCTTACTGGCTTTAAAATTCCCAAGATGCTCAGAACATACTTCTGCTAATGCTCAGAACGGCCACAGTACTGAGGTAATAGTGTATCACCATGTCATAGTTTGACAGGCCCAAACACAAAAGATCATCTCAGAGTGTGACTGGACCAGTCTATATGTGAAGAGGGCTGAATTCCTCCACAGAGCAGTTTTGACTAGAGAAGCCATACAATTCCCTATTCTGATATAGCAACTCGAAGTCCCTAACCCTGATTCAAGATTTAACACAGATTTCAGAATGGGATAATAAACCTCAAAAGTAAGTTGTTTTCTCATTATTACTCATTTTCTAGGTTGATTGCACATCTTATTTTGAGGAACTGTGATGGTCTTTCTGTTCTGCATTACAGAGCAGCAAGATCTATGTGCCACAGTTGGACAGCTATGTATATAGGTCATGCTACCGCATGACAGAGGATTGATGACAACCCTCTATCAGAATGTTTGTGAGGAGAGAGGGAAGCGTATTACACATGAAATCATCACCTAGTAAACTGCTTATCTATCTAGGACTCTTAAGAACAGCTGCTTTTAAGTTATTTTTGCTACTAATAAGGAAAAGTTAACAAAATGCTATAGAAAGATACAATCAGTATTGTAGCTATTTGACTTTATTTCCAAATAAAGCATAGTCAGTATAATTCAAAGGAGCTAAGAAAGCTAATCAGAATCTTACACTCTTTCAAGGGAATCTTCATCTTATACCCAACTTACCAGAAGTTAAAATCCTTTCTTTTTCCTAAGTGCAATGTGCTTCTGTTCCCAGCCTTAAAAATCAATTATTGCTGGCAGTGAGTAATTAAACCCACTAACGATATGTTATTTTAAATTACAATCCTACTTTCTTTGAACTGTTTCTGCACTAAACTTTAACTACCATATCGGCATTATTCTGATCCCTTAATAGCTTCACAAGCTTGTTTATCTGTGGGCTACTTTCAGCTAAATATCACCTGCAGTCATACGAAGAAATTATTAAGTATTTTTAATTGCAGGTTTCCGAAAACTGAACCAAATCAAATCAAATAAAATGTAGGTCCATTTATTAAAATGAGAGTTACCTAGTGCTACTACATCACTAAAATATAGCTAGCTATAGCGTGCAGATTCCTGTCATGTAAGAAATGGCCTACTGTTAAGTGCATTTCTTTCGTCTAAGTACACCATAGAGTGTGCTGTGAAGTCATTTAAATGTGTCACTGACCCATTTCTGCATTTTCTTTTTCAGATGTTGGTAATGATATTGTCTGAAGTACATGCAACATTGGGGTTAGATTTTCTGTTGTGTGGTTTGCTGTGTTGTTTTCAAAATGTCTAGAACATTTTATGCATGTACCATTGAACCAAGTAACAGAGAAGATTTATATAAAGTGAGAATATGAACAATAAATATGTCACATGTTTTCTAAGCAATTACACTTCTGCTATTTTATGAGTTAATAATATGAATAAATGGTTCCTTTAACATCCAGCTCTCCTTCCTATCTATCTCTTACATCTTGTGATGTTTTTTGCAAACAGGACATTTATTAACATCCTCTGCTTTGCATGTTCTCTCTCCTTCAACGCATGTTAAGAGAAATAGTTGAAAGCATCCTATTCAGCAATACGGCATGAATAGCCACTCTCCTGCCATTACCACCATTGAGAATCTAGTGTTAGAGGACCCTGAGCAAAGCATTTACACAGACACTTTTATGCCTATGGTTAAGCAGTTTGCCCTCTAGTCTCACCTTAACCTCCATCATGGCATGCTACAATTCCCTACTCTGAACTGGTAGGAGACAGTTGAACTCCACAGCACACGAAATAGTGTTTCTGAGTGGCATTCCCTCCTTTTCATTTTCCCTTTCATTCAGCAGAGCCTTAGGAGCCCATTCTCCCACTCTGGAGTACAACTGGCCTCTATTCTTTCACGTAGAGCTGTTCTTTCTCTGATTTGAAAGCAGAGGCCTCAGGGACCCCTGAAGGCTTGTACAGTATTTCCAGTTCCAACTGACAAGTCCAGCTCTCTTTTCTTTCTAGCCTGCATCTTTCTCTGCGATCTTCAAAGCCACTCTACTCTGTTGACTTCTGCCAATAGCCTGATACAAAAGGCCACAAAGGGGCACGAATTAGAGAAGAGAGGGCTCATGTCTGCTTGGCGTGAACATCTGTACCTCTGCCACTGACCTGAAATCTGTTCCCTTCAGTTGCCCAGACTTCCCTTGCTGAACCTAATCCCTATGCTGTCTGCTGTGTCCTGCTACTGCCACGTGTGCCAACAGCACCAGAACAAGGGAGACTCTTGGCAGCACAGCAAGCTCAGCAAGCACAGCTTCCCTCTGTGTTCGCCTGGCCTCACACAGGGAATTTCCTCAAGGTTTTCTCTGTCCTGTGGAAATCTGTTGAAACATAGGTTTTCCCTCAATGCAGAGACAGTTGTCTATGGAGAAAGCAAAGAATGGGAAGAGGAAAAGACAAGACATAGAGAAGAGTGACAGTTTTCTCTAGAGAAAGGAAGAACAACTTTCTGGGAAGGATGAGGTAGTTTTAAGGGTCAGGAGCAATTCCTATGTCTTGAGGGAGGATTTCTACGTCCAAAAATGAACATTAAAGGCAGTAATAACAGATGTGAATTAATGCAAAGAGAAGCATGTTCATGAAACGGAGTCCTAATGAAAATCTGCATTTTTAATGCATTTTAAAATCTGTACCAGTTTTGTGCTCCTGGGTGAAAACACACTGTGCTTGCAAGGGCGTGAATGTGTTCACAAGAAACACAGAGGAAGGGGGCAAAATCAGAGATCATTTGTAATTATTTACTAAAATCATTCATAAATCATCGCATTGAGCAATGGGATGTCTCCCCCCTTCTCTGGGATCCCAACCTGCAAATATGCAATAGATGGCTTAAAAGCCAGAAACAGGTTAGGACACATCTATGGTGATAGACATAGACAGTTTGAAGGTCACTTTGCTAATCTGAATTGGACTGAATCTGCTCTGTTTTGCAAGACTCAGAGTCATGCTACATCCAAGCTAATACTCCCTGCCTCTCTCCGGTTTTACAGTGCAAATCTGGGTTGTGCAAATAAGGGTCTCAGGATCTGTCCTGTGACTTCTATCTTTCTGAGTAAAACAGAACAAAAGCTTGGCTGATACATGCAGAAATCCTAAAGTACTCAGGATTTAATGCAATTAGACCTTGAACTGTATATAGTGCTATTCCAAAAGTACCAGATTTCATAGATACATGTATAATATTAATGCAAAAACACTTACAGCAAAAACATAAACCATGTTCTTTTTCACTACTTTTTCCTTTTAAATCATTTACAAACCAACCACCATAAAAATCAAACCTAGCCTTTGCTTTTCACAGATCACAGCCACAGTCCACTGAGTTCTTGTCACTCTTAATGAACTCTGTTATTGCTTAAGAGGTCTTTAATACCTACCGATATCTATGTTTGACTGACACAGACACTCGATACAAGATGTTTGGCCTTATGCCTACTCCACGTAGAATCCCGTTAACACAGTCTGAGATTTTGGTATCTTTTCAAGTATCAGAAGCTGAATCGAAAATACTGCAGAAGAAATGATTGAGTATGTCTCTAGAATATAAATAAGAAGGTGCAATAACCACCTTCCTTTGGTTTACGAAGCCTGTCTTTCAAAAAACATTTAATTCTTCTCCAAGTATGCTTTCTACCGCAACATCACTGTTCAAGCTTTCTGGAGAAAGGCTATATATAACAAACAGGGTGAATGGCATGTTTCATTAAAATTAAAGGCTAGTGCAAATAACATTCTACAGTAAAAATACTGACATATTAGCCTATTCTCAAGCTATCTCAAGTTTTCCTCAAAATTATTATTTTAAGATTATAATCATATTTCATAGACATTTCATAGACATAGCCTCTTTTCTCTGCCCGATATCTCCTCTCCAGAAATCAAAGTTAATTAATTACATGCACAGTCTCTGAAAACTTATATTAAACTTGGTACTCATCATGTCATTCCGAAATCTCAAAAAATATGGCTTTGTTCTCTCTGGGACTAAAAACTGCAGAAACTAATAAGAATTACTTCTTGTCCTTTGAATATACAAAGCTAGACAGAAAAACAAAACAAGACAAAACAAAAAACCTCCCCAAACAAACAGGGGAAACTATACTGGTGTCCATTTGTCTCATATTTCCTCATCAAATAGGAAATCATTTTTGCATTATTAGCTGCCTTAATAAGGGGAGAACAGCAGGAAACAAGCATTTTTAAAAACAGCTTACACTTTTTAATCATGCCATTGTCTTAGTTGGTTTAGATACAATCTTTGTCATAATTTTTATATTTAGTTTTGGACCACATCTTAACAAACACCTTAAATTTAAGTTTACTCTGATAAAATGAAACATTTTAGAGGCAAGAAGCTCCATCTGCTGGATATTCGGTTGTATATTCTAACTTTTTCTGTGAATCTTATAATCTTATTACTTACATCTTTATTAACTCTCTCCTTCAATTGGAAAAATCATTCTTTTGTGTTATTAAAAGTAAATAATTTGCCAATAATATTATTCACCCAACACTATACAGAAGAATATAGTATTTACTGACAGAAAGCTTAATATGGAACATCTGGGTTAGTCTCATTTACTTTACTTACCACTTGACTTTTATTTCCAGGCAACTTTATTTCACAGAAACAATTTCCTAAGGTCCCAAAACTCATCTGGACCACAACCTAAATTGATGCTTAAAAGTGTGATTGCAAGTCCTGATATGCAACCCTTCCTTCTACATCAGATCCAACAGAAAACAAGCAAGCAAGCAAACAAACAAACAAAAAAAACCAAACCCATAAAGAACATTCATACAGGCTTTGCACATCGCCCATTGTTCAACACCTTAATCGTCACACAGTCTAGATGTTTCCCCTTTCATTATTAAGTATGTTCCAACCATTTTTCAGAAAGAAAGTTGTTTTATTTAAATGAAGGTCGGTCTCAATCTTTTCAGATAGAGATCTGTTATGAACAGCAGCTGCCAGAGGCCCATGTTGGAAGAACGGTGCAAGCGCCAGTGCCAAATAATGACACCTTTGACAGGAAATACGGGTAATATTGTTGTTCTCTGCTCTGTCTCACTTTTCTTTTACCCATGCTGCAATATCTCAAGTGCAAATATTCAGATCACTGCACCATGTATTTACAAATCATGCCCTGTATCATCTATCAAAGATATGATCACTGCTAGAAACATTTTTAAATTAAAAATGAAGCTTAAAGGAAAGCAAATATTTGCAGAGTTTTACTTAAGTCTGACAGATGTGATTTATGTTTCCAACAGTTTAACTCAGCTCCACTTAGCATTTCAGGTAGTTGATAAATTAACTAATACTCTTTCTGCACCTTGTCTTCTTTTTTTATATGTTTTTCGGGGTTTTGGTGGTTTTAAGAAGTGGAAATCACAATCTTTGAAAATATTAATGTGCTATTGAGCTGTACATTATTCTAATGCTGACTGCCAAGATCAAGCATCTACGCTACCTTTTATCCTAAACCTGGCACCTGGCCCCGTTTTGTATGCGTGTTTGCAAAATAAATATTTCTAGGCAGTTTTAGGAAAAATTGACTTCTTTAATTCATTGAGTTTACACTATTTTTTATGAAATATAGATGTACAATTTTCTGGACTTGCCAACACAGAAACTTTTAATTTTAAAAATCAGTAAAATATTTCACACTGTATCCAGATATGAATCTATCCTTCTTTCCCACAGGGAAATGAAAATGTCTTCAACTAAAAAACAAAAGGAGGGAGTGGGGAGAGGGGATTTCTTTTCGTAGTCTCCACAGTCCTGTGGCAAGGGATTTGCCAAACTTAGAGGGTGAAAGCACTTCATCGTTATCTTCACTGTTCTTTCTTGTTGAGTGCACTTTGTCAAGCACCCTGGATGAGCTTAGCAGAGGGATGAGGCATTGGCACACTTTGCTGGCTCTGTTGGCTGTACTGTACACACAGTGGTCTTAAAGTCAGTAAAGCGTTAGTGGGTGGGGGGATGCACATTTGTTGCTTTGTCCTCTACTTGTATTTCCTTGATGATAAGGGAGAAAGTAAGCCATCCCCTTCCACACACATGCACTATTACATAGCCCCAAAATCCAGTGAGATATGAGGTAATCTTCCCAAAACAATTATTATAAGTGACTGCTACAATCTCTAGAGCTTTTATTGGGAAGAAGGCATGATTCCTATCCATTAGAAGTTTTAAAGACGTCTTCTAGGAAAGATCGTACAGTTTAATAAGAGCTTCAAAGGAGTCTGGGTTGATAACTGTCCATGAATTGTCTCGTTTTTCTAAATCTCTGTCCCTATATGTAGCAGCCAAAAGAAATACGGAACTTATCTGTGTTCCAGTAAGTACTGTTATTAGTGCCATGGGTCTATATTCTCCAACACAGACTCCTTTGAAGCTCTTATTAAACTGTATGTGCATTTTACCTGAACACACAATTGCACAGATCAGTCCCTTGGACAATACATGGTGATTTACAACCATTATAAAATGTCAGCCAAAGCACAATCTTCCTTTTATAGAATACTTTTTCTCAGTTCATCACAAGACAGCCATTCAAACATTCAGAAACAACTCATGGGTACTTACTGTAACTATAATTCTTTCTGAAACAGAAGTTTAAAGGGTTCCCTAAATACAGGTGTAATTCATATCATGTAGAAGAAAAATCATATAGTCTAGACTGTAAAGCACAGTACTGCAAGTACAAAGCAAGTACTGGAAAAGGGGTAGAGCAAGAGAGAAGAAAGGGTAACATGGAGATAATCAGAATGGAATAAAAATTTTGCAAGTGAAAAGAAGACTGGTACCTGAATATACCTTACTTTTTGGAAATCCTAAAAAAAAAAAAAGTATTTTAAAGTAGCTAAAAGTAGTTAGGGATTTTTTTTTTTTGCCTTTTCCTCTTCTTTTTAGCCAGTTGGGAACAAATACCTAGAAAAAAAAATAAAAAGACATAATCCCAGAATAGTGCGAATGGAGAAAAAAACTGAAAAGACCAGGAAAGACACTTCAGCCAGAGCCAGAGCTGCACAAGTAACAGTTATCAGGAGAAGGACTGAAATTGTAACTGCATATAACGGAAAAACTTTGAACAGTTCTGGGGTCAGTTTACCAAACTGAGCAACTTCCTTTTTGGTAATTTAACAAAACCTCTTTGGACTGTACTATGAGCCTCTCTCTATTTCAGTCTTCTTATGACAGTGTAAGTACCACACAATAAATGTCTTGTATTTTTAGCCAAATTATAAGCTAATTTGTTTTTTTAATTTTTTTTTTTATTTCTGCAGTTTTGTCTGCATACTGTTGATGACAGTATCATCAATGCACATTGCAACAAGATCAGAGATGTTCTTCCTAAAACAGCAGCAACAGTAACTTGAAAGTATTAGTGAAATCAAATTTTAGTGAGGTCACATGCAAAGTCAGGCAGGCAAAAATGCCAGGAGGCCTGCATGGATGAACAAGGAACTCCTGAGCGAAATCAGACAAAAAAAGGAAGCATACAGAGGGTGGAAACAAGGACGAGTAGTCTGAGGACAATACAGAGACACTGTCCGTGAAGCCAGAGACCGGGTTAGGAAAGCTAAAGCCCAAACAATTAAATATTGCCAAGGACATTAAGGGTAACAGGAAGAACTTCTATGGGTATGTCAGCAATAAAAGGAGGACTAGGGAAAATGTGGGCCCCCTCTGGAAGAAAGCGGGAGACCTGGCTACCCAGAAGAAGTACTAAAAAGGTACTTAATGAGCTCTTTGCCTCAGTCTTCACTGGCAAGAGCTCAAGCCACGCTGCCCAAGTTGCAGAAAGCAAAGGACTGGGAGAAGGAAGAACTGCCTGCTGTAGGAGAAGATCGGGCTCGAGACCATCTTAAGAACCTGAAGGTGCACAAGTCCATGGGACCTGATGAGATAAATCCACGGGTCCTGAGGGAACTGGCAGATGAAGTTGCTGAACCACTATCCATCATATTCGAGAAGTCGTGGCACTCTGGTGAAGTTCCCACAGACTGGAAAACCCCCATTTTTAAAAAAAGGAAATAAGGAAGATCCAGGAAACTACAGGCCAGTCAGTCTCACCTCTGTACCTGGCAAAGTCATGGAGCAAATCCTCCTGGAATCTATGCTAAGGCACATTGAAAACAAGCAGGTGACTGGTGACAACCAACAGGGCTTTACCAAGGGAAAATCATGCCTGACGAATTTGGTGGCCTTCTACTACATGGACACAGCGCTGGTGAATAGAGGAAGGGCAACAGAGATCATCTACCTGGACTTGTGCAAAGCCTTTGACACTGTCCCACATGACATCCTTGTCTCTAAATTGGAGGGACACGGATTTCATGGAAGGAACACTTGCTGGATAAGGAGTTGGCTAGACAGACGCACTCGGAGTTGTGGTCAATGGCTCAATGTCAAGTGGAGACTAGTGACAAGTGGTGTTCTGCAGGGGTTGGTATTGGGACCAGTGTTGTTTAACATCTTTGTTGGAGACATGGACAGTGGGATGGAGTGCACCCTCAGCAAGTTTGTTGACGACACCAAGCTATGTGGTGTGGTGGACATGCTGGAGGGAAAGGATGCCATCCATAGGGACCTGGACAGGATGGAGAAGTGGGCCAATGCAAACTCATTAAATTCAACAAGGCCAAGTGCAAGGTCGAGGAAATCCTAAGCACAAATACAGGCTGGGCAGAGAGTGGATAGAGAGCAGCCCTGAGGAGAAGGACTTCGGGGTATTGGTTGATGAGAAGCTCAACATGAACCGTCATTGTGTGCTTGAAGCCCAGAAAGCCAACCATGTCCTGGGCTGCATCAAGAGAAGCATTAGCAGCAGGTCAAGGGAGGTGATTCTCCCCCTCTACTCTGCTCTTGTGAGACCCCTCCTTGAGTACTGTGTTCAGATGTGGGGCCCCCAACATAAAAAAGACATGGACCTGTTGGAGAGAGTCCAGAGGAGAGCCACAAAATTAATCAGAGGCCTGGAGAACCTCCCCTATGAGGACAGGCTGAGAGAGTTGGGGTTGTTCAGCCTGGAGAAGAGAAGGCTCCGAGGGGACTTGATAGCAGCCTTCCAGTACCTGAAGGGGTCCTACAGGAGAGATGGGGAGGCACTCTTTATCAGGGAGTGCATTGGGAGAATAAGGGGTAACAGGTATAAGCTAAAAGAGGGTAAATTTAGACTAGACATTAGGAAGAAGTTTTTCACTATGAGGGTGGTGAGACACTGGAACAGGTTGCCCAGGGAAGCTGTGGATGCCCCATCCATGGAGATGTGCAAGGCCAGGCTGGATGAGGCTTTGAGCAACCTGGTCTAGTGGGAGGTGTCCCTGCCCATGGCAGGGGGGTTGGAACTCAATGATCTTTAAGGTCCTTTCCAACCCAAACCATTCTATGATTCTATGATTCCATACTTTGAAAAATGTAAATTTCACTTTTTTGATTGTACATATTAACCTAGATATTAAAAATATTTAGTGCTTATCTAATGGAATATATCTTGAGGCTACCAGAGAATGAAGAGAGAGACCCCGAAGAGAGGCACTCCTTCTGTTTGGAGGTGTGTAAAAGCAGTAGTCACTTATAAAATCTTGGTCATATATCATACAAACTAACCCTCCTTTAAATCAAATGCAACATTTCTAATTAGTAGCTTATACAAGTTCAACTTGTTATACTATTGCCAAGATAATTAATGTTCTTTCAGCAGCATTAGAACTCTTCCCTTATTTCTTTTCTCTGATAGAAAGCACAGATTACGTAGAATTAAAATCTTTTGATGCAGATCTTGCTTTTAATGATGTTTGTCAACTTTCAGAAGAGAAAATTGGTCATTTTTGCCTTGGCTCAACATCAAATCCATTTTGCATTAGTACTAATTTAAGGCATTTTTTTTTCTTTTGTGGCCTACTGCCTCGTTTGGACTGTAGTAGTTGCAGATTTGCTCCAGTGCTTCTAGCAGTCTGGGGTCCCTCATGGCACTACTGGTCCCTTATTTAAAGACAGAGATAATTACAATTGTACAACCTAATATGTCATAAAAATCAAACAAATGCATACAAATTCTTGGCTATTTCTAATCCCTCAGAAGCATTTTGTTAGGGCAGGCTTTTTTTTGATTGGTTGTCTGGGTTTTAGGAGGTCTTTTTTTTTTTTTTTTCTGCCTGGATTGAAGAAAAAGCTTTAAATTAAAATATTAGCAATCATCTCTAAAAAGAAGCTGTAAGTTGTGGTCAGTTCTAAGTTTTACAACAACTTCAAACACATCTTTACTTATGCGTAAGTTGCATGAACATTTAATCTTCCAGCAGGTCAAAGTCACAGCTGTGCATTCAGATTATTTATGAGACTACTTACAAGTTATTTAAGACGTGTTCATGGGAATTATATCTTTAAAATGGATTTTAAGTGAATGCAAAAGACTGTTGGACATTATGCTTTAGAATTAAGAGTGGCTTATTTGGGTTTAGGTAAATCTGTTCCCAAATGATTTCCACTAAGCTGAAATAAGTTAGCTATTTTATTATGACTATTCACAGAGATTTTATACTAGTTATTGGTTAAGCTACCTCAGTTTAAATTTATACCTCACATCACAGAAGCAAAATTGTGTCAGGGGAAAAAAAAAAACAAACCACAACCAAAAAACTGCGACAGACCTAAACCTCTCTGCGCTACAGTTTTCCATCTGTGCAATTTGGCGAATTAATTCTTTCTTCTATACTTTATTGGTCTTATGTGTTGAGACTGCAGGCTCCTAAGGGGAAGAACCATCTTTTGTGTTCTAGTACAATGCTTAGGACAGTAAGGCACTAATTTCAGAAAGAGCCTCCAGGTGCTATTGTAATAAAAATTTGTATTACTAATATGTGATTGTTTCAGTATAACCATCCAACCATCCATGTAAGCAGTGAAGTGCCTTAATTTTCTTACCTGCTTTCAGCGTGTCTCTGAAAGTGAAATGGAGTCATATAATTCTAAGGAACATGTTAATATTCATGATAAGTAAAGGAGAAAATTCTAGGGGGATTAAATCTTCCTTTTTACAGAATGTGCACGATAAAAGATGCTGTTTCTACAGGAACGGGGAGGCAGACTAACACTGAAAATCCTTCTGAATCCTGAGTTAATTAAAATGCTTAATGAAACTTTCTTGATCACACTAGAAGAGCTTTAGCTAAACTAATAAGAAAATATATCAGTTACTCATAGTTTCAGCATGTGATTTTAGATTTCCACTGGAAAATATAATCCTAATGCTGAGGCTTACCTGCACCAAACCAGAGGAGCAGTTTTCTGTGTAAGTCATGTATTTTGAAACAGAAGAATCTCTCTCCCCATACTGTTGTGGCTGATCTTACTCCAAACAATTTCTTTTAGCTTTCAATAATTTAATTATTTCATATTTTTATAACTAAGTTTAATTAAAGATAGAGAGAAAGAAGCATCTTAGATCTATTTTTTTTTAATTCTGCTTGCTGGTCATATTTTAAATACATTACTTAATAATTCTACTGTCTGAAATTATTCCAGTCATGACTGCTTCAATAATGTGGTTCATGTTCAAAAATAAATAAATGTCTTTAGGATTTTTAGCTACAAGTTTGTGATGCTATTCTAAGATCTAGTGAGAGAAATATGATTGCAGCTTCAGATCCAAACAGAAAATACCTTGGGCCTCTTTTTGTGTAGATGTGTACAACATGTCTTTATGTGACATAATGCTTGTAATATCCTTCCCATGACTTGTTTGTAACTAACCATGGCTTCTCAAAACTTCCAGGGAAGTTCTGTTATATTTGTTTGTTTTGATTCAAATGGAGATTTCATTTACTTTTAAAGTTTTCAGTAAAAGTCAACTCAACTTTCAAAGTCTGCTTCAAAATGCTCACATTCCAAAATAATTTCCATAATTTGTATTCTTATTTTTTTTAAATGCTTCAACTTGAGAAATCTAATTACTGTTAAGGTTTTTTAAAATATTTTAACATGAATAGTTGTTTTAATAATAATTTTAATATTGTTTTAATAATAGTTTTAAAATTTTAACAAGATAGTTGGTTGGGCCCAAGATAGTTGGTTAGCATTCAAAGAGCTTCTTCCAAGCTCAAGATCGGTGCATCCCAATGGGTAGGAAGTCAAGGAAGGGTGCCAGGAGGCCTGAATGGTTAAACAGGGATCTGCTGGGCAAACTCAAGTGTAAAAGGAGGGTCTGTAGATCATGAAAGGAGGGGCTGACCACTTGGGAAGAATATAAGAATGTTGTCAGAGAGTGTAGGGAGGCAACTAGGAAAGCTAAGGCCTCCTTAGAATTAAACCTTGCCAGAGGGGTCAAGGATAATAGAAAGGGCTTCTTCAAATACATTTCAGATAAGGCTGACACCAGAGGCAATGTAGGCCCACTGATGAATGAGGTGGGTGCTCTGGTGACAGAAGATACAGAGAAGGCAGAGTTACTGAATGCCTTCTTTGTCTCTGTCTATACTGCCAGAGGCTTTCCTGAAGAGTTCCGTCCCCATGAAGGCCCAGAGGAAGTCAGAACAAAGGAGGAGTTTGCTCTGGTAGATGAAGACTGGGTTAAGGAGCGGTTAAGTAATCCGGACACCGATAAATCCATGGGTCCTGAAGGGATGCACCGGGGGTACTGAGGGAGATGGCAGAAGTCATTGCTAGACCACTCTCCAAGTGCTAGACCACTTTGGCAAGTCGTGGGAAACAGGGGAGGTGCCTGAGGACTGGAGAAAAGTGAATGTCACACCAGTCTTCAAAAAGGGCAAGAAGGAGGACCCGGGTAACTATACACCGGTCAGCCTCACCTCCATCCCTGGAAAGGTGATGGAACAACTTATTCTCTATGCTCTCTCTAGGCATATCAGGGATAAGAAGGTCATTAGAGGCAGTCAACATGGCTTCACCAAGGGGAAGTCATGCTTGACCAACCTGATAGCCTTTTATGAGGATATTACCAGGTGGATAGATG
>WKFP01015246.1:400427-432608 GCA_011057875.1 Pterocles orientalis | reverse complement strand
ATATGTGAAGGGTGAGTGTCAGGAGGATGGAGCCAGGCTCTTCTCTGTGACATCCAGTGATAGGACAAGGGGCAATGGGTTCAAGCTGGAACATAGGAGGTTCCACTTGAATATGAGAAAAAACTTTACAGTGAGGGTGACAGAGCACTGGAACAGGCTGCCCAGAGAGGTTGTGGAGTCTCCTTCTCTGGAGACATTCAAAGCCCGCCTGGATGCGTTCCTGTGTGATCTGATCTAGGTGTTCCTGCTCCGGCAGGGGGATAGGACTAGATGATCTTTCGAGGTCCCTTCCAATCCCTATCATTCTGTGATTCTGTGATTCTGTGATTCTGTGAATGCCATTCTTTGATGAATCTCCTGTCCACTCTATTTATGTTAGTGTCATGACACAACATGCTTGAGAAAGCTTAAGCAGTTTTCCTATAATCCATTCAAAATCATACCTGCAGTTCTGATGAAACTGGTATTTTAAATACACGGCAGAAATAATATTTGAGAATTTGGGTGAAACGCTGCCTTTAGGTACAATGTTATGTGAGCAGCTAACCTGAAGGTATATACTACACTGTTTATTTAGACTCCATACAATCAACTTAAATAAGACTTTCTGGATAGCACCTGTCAGATTTACACATTACCCCCAGAATGACCTTCATTACTGTCTACCATGTCAGAAGGGGAAAAATCTTTGGTTTTGTACTATGTTTTTAGTGAAATACCTCAATCTGTTTCAGGGACACAAAGTGACAGAGTAGTTGTATTCATTATACTTGTTTGACAGGATGACAGTATCCAAGCGAATTTCTGTTTTGTGACTTAACTATAATGAAACTCATTTTCTTCACAGAGTTCATTGGACATCTGATTACATT
Source organism: Pterocles orientalis (assembly GCA_011057875.1). Taxonomy (NCBI): domain Eukaryota; kingdom Metazoa; phylum Chordata; class Aves; order Pterocliformes; family Pteroclidae; genus Pterocles; species Pterocles orientalis. The sequence continues at coordinate 431,736 of WKFP01015246.1, read as the reverse complement.
TATTTCAGCAACAGATTGTTCTACATAGATGGAAATGTGCTTTGACCACAAAATGAAGTATGAGGTCTGTCAGAAGACACTTCAGCCAGGAAAAGTGATGGACTCTCATTAGTCACTGTTGAGATGGCTGATTATCAAAACTAGCACGTTATGATGGTTTTGGAAATCGTCATCTGGATGTGATCTTGACATTGCCTAGCAAGGACTTTCTGGCAACTCATCACATGTTGGAGAGCAAGGCTGGCCAGGACCCAGGGAAGATACAATCAACCATTCATAGCGCAAGACTACTGGGAAGGTGGAGGCAGATGAGATACTCAGAATGAGCCAATTAACAGCTTCTTCTATGGCCTGTGTAAACTACTGATACATAATTGACTATGAGCTAACTATCCCCTTCAAAGTTATAGGCTTTCCCTCTTTCATCGCAGTCCTACAAACAAAAAGTTGCAGAGACTTTTTTTCTTGAGGTGTCAAATAACTATCAAAACCTTTCAGCTTTTGAAACCTGTATCAAGCATGAACCTCAGGCACCTATTAACTACACAGCAGGGCTGGGAGGGTTTGTGAAGCTCACACTGACCTTTATTATTGTACTTAAATTCCTTACTGGTAGCCTGAAATAAGCTTCTATATGCCTATCTGGGCTTTGATTAGTGACGATTTCCAAAAAAAGAGAAAGAACCCAAACTCAGCATTAAGGATGGAGATAGAAGGCTAACACTGTGTTGCTGAGAGATAAAGGAAACATCATTGAGCACTTTGAAGAAAGACCTTCTGTCATACAGCATTAGAGATGTCATCCTGTACTCCAAGACTTTTTTTTATTTCAGTTTTTTAATTTAAATAATTCACTCTACTTAACTCCTCACAGCAAATTTCATGTACTTCTAATAGTTCCCTGTATGCTTGTTATCACCTGAATTAGATTACAAAAAGATGTCGATTTCTAAGTTTTCCTCAAGTGTTGTCACTTAGGCAACAACATTGGTTAACTCTGACGTTAAAATCCAGCAAAATATATAAGCATTTAGCATATTTCCATGCAGTGATACTGTTTGGGCAGAAGGCTGCAGTAGAAGATCAGGTTGAAATGTCCCAGGAGATAGGTAGGGGTTTTTTGTGGAATTTTTTTCATTACTTCATCTTTGCCAGTTAGGTTAACAGCTACCCAACAAAATTTACAAATTTTAACAAGCTTTGGTAGCACAGAAGCTTTCCCCATGGACTTCCATCATTAATTGAAGCTAGGATGATGATCTGCATCATAAAGAGGTTTTACCAAGATGCATTGTAAATAAAAACTTTTCCATTCATTAGATATTCTATCTGACTTAGTGGTTGGCAAAGATTAGTCATGCATACTGACTATATTAAACAATATTCAAGAAAGAAAAATGTGTAGAAAAATAGTAGAGCATAACTTCAAAATGAAAATTCATCATGCTATAAATTTAGTCCATCAGCATTTTTATGCTTGTATTCATCAGATGCACAACAAAAAAAAACCAATGGACAAGTGGTCAGGGCAGAAGTTTCATGAACCAGGGCCTTCTGAACGTATTCCTTACTGCACATCCAGATTTCCTCTGAGACTGAGCAGCCCATTTTTCCACTATCTATATCTGTTCTCCATCCATAAAACTGAGAATTTTTTTGTATCATAGGGCTTTAAACATATGTATTTTTAGTTGTGAATTACTATCATGACACAGAGCAGTACAGGTCTACAAAAACCCCGACTGAGGAGGAAAAAAATGCCTGTAAAATATTAAATTCTCCATATTGCTATAAGATATAAACACTGGACTGAGAAAACATTCAACAAAATAATAGCACATGCTTTCATTGACCATCTAGGTGTATATTCTGTCTGTCTTTCTGTCACTGAAGGAAATGGCAAAGGACTTTGTGACTATTTACTACAGATTCTTCTTTAAAAGGGACAAAAGTACTGAAAAAAAGTATTTTATCTGACATTCCTGCTTCTACCTCTTGTGTTTCCAATGCAATACTGTTAGGACTAGCACACATGGGAAGAAGTACGATTAGCAGAACAGCTGCTTGTGCTCACTCCAGCACATAAGCTGTCATTTATCTCAGAATTTAAATAAGCCTACTGGTACAAGAACATGCTCTTGCTGTGGTACAAAACACATGCTCTCTTATCTGTGTTGATAAAGGCCACATAATGATGAATGAAAGACAAACAGAAGAAGACAACAAGTCCTGTGAAGCAGTTTCAAAAGCATTTTCCAGCACATCCATCATCAATAATTTTGCAGTCATTCACTTTTTGCTGGTCACGATATGATTATGAATAGTAATATATGGATGTTATTATTCCGAGTAGTATACCTATTAAAAATATCCTGAAGCATTCTCTCTATATTCACTTACAATTTGTAGCAATTCAGATCAGTTTTCATAGTGTTCTGAATCTGTTCATGATGTCCCACCTGTTTGCACAGTTTTCCTTCCCTGCTAAGCCAAGACATATAACTGAAAGAAATGTACTAATTTTCCCTTTCACTCTTTCACCCCTTTAAATTTTGTCTTTGAATCCACTCCGAGTCCCATCTGAGATATGTGAATACAACTTCCTGTCTCTGCTAACTGAATGAACGGAAAAGATTTTGGATCGTATAACCCAGTCCATAGTGAAACTCCTGTGCTATCTGTAGTTGTTGTAGTAGGGCAGTTAAAGGCCTTTTTAGAGGTGTATCTTATATGAAGAAAATCCTCAGATGATAAGCATCGTATTAGAGTTATTAGGGAAGTTTCTATAGGAAAGATTTTACATGCTTACAAAAGTATTTATAATGTCTTCAACTTACATGGACAATATTTCTCTTTAAACTATCACATCGTTAAGTGTTGGTTCAATGCACATGGTTGATTGTGCAGAGCTAACTATCTTTTATGGTCACTTGTGGTATAGTATGTGTACCGAAAAATCGACTTACTGAGCTGTAAGCAATGCACTGTAGCTATATTTATAAAGATTCATTCTAGAAAAAAAAATGCTACTGATTTTAAAATGTTCTGCTATTTGTTTTTCTTGTTTTAAAAACAAAATCATTTATCACAGATTGGGAGACTGAAAAAAATACATTATTTAGTAGTATATATTTTTTTCCTACCAATCTATTCACTGTGCAGAGTTGTAAATGTTTTCTGTAAGTAATCACAAATACAGCAATTTTCAGGAGACAGATAGTCAAGATTCTTAAAACGAAGGCACACAGAGTTATTAAGTGAATTTATCATTGCTCTAAAATGTCCACATAAAGATAACATGTTGACAAATGTACAAAGAAATTTGTAGAGCATATGCACAGTATCTTTTAAAAATCTCTGAGACAATGGTTAACATTTTGTTAGAAAGAAATGTGTGCAGTTCTACTGTTAATATAAATAATTCTGCATTTTTTATAGGTGTAATGCCATTAGAGGAATTTATAAAGAAAACATCAGGTACATAGTGCACTTTATCTGTAGAAAGCTGCATAGAGATCATTTTAATCTTGAAGTGTCAGAAAATCCCTGAACATTGTAAATAAAAAACTAAAATGTTTGTTTCTAGTCCATACACATTCATTTTTAACTCAGATACCCAGAAGCAATAAAACTAGGCTAACTGACTTTCAGGAAACTCCAGAACCATTTGAATAGAGTTTTATTACTTTGAAAATACTGCAAAAGTCAAGAATGACTTTGCCCATATCTTAGGCTGTCAATGTCTAAATGACTCTATGAAGTAAAGCTTCCCTGAAGGTAGACTTACACATAGCATTTAATTTTAGCAATTCCTTAGTCGTTTTTATAGCAATTTACCCTTGCAGTATTAGGATTGGTTTTTTTTAGTTAACTATGTACAGCCAATAGGCAATACTGAACAACACTGAAATATTAATCGGATAAGGTGTGAGACTTGTTTGCAGCACTGTTTCAGCACTGATTTCCCAAGTTGAGTTTCGCAACTGCACTTGTGCTTTGCTGAAATGGCATAAGAACTGTGATAAACTAGTGATCAGAAATTCAAATGATCCAGTAAGACCTGTTAGCAGAGCAACTCTTGTTTTGCAAAAGTTTTCAGAGTAAAGAAATCAATGAAAGGCAATTCCCACTCTATTGCAAAACAGTAAGAAAACTGAGTATTCATTTTTCTGTATAATTGGAAAAAAACTCAGAGGCGCAGATTGAAATTCTCAAGTTTTAGTAACTCATTCTGAGAAATAAAAGAGGTATTTAAAAAGCAGATGAAACAATACATGTAACTTTTATGATGGAAATTTAACACCACAATCATGTCTGCATGACTCCCAGATAAATTAAGGAGAGGTCAAGATATCGCAATGTGCAAAAGCCAGGTTGGAGCATGGCAGTTTTATCGCTTGGACAGACACACACAAGACACACAGGGAAGGCAATGGCAAGTCTCTAAACTTTTCTCTCTTGCAGGGAACTAAAAAGGAAGTTCTTACACCCTTCTTACTGAAGGAAATGCTGACCAAATTTGATATAGTAACAACCCTCATAAGAGCTCCAAAAAAAGCTTGCTGCACAGTGATTGGAGGCCCATTAGACATTGCACACCTCAGGGTCCCCAGTATGTGAAGGGACATAATTTTATGTCTTCTATTCTCTCTTATTTTATAGTGTTAGCTATAAGAAACGTCATTTTAAAGGACACTTTACAGAGGCTGAATGCCTTTCATACTAGGATCATAACAAGCCAGTAATGAAAACTTCTGAACATCAGAGAATCCTTTTGCTTCAGAGGTAGTTTGCTTTCCAGCAGTGTAATATGCTTGCAAATTAATACTTTCGGACAGCTCTATGGTCCTATTTTTGTCATTTTTAATACTTAAACAATATATGGTGTAACAATCAGCATCATTTTTTGAAGCAAATACATTAACCAAAAAACCACAAACAAACAAAAACCAACCCTTTCTTTATCAATGTTTGAGAAACGTTTTTAACTTGTTCTTCAAAGGAAAGGAACTAAAAGACAACCCAAAGATATTACTCAATGAATGGGAATGGTCACTAACATTTCTTAGATTTGACAATAAATATATAATAGCTCATTACAGTTTTCTGCATACTGTCTGGGTGTTTGGTGTAGAATGGCAGTTGTGATTATATCCTGCTGCTGACAACTGTGATTGGTTTAGCATTACAGACTAACAAATACAGCATTTGAAAGAATCCTGGGGAGAAACAGCTGTCTTAGGAAGACTGTTGTCCACAGGGTCCTTGATTCTGCCTTCTCCAGGTGGCTGATTTCACTTACGCTAACAAGAAAAACCCTTTTATGTCCTCTCTGTGGTATAGAAGTTCCAGTTCAAGCACAGAGATGATTGCTAGGGCCTTGCTGGGCTTTCCTTAGGTGGAGAAACTAACCAACTGAAGATCCAGGCCCACAGGAAAGCCACATCACTAGCTGGAATACAGAAACTTTTACCAGCAGGGAAAGAAGGTGACTTTGTTTACCCTGAAGCTGAAGTGCTTTGCATTTGCAAGTAAAGGGTGTGGCCGTGAATAAAGCACCGTCTGTTAATACATTAAAATTTACTGTTTAGCCCAAACCTAGGCAGCATTGTGTGCATCTGTTGTTGTGGACTCCTGCAAACACAAATGTGCATAAACAAATGGTCAGAAACTTCAGAAACTGTAAGTCTTGCTTAACAGTAATCTAGGGCAAAGCCCATCTGATTCAATGGAGGCCGTGTCTTCCTTCTGAGCACTCTCTTACAGTTTTCTTGTGTCCAAGGTAAGTCTGCCATCTGTCTCAAGGTATGGACATAAGGAGAAAGCCACACACACACCAAAAAAACCCTCAACCTAAAACAAAACCAACCCCAAAAAATTGTGTATGGCTGCCACTACAACAACAGGCAGTCTGTCTTTGAAAAGCAGCATTTGATAACACAACAAATTTAGCTCTGAGTCATTCACTGCGACATTTACCTTTAGGAGGATGAGTTTGTAACACATTTAGGCGCTGTATAAAAATCAAGACAGCCTGAGAACCCCTCAGCTAAAGACAGTCACCTGCCTCAGCCCTAATTTTGTAAAGAAGCAAAACTCTCAGTAAGGAGAATTTCTACATAGAATGGCCTGGGTTGAAAAGGACCATATCCATCATCTCGTTTCAACCCCCCTGCCATATGCAGGGCCGCCAACCACTAGACCAGGCTGCTCAGAGCCACATCCAGCCTGGCCTTGAATGCCTCCAGGGATGGGGCATCCACAACCTCCCTGAGCAACCTGTTCCAGTGTGCCACCACCCTTTGGGTGAAAACCTGCAGTTTAGTGCTCCCGATATTGCCGAGCATATCTGAACACATTATTCGTACACTGACACATCCTCTCATGTTTGAAAGTAGGGGACTTGGCAACACCTTTCTCCTATTTACTTTGTTCTGCTTAATTTTCTTTTCCATCTGAAATTCCTCTGACCATGGCTATTTGTGCCAGTCAGTGTAACCGCATCAATCCAAAGGAACTGCCAACTACTCTGCAAACAAAGCCTTTCCTAAAACAGAAAGTTACTTCTTCTATTCAAGCTTGATTTTACTTCACTAATGTGTTTACTCGTGTTCCGCCTATGTATTTATCTGCAAATTTACCAGCAAGAGCTATTTTTAATCCCTAAAACACATGCTCTCAAGGTATGCACTCACTCATCCTGACTTTGGTATCTCAGTGGGGAAAGCAGAGACATGAGCTCACATAACTCATTCTTTACTTAATTTGGTTGAAGAAAACTAGTAAGTCAGCTGCATAGGTTGCTGCCTTTATAATGAAACATCTCTAAAAGCGTTGGTTTGGTTTTGGGGTTTGGGGGTTTTTTATTTGGCAGAGAAAATAATGAAAAGAAACAACACTTTGTATCTGTCATAACACTTCAGGAGCCTGTTTTCCTACAATCCACAACCAGTAGCCAGTAACTCTTCTGTTCTAAATAAGAAGCGGGGATACTGAAGAGGGCCTTAGCAGAAAGAAGGTTTAAATTTAATCTAAACCCAAATGAGAATTTTGTTCAGTAAGCATTTAATCTAGAACTCTCTGGCCTTTAGCAAGGACAACGCAGCTGGAGATGTATTCTGCCCTTTAGATACTTGACACTAAGATGCAGAGGAAATAAAAGATAAGGCACAAAAGTGAGGGGGGAGGGGAAATTTTGGGTTGGAGACTGGTAATCAAGATTTAAGATTAACTCAAACCAAAATGTTAAGATGTCTTATTTCTTATCATGGTGAAAAAACTACAAGAAAAATACTTGGAGTCAAACACAACATCTTGTTTCATTTTAACCTATTAAGGAAAAGAAAGTAGCAGTGTAATCTAAGAAGAAAGGTGCTGATGTCCACCTCTCCCCAAATGCTTTGTCACTTGAAGTGGCTGACTAATGTCAGGATTGCTCTGTCAGGAACCAGTAAACAGCTAATTATTCTATTGTAAGCATGTTTTTTAATTTACAGATTGGCCTAAAACAGGCATTTCACAAAGAAGTAGGCACAATGCAGCTGCTGAATCACAGCAACCTGAACCAATATAACCACTGCCTTTTGCAATCAAACCTTGTCCTGTAACCCTGTTTGAGAGGTCCCCCCTCTTCACTTGGCTCCACGAAAATGTCCCTATCTTTCCTTCTCCAAATCACTCCCTCCCATCACTCTACCTTACTCTGCTCTAGACCTCCTTAGAACTTTCCAGGAACCATTTCTGCTTATTGACAAAGAATCTGTACTTTTCCTGACAGCAAGTGAATTAAATCAGTTCTTTAAGAAGCTTAATAAGCAACAGATTTAGCGCAAATAAAAGGCTAGGATCAGCCAGCCATGAGGAAGGAAGGGGGCAGAAAAAGGGAAACAAGGTAATGGTTTATCTTTTTTTGCTGTTTTATTCCTTCATCTGCCCATAGAATCACACCTTGAATTAACAAAGTGCAGGGGGAATTTTACCTTCTCCTGAAGAAAAGTGTTAGCTGTAAAGGTACAGGGCAGGATATTTGGTCTAGAAAAGATAATTTTCATCTTCAAATAAATGAAGTAAAGTTTATTTTAATTATGAACAATGACTATGCTATGTCCCAAATAAGAAAAAGAAACACAAAGTATCAGAGAGAAAGATTAAATTTGTCTGGCCTCTCAGGAAAATTTCAGATAGAAGACTGCATATGGAAGTTCACCTCTTCCACTGAAAAATCAGTTCTATGTAAGGCTCTTCCTCAGATTAAGACAGAACACATTACAAACTATGAAAATTGCAGGGACCCCTTCATCCCACATGTTCTTACCTTTTTCTTGCCGTTCATGCTTGTGCGACTATTCATTTAGCTGGTTCAGTGACTGATCTAGCTGAAAAGTTACAATGCAAAAGAAAGGATTGTCTAGGGGGTGGGGGAAACCAAAACAAACCCAAAGCCTCTTCCTCCAAGCCTAACTATTAGTTACTAATCAGCTAATTAGCTAACAAGGTTTAATAAAGGCAAGAGAGATATTGACTTCACATCTGTGGAGAAGCAATTTTATACCCCATTGCACCTTACTTCTACTTGTATTTTAAACCAATCTATTGGCTTGCTGGTAAATACAGTCCTGTCTAAGTGGAATGATTGCAAGGAACGATAATGTCCATGTAAAAAACCCTGATATATGAACAATTCCAAAGAATTACACCTCTCAGTGTAATACAAATCACACTGGATCTTCCTTTCAAGCATAGTGTCAGGAGTACATTGTAATTTGTACATGTTTTTCAGATATGAATTAATCTAATAGTTCTTGCAAGCAGCTCTCTTTAGGAAACTAGTTTACAAATAAGTAAAACTATTTCAGAAAAGAATCAGTCTCAGTAACGAAATACTGTATTTATCTAATCCATTTTTCAGTTTAAGAAACTGAATAGATTTTGTAACAGAAGCTAGATAGATGCAGGGGAATAGATAGTGTAATCATTCATCCATTTTGAATAAATATTAGAGTTACAATATTAAAAAATATATTGCATTTTTTTCTGGTTGGCATTTTACTTGTAATTGATTGATTTTACTCCTGCAGATCACAAGCTCATTGAATTTACTTCTACAAACACCCACATGAATGCGTCAGTATGCTTTTACTTGCATTTGCTTTATTGTTTCCTTCCTTCACAACATGAAGATACATAAGACAAGGAGAATTCAGAGAAAGGAGAAAAGGCTGCCTGGTGATTAAAAATGCAGAGAACTACTAATAGAGGAGGAATAGGAAAAAAGTGTAGACAGAATGTGGAATGGAGAAACAATAAGGTATAATAATAATAATAATAATAATAATAAACACATTGAAAGAAGACATAGAACAAAGTTATTGGGAAAAAAGACAGATGGGCCTAAGAAAAAAAATTCTTATATCATGACAGGTTTCTAACACTCAAACAGTTGTTTTTGTTCTGTAATGGTATGAGTGTGCAAAAAAAATGTGTGGATTTTTTTCTGTCCTGTCCCTCCCCACCAAAAGCACAAGAATAATCCAAGTTAGTAAAGAGCAACTGCCCTGCACATTATGGCACTTGCCTAGCAGAAAGATTTGGATGTTCAAATCTTACCTCAATCCAGTTAGAATGGGACAATCTCTGCAAATACTGTACTAGGTTATAGGACAAACCACTTTGTAAGTGCTTTCCCTTTTTCCCTTTGGAGCAATAATTATTAAATAGCTTTACCTGAAGCTCAAATTCAAAAGAGCTGGGAGTGTAATAAAGCTCTCACAGAACTCCTATGAGAGTTTTATATTTCACTATGCTGTGCTAGTTTTCTTTACTGCCCACTTTCCCTCCTTTCTTCCTGTCTATCCCTCCCCTTTCCTTTCTCTCTCTGAGAAACATTCCCTATTCATGCTTCATTAAAACTAGCAAGCTGCTAACGGCAATACATTTTGATGAAACTACAGTTTTTCAGTGGAAAAAAAATTACTTGGGAACGTTTTGATTAGCCTCTTCTGAGGCTGTAGTTTCACAAGACAGAGTGAACCGAATTAACAGCCCAGCGCTGCTGGATAAAGGAAGGCTCCAGTGATCCAGGGACATTGTGACAATTTGGTATGTGAAGCCCCCTGAGGGCCACAGACCCTGGAGTCCCACCTGCTTCTTGGTGACACTGATCTTCCTGTGAGGTTCGCAAATACAGTCAGCAGTGAGCAGGAATGTCGGGTTTGGTTACCTGATTGCAAGGAGTAATAGGATTTCTTTTTTTGTGGAAGTAACATACTTTCAAAAGAGATTCTCTGTGTATTGTCAACTGGTATTGCTGGCCTATAGTATCTGGAAGGTTTTGGTTGTGGTACTGAAGGGATTCAAACATTGAAAAAAAGGGTTCAGCTCCCACTAACTGGAATGTCTGCCTTTTTCTTCCAACTCTGTCGGTATTTTCAGAGCCTGTAACAACTCTTATGCAGAGAACAATCCCCCGAGATTATCTGGATCCTGAAAATGAGCTCTCTCATAAAATGTGCATACTTTGTAATCCTCTGTTTGCAAGAAATAAGGACAGAAGGGACTAACAATCCTCCTGTCTTTCAGAAGTGATAGGTTACGAATATTTATACACACATACAGTCTCTGAAAAACTCACCTGAGTGCAACTGAAAAATTAAGCATAACCAATTTTCTGCTTTCCTTATGTCTGGAACAAATTTGATTATTCCATGCATAATTCCAAACAGATCTTCACATGGTGATGCACTCTGCATATCATGTACCAACCTAATATTCTAGCCATCTTCACGGAACTCCTTACTTTTCTGTGCCTAATGCTAGCAAATATTAGAAGTATGCAAATGAATGTATAACTAGTGCTGAACATGAAATGTAGTACCTTTCTGAAAGCTTAAGTATATTACTATCTCACTATGTTTCATCTTCGCTGAAAGCTGACCGATTCTATTGAAAAGCATCAGACGTTACTCAGACTGCTTTTAACCTGTCATTTTCTTGACACTGAAAATTTGTGGGACTTGGATCAAGAAAGGAAAGGACTAGCAGAAGAGTTAGCCAGCAGAAGCTCAGATGCTTTCCCTAGTGACACCAGCTGAATGTTCCTTAAAATAAAATAAAAGAGTAGGACAGGAAAATTTTACATCCACTAGAACAATTTCTGTTTCAGAAAGTTATCACCACGGAATAATCTGAAAGCAGACGTCCATTTAGAATCACTAAGGTTTTTGCCGAGGGTGGACTGAAGGAAACATTCATCTATTTAGTTATACAGTGTGACTTTGAAACAGTTCCAAGGTAAATACAAAAAAGAAGCACTGTTTCACTTTGATTATATAACTCAGTTTTTACAGTTCTATGGAACAATTTCTTCTCACAGAGACAATGGATGATAATATTCCTTTTTAAATTGTTGTTTGCATAGAGATCATGACCTAGTTTGGGCTCTTCTACACATAAACCCTTCAGAGGCAAAATGTCGTACCTGCAGTTGAGTATTAATGTATGTTCTAATTTCATTTCCTATCCTAATTTCATTTGGGCTTAAAAATGTACTAAATAAACTAAAATTCACAATTTTACAATAAACTTAATATAAAATTTATTATTAATAGTTAAGTCTTAATATTTAAAACTGTTTAGCATACTAATAAGACTATCAATGTAACAGAATAAACATGAGACAGTTAAAGAGGATTATTTTAAGGTCATAATGTTGCTAAATAGGCAAGGATTCATTCCTGGACACTTAATGATTTTCTTTTCCTGTATGGTCTATTAGTTGTAAAATTTCTGAGACAGATGAAAAATCATGTATGTTAGTTCCATAGCACATCTCAGAGGAACAGGTTTCTCATTATTTTACTGAAATGATTTCTTGCCTATCAGCCAATTCTTTGCTTATGTATATACTGTCCCACCATCTCACTTTACCTTTAATTGTACTCATGGGAGAGCATTAGTGTCACTAAATTTAATACAGGACCTCTGATACCCTCTTGTTTCCTTTCCTTCTGCCAGTGCTTCCTCAGTTTTTCAGTCAGACAGGATAAAATCAGTTTAGTTGAGATCAGTATTTTAAACATACAGCAAAATCAAATTAGCCTAACATAGAGGTGCAAGAACACAGCTAAGTTGTTGTAATGCATGGGTTAGATACAATCTAAGTAGCAAAGTGTTTGTTTTCTGAATTATCCCTTTGCTATACAGAATTTTATGGGCTCTTCCCTGTAGGGCTATTTTCAGTTTGGAGAGGGAATGAACATGGACCTTACAGCAAACCATTTTCTTTCCAACTCTGGTCCTGTTCATTTAAATAAATGCAGAGGAACTACATAGATGAAAGAACGTGAAACTTCCAACACTCAGAACTTCGGTAGCTAACTCTTACATACATTGCCATTTCAACAGAAGTAGTAAACCTAAATTCAATACCATGACTTCCTCAACAAAAAACCCCAGACTTTAGAACAGTCACTTATTACAGAACTAGATTCACAAAAATATTTTTAGCTCACTGACACAGAAAGTGGGATGCAAAGAGGTGTATTTTAAATCTTTCTTTTCTCCAGGAGCAGTAAAGAAGAAACTTTTTCCTTAACTTCAAAAAGGTATTTCTGCCCCTGTAAGATCACACATCCCATCTTTCTCCTGAAGCTAGGCCTTAAACACCTACAAAACAGTGTAATGATTGATCAAGCCTCTTTTCAAAATAACAGTTCCAATTTCAGACTCCTGGGAGACCTGGGGTCACCCTTTCCACTCTGGTTGAGGGGTAGAGGCTGTCTGAGATCTGAGCTAATCTTCCCCATTCTTGGGGATTTGTCTCCCTGGATTAGGGCCAATTTAGAAAAAGCACAGGTAGTGACCATGAATAAAACTGCTCTTAATAAATCTAGACGATTCACTAACAGCTACCCTGCCTTCCCTTGGAAGCTGCTTTTTAAGCTAAGGCTCTCATCCTCACCCCCTCCCTGTGCTACGGTTTTGGCTGCGTGGCAGCCAGGCTTGTGCCTAACAATCTACCTTGTTGATCCAGACCCTGACCTGTAGACTGAGGACCTCGTCACTATGGACTTGCCAGATGATCACTGGGCTGCGGTTGACCTCGGTTACACTGCCTTATATAAAGAGTCAGGAAATCACCCTAACCCTGACCAATTCCAAGTATGATCAGTTGTCTCTTAGTTCAGTAAAAACTGAAGTTACTTGGCTTCTTCAAAAGGGAGCGGTATTTCAAGAATGTTCCCTGTGCAGGTGTTACAGTTTAACAGAAGGACACTTACTACAGTTCTTAGGATTTTAAAGGAAAGAGAGAAGTCAAACTGGAAAAATTGAGAAGTAATATTGCATATAGATTTTTTTTCTTCCATAAATTACAGATATTTGTTAGTTAACCAAAACATTTTGTTTTCCTTGAAATGGAATATTTATTTTGCTAACTTTAATAAGCCTTTTTCATTTCACATAAGTTTTTAAATAACTTTGCTTGAAGAATAATGACTCTAAACACATCTGTGCTTCTGTATTCTAAAGTAAAACTTACAAAAACTCAAGAGGGAAAACATTCAGCGTTTTTTTTTTTTTTCTGTGGCTGATGACTTTAGGTTACTGTGTGCATTTTTTCAGTCTTTCATAACCTTCTTTTTCCATTAACTTACTGTTTACTGGGAAAAAAAAGTAATCCTACTTATTATCAGAAAAAAAAAAGGTTGTTTCCCTCAGCTTGATTGTCTCTCTTCTTTTCCTACAGCAATGCAGAACAGAGGACAGAATGGGGACAAGAACTTGTGTCTGAGAAACAGTGGGTTTACACAGTTGTGCTGGTTTTGGTTGGAAGAGAGTTAATTTTCTTCATAGTAGCTAGTATGAAGCTACGTTTTGGGATTTGTGTTGAGAACAAGGTTGATAACACAGTGATGTTTTCGTTGTTTCCAAGCAATGTTTACATTAAACCAAGGACTTTTTCAACTTCTCACACTGCCCCTGTCTCCCAGCTGCTTCTCCACAAGAAGCTGGGAGGGGACACAGCCAGGACAGCTGACCAAAACTGACCAAATGGATGTTCCATACCATAAAACAATACGCTAGGTGGGTTGGCCAGGGGATGCAATTGCTGCTTGGACACTGAGGGGACATCAGTCAGTGTGTGGTGACTGGTTGTATCACTTGTTTTTCATGGGTTTGTTTTTGTTGTTTTTCTTTTCACTACAATTTATTATTTGTAGTATTATTAGTATTTTAGATTATTTCAATCATTAAACTGTTCTTATCTCAACCCACGAGTTTTCTTACCTTTTTCCTCTGATTGTCTTCCCCATCCCACCAGGGTGGAGGGAGTGAGTGAGTGGCTGTGTGGTTCTTATTGTCAGCTGGGATTAATCTAAGACAATAGTTTAAGAAGTACTCCAGGAAGCAGTTCTGTTTGATTCAGTCAAACTCCTCCTTCCCTGTGTAAAGGTATTTCATTTCTATTTTGGGACTTTTCATCTGCTTTCTGCCATGGCACATCTTTATTCCTCACTGGCTGCAGCCGCCTGTCTTCACCATCCATCCATACAAACATTTTCTCATTCATAGTGTGTTCAGGCACACAGCCTGTTTTGAAAGCACACACACGGTGAAGTATTCAGTCATTCTGTCCATGTTCAGTCTCAGTCTCCATGTTCTTCCAGGAAATGGAATGGACCTGATGGTTTGGATTCATCCTGCACAACACCGAATGGCCTATTGCTTAAGAACCTTGTTACAGCTCCATCAATCACATTTAATTTTTTTCTAGTGCTATCATGGTTTTCCACAGGAAAAGAATTGCTCTTCTGAAAGGAACTGTGAACTGATAAAATTGTCTGCATTCTAGAAGCAGTTGTATTACTTTAGTTGTATTAATAGCATCAAGAATTGCAATTTGTACAATTTTAGTGTACAAATAAGTGCCTAAGGATCAAACTCAATATGCTTTATGGTTACTTTTTAGAGTTTTAATCGTGAAATCCCATTTTCTTCCCCAGTAACCTCCAAGGTGAATAGTATTAAAATACTTTATGCAAATATTCCAAAAAACACAGTAAAGACTTTGCCACTTTAGTACTAAAGAAATGTATACTCATTGACCCAAAGAGATTCTGAAAGTGTTTGAAGTATTTAAAAAGCCCATAATAATGACAATTATGATCAACTCCATCACTGAATTATTGTGATCTGACTGGCAGAAACTTCTGTTTTAAAACAAATTTGGTATTTTCTTCCCTGAAATGTTTTCTGCTTTTCATTTAACAACACAGTTTCACACATTATACAAATTCAAATTACAAGTGAAAAAAACAGCAGTCACTTATGGCAACAGATGTAAATCATAAAAATCAGGAATACAAGGGAAAAGATTAGATTCTGCAACTCTAATACAGACTTTTTTTTTTTTTCCCCCATGGCACATTTTAGCATGTTTTAGGGCAGAGGAAATCCACTACTTCTCTTTGACATTATTTTACTGTCTAACTGCTTTCAGTCTCAGAAAAAAATGTGTCTATCACCCAGTCAGGGCTTCACTTTTAAAAGCTATTTCTCTTAGTTATATTACTTTACATAATGTTGTTATGTTCCCTCCCCCCCCGCCAAATCTATTCTTATGTCCTTTCCTGCCTTCAAGCATCGCTTAGCAAAGCCACACACTATAACACATAATGAGTACAGCTCCCTTATTAAATGATCTGTTACTATTCCATTTAGATTCTTGTTTGTCAATACCTCTCTTGCAAAGAAAAAAAAAACAACAAACCATATATTCTAAGTATGTTCATACTAAAGTCACATAAATGGAATTATTACCACATTTTCATGCACATGAAGGCAAAAAATTAAAACTTCAGATTTTTTTCCACATATGTGAAATCTCCTTTGATAAACTGTCTACTGCTACCTTGAACTTCATTATAATTTCTACAGTCATCCTCCTGACCCACACCTGTGTGGAAAATGTTTCATATTATTTACCATAAAACTACCAGTATTCCTTTTTCCCAGCTGCATCTCATTGTTATTTTCTTGCTCATTCTCACCTTCAGGATATTCCTTTACTCTTCCCAGTATTTATATCAGTTGACAAGGGAGTAAATAAAATTTCTGTTTATTACCTCTTTCAGGTCATTAATGAAGATATCAAATAAGAAAAGAATCAACAGGTGTCACTGTAGTGTCCTCAGGAAGTTTACATTTTGCTTATTATGCTCTGTTTTGTAACAATTGTCATATTTCATTTACACATATTTCACTTCAGTTTTCTTTCTGTGACGCAGGTCAGCACCTGTTCTATTCAATACCTTGATTTAATTCTGGAGCTTATCACCTTAATACACTACACACTGCCAATCACCTAAATTTCAAAAGGTAGCATTTCCCATGCTGGTATCTGAATGCTTAGTTTCAAACTTGAGATCAAAAGGTAAGACAATATTAGTTAGTTTTCAACCTGCTATGTAAGTGTTCATATTCCCATTTCGTATTAAATTAGTTTCAAAATGACTTCTTAGATGAACACTGAACAGTTGAAGATGGACTTCCAACTTACAAAGCAACTCTAGAGTAATAAGCAAGAAGATGAAAAACAAATCTAAACTACTTTGCATTGCCTGAATTATATTGAAATGAAAAGTTAGCACTTTCTTTTTCTCCTGGTATCTTTAAAAATAATTCTAACTGGATATTTCAGGTGCATTTTTCCTTCAGCTGTCACATAATAATCATCAATGATTGCTGTAAGGTAAAGAATGATATTAAGAATGAAGTGTACAAAAATACTCATTAGTTATAAGCATAATGTTTCAACTAGAGACGTTGACAATCACAAAAATTCCATCATGTGTAAATAGGGTGGAGTGGCTATGGGCCGTAACATAGACGCTTACTATGTGTAACCTCTGGGGTACTCACAGCAGGAACAGTAGCCAATTTTTTCTTCCCAATCATGGCATTCATTACCCAGCAATACTGTCAGGGAGCTATAGAAATAAACTCATTTAAAATCACCTCTAGCATTATGGAGATGAGTTTTATAGCAAAACACTTTCAAAAATTTATAAAAGTGTTCATTTTATTCAAAAATTTTCATTTGTTTTATTTTTATTTTTATTTCCTTGATGATGTTTAGAACTGACAGTGACTATCCCATAAGATTCATGTGTTCATTGTGCATGGACTGCAGCACACCAGAGCATAATGTTAAAGGAATTTTTTTCAACAATCTTTGTCTGCCCTGAGATAATCAAAACTGGTTGAAGTCACTCCCATAAACCAAAAGAAAACTGAGTTGTCTTTCATGAACAAATAATAGGTATGACAAAACCGCAGGTATCTATGGGGAAGCCATAAAGTTTTTGTATAGAAATGCAAAGGGAGAACAGTAGCTCTGCATTGTTAGGTTTCCCCTTGTCATTGTGCAAGAGAAAACTGTATACTGTGATTCTTCAGTTACAGAGAAAAAGATTATAAAAAGCTGTGGAAAAACAAGGATGTAGGTCACAGCAAAATTTTAGGCATTTATAATATCCTTGCTCCATGAATGTCCTGTGCACACTATCATGATCGTTCAGTGCTTTGTGAAGCTGTAAGAAGTCTTAACATAGAAGTCCATTTACTTTCAAATACTACATTCCCCTGCACTTCTGTTTCTTCTGAAGTGCTTGGGTGTAGCTGGCTTTACTGCTACGGCAAGATACATGAAGATTTTTTTGTAGTTTACTGATATGAAATCTCATCAAAATAGTGTTTTATTTTCCTGTTGTTCTAACAGGACTGTAAATACTGCTTAGAACTTCCATTTTCTATGATGTCCACCCCATTAAAAATGGTTATGTGAGGCTTAAAGAGGTGAGAGAAGTTCAGTAGGAACAGGGACTAAGCACAATGTTAGGAATTACAGCTTGGGCTAAACTGATTTTTCAGTCTAAAAAGGTAGACGTGCTGGTTTCATTGCCTTCGCCTCCCTCCTGGTCACAGATGCACATTGCCCTCCCTTCTCTTGCAGTGACCTGCTTCATCTTCCTGAAATGATGGAAAAGTAACCTGGTAACACGGAGCACTTCTCCATCAGATGAGTGAACCGGACAGCTCAGCGAAGATTCTGGCAGACATCAGTCCAAAAGAGGAAGGTAGACTCATGTGGTTCCAAGTTAAAGGCTGAAGGAGGTGGCAGAAATGGCACTTTTGCGTTCTGTCTCAGGGGAGAACCATTAAACCATCTGAGCCATAACCTGTAGATGTTATCCGTGCTACAGGATGAACAGCAAGCAGGCTGCTTTCCTTAAATGTCTTCAGCAGTTACCTGTGATGTGATGCTACCTCTGTACTTTCTCAAATCACACACAAGCTGACCAAAACCATTTTTTAAAATATTTTGTCATTCCTGTGTGACCTGTATCACTCTGCACTTCAGTCAAATATATTTATATGGCAAAATGTCTACATGAATTATCTTTGCTGATATAACACCAGAGATTCTGCAGGAGTACAGCTCCTGTACATTCTGATAACAGAAAAATAATAAAAATTACATATAAAAATTAATAATCTATAATGTAGCTATCAATAGTGCTGGTTAGAAATTTGTCAAGGGAACATTTACACAAAATGTCAACTTGCCAAAGTCAGTACCATTCAAAGGGAAGTGTTAATTTCTGGTGAGTTTTCCCACCTCAGAAAAGTCCTATATATAGCTCTGAGTGAGCATATAATTTGTAATATATGTCTCAGACACTGAGGCGGGCAGCTCCAGTCCTGGCATGATCTGCAGTGGATCACTCAGGCATGGTGGTGCACAGGGGGGTTTTCTGAACCGGGGAAACCTCACGGGAGCAGAGATACCTGCCAGGAGCCTGCAGCTCATGTGACAGTGGCTGATAAGACCTGGGCAGGGCCAGGAGCAACCACAGCCAAGCCCCCACACCTATGAAAGAAACCCCCAAGGAGCACTAGCGACCAGGGCAGGGCATGGCAGTTTGGGCAGCAAGGTGGTCAGGAAGGGCACTGTAACTCTGCCAGCTCGACCAGGGAGCAATGGTATCTGCCCAGCAGAGAGCCATGGCCTCTCTAAACTTGCCCCAACTGAAACAGCTTTGCAGACAGAGCTCCGATGGGAACACACTGACACCCAGGCTGTGCCCTGCTCTCAGGACAGCACCAGACGGCAGCAGGGAGTCTGAGAGAGGGATAGACTACTTGAACTGCACCCTGCCTTCCCTGGGACAGGCTTGTCAGGCAGGCAGGACATATGATACAGAGGACCCTCTATCCTCTCTCTGCCTGTCTGAATGTGGTGACTTAAATGACAGGGGAAAATGGTGACAAGTTCCTGCCTGGCGCAGCAGGTGCATCTCCTCTACACCTCCCTCACCTTCCCAGGTGCCCTTGTGCAACAGGCACGAGGCTCTGCAAGTGGAACCAAACAATGACAAGGAGAAAAAGAAAGTGCTAACTTTTCATTTCAGTATGAATCAGGCAATGCAATGTAGTTCAGATTTGTTTTTCATCTTCTTGTTTATTACACTAGAGTTGCTTTGTAAATTGGAAGTCCATCTTCATTTGTTGCCTTTCTTTCTGGAGAGGGAAGTGCTGATCTCTCTCTGGTGAACAGCAATAGGATTCAATGAAGTGGAGTGAAGCTGTGTCAGGGGAAGTTCAGACCGGACATCAGGAAAAGGTTCTTAACTGAGAGTGTGGTCGGTCACTGCAACAGGCTCCCCACAGTAGCACGCACGGCACCAGGGCTGTCAGAGTTCAAGGAGTGTCTGGACGAGGCTCTTAGTTATATGATGTAGTTTTAAGCAGTCCTGTGAGCAGCAGGAAGTTAAATTCAGTTATCCTTATGGGTCCCTTCCAAATTGAGATATTCTATGATTCTATTTTTTTCACAAAAAAAAGAAAAACATTGTTTCAGGTCTTAGATGTAACTGAACTAAAAATGTTCTCAAAAGATGAAAGCCTAAAAATCTTTTTGAAATGAACTTTGATTTTCTTAAGAAAAAATTTTAAAACCTTACATCCTTTTTATTTTTATTCTTCTAATTCCAGATGGCAAATTCACTGCTGCAGTATACCTGAAAGACGTACTGGAAGCCAGTCCAAAACACCATATGCATCCAAATCAGTTAATATCCTTTCCAGTTCCAATCCATAGCTAGTAATAAGCTTCATGTATTAATTCCATACACAGGTTTGTATAAATAATGAGTGATGATTTTCATGATTGGAAATAAAAATCTATTTGCAGAGAACAGCTTCGTCCTGAGATATATGCACCATCTCACTCGGGAGGCCAGGTGTGAAAGCCTCTCAATGCTTAGCAGTAACTATTAGTTTCATCAAAAACAGCAGAGCAGGAGATAGCACCTGGCCTGCCAAAGTAATGCTAACATTTAAAGATGAGAGAGGGGATCATAGCAGGGGAGTGAGAGCACTGGTGCCACCTCACGAATCAATAGTCTATGTAGGCAGCTAAAATCGAACCACATATAATCCAAGAAAAAGACTGGATACAAAAGCTAACATCTCTCTCTATTCCAGGGTTCTCTCCTGCAGAGACTGAGAACAGTACTGAGTCTGACCACATTGCAAAATAAGCTTGCTCTCTGGATAGAAAAGGAAAGAAATATGATTTGGATTTGATCTTAGTATAAGTAGATTGAGCATGCCTTTCTTTCAATCACACTACTTTAATATTTATAAACCCTTTGTAACATTTTTGAGTACTTTGGAGTGGATAATTTCCTCCAGAACATCATAATGGTGAGTGGATACCTTTCCACCCTCCAGAGAAGTAAACTGGAGAACCAGTAATGCAGGAGTGGGAGGCAGTTTATTTTTTTTCTCTGGCTATCTTTACCTATGAAATCTCTGTGGTTTATTGCAACATAGTTGGGAGAACACATGAATGGGAAAGTTTAGAATAGCACAGATGAAACCTTGTTAAAAGGCAGGAAAAAATGTAAGCATATATCTTCTTGTATAGCAACAAAATTATGTCACCAGCTCAAATCTTGAGCAGTATGTCACTTCTGATTGTATACAGTATGGTTACTTCACACAATAGAAAGCTGCATGCGAGTCTTTCCTTGCATTGAACCCATGGATTCATTTTGCTTGCCTATATCAGCACTCCAGAGCACTGTGAACATTTTCCTCTCTCTCTCTCTCTCTCTCTCTCTCTCTCTCTCTGGCCTAATTAATTTTTCATTCTCTTCTGCCTACTTACATAGCCTCAGCAGGGCTGAACAGTTTGTAAGTTAAGTGTCTTTCCTAGGAAATAACAGAATGTGTTTGAAGTTCCTTAGACAAGCAGGAAATTAAACCTGAATCTCCTATTGTCTGGTGAAGTCTCTGACCAATACACTGTAAAAAAAAAAAGGGAGGGAAAACTTCCTTGTTATATTTTAAGAAATATGAGCCTAGGTACATTATTTGGAAGAAATTAAAACAGCAGACAACTAGGCCATGCATCCCACATGGCAGAGACATCCCCATGGTGTCTAGTGAGGCATGAGAGATGAAAAATTTAAGATGAATCATGAAAAATCTTAATAATTTCTGTATTCACTAACTACTGACAGCTGAACAATAATTACTTAGGGAGTGTTCAGAAACCAGCTGGCTCTTGCTTCTTGTGAAATCCATGCTGAGACATCTATCTCTATGTTAACACATGCTTCAGGTTTCCGTCCTGGATGCTGGTACCTAAGACTCAGATGTTGCTGTAGCCCAGGAATCCCTCACTTCTATAAATTTTTTTCCTACCTCCAAAAATAAAAAAAAAAAGAAGGATGACAGTACTTCCCCACTACACTAATGTGCTGTCATTTTAAATGCATCAAAAATTTTAGAAATACTTGAATATGTAGGGGGAAGAGACACATAACAGCATATGAGATATAGGTATTATTCATTTAGCAAAAGAAAGAGCCTTTTATCAAAGGGCTTATTTATGTTGCAGAGGAACAAATTTGCAGGTGAACTTCCACAAAAAAAATTGTGTTTTCTTACTCCTCCTTTTAGAGGAACAGTTCTATGCCTGAACTTCATGGTAGAATATGAAATCAATTTCATGCCATACTTGAACTTGGATACACCCTGAATATGTAATTTATTCATGGTTAGTTTAATGAAACTAAATATAATTAGGATGCTTCTGTAACTAAGTGTTTGCTATTATGAACACCAGCATTTTTCTGTTTCTGTGAACAGCTTTCTATGAGAATTGTTAATCTTAGTAGTAAAGATACATTATTAGTAAGATACTGAGTTATTGCACAATAAATCTGACAAAATGAGCTGTCAACACATAAGGAAAAGAAGCCATTAGCAACAAACACAATATTTAATGGAAGACAGCATAATGATAAAAATATATTTAAATGCTGTGTAATTAAGTAATATAATCACTAATTTTAGTAGATGGATGCTTTAAATGGGAGACAAAGTGTACCAGGGAGGGGAAGAGAAACAGAGGAGAGACAGAAGATCATTAGGTATAGAAATTAAGACAAGTTAGCTTTGAAATATTTCTCATTACCACGGTACTGAAATTCCAGACAAATGGTGTTCTATAATTGAATAAAATACTCTAAATTAAATGTTTGCTCTTGTTTCTGTATTAGCACTTTCCATATGTATTAGCACCTTTTAGAAGAGAAGCTTTGAATGCCATGGCAATGACTTAATGAACTAATGTTTGGGAAAGTATCATTGCCCTCTAACACCTAGAATAAGAATTATGTTGTTACATGCTAACAACTGTACATGGACAAGCAGTAAATTTATTTCAAATTAAGGTATATTGCCTTTGTTTCTTCTGTAGAAGGATATAAATTCTTCTTATTCTGTAACTTTATTTTTTTTATTTGCTAAAGATACCACTGTGCAATTAAATTTAAACACAAGCTTTTTCTCTACAAATATTTTTGGCAATGATCGCCTCTTCCTTATAGGCCTAATGCCCACTGGATAGTTAGAGTCCCAGTTTCTCATTTGGGCTATTAAAAACCTAAATATTTACATCGTATTTAGATGTTCAGCATTTTACAGCGCCCTGCTTCCAGTCTCAAACAGTCAACATCTAGTACATCTGTGAGTTTCTTGCAACAATGTCCATTCCAGCCCAAACATGCTGTTAAATCTGAATCAATTAGTTAGTTCAGCACAGATTTACGATTACTAACAGCTCAATAGCTTCACTGGCCTCACATAGAACAAGGGAAAAAAAAAGAAACAAAAACCTTGACAATCAAAAAAATCAGAATGTTAATGAAAAGTAGATATGTATATAAAAATTTTCAAAGTGAAAAGGTGCCCTATACCTCTATGGTAAAAAAATCAAGTAGAAACAAATACAGTTTCTGTGGAGAACACTAATATTGTCAGACCTTACACTTATTAAAGTGTTTCTTAAAACAAATTATTACATAGCATAGGTAAACTAGAAAAGATATTTCAAAGTTTGCAACAGAGGGGACTAAAATCTCCTGATACATCTCTTGGAGGATGGCATGACCAGCAGAAACACAAGAGAGACTTGGGCAAACTTCATTTGAAACTGATTTAAGTTAGGGGGAAATAATCCCCTCAATAGCAACAGTATTTGGATATGGCCCAGAAATTCTAGAAAGAAGGATGAAAAATAGAGATCTTGTGAGATCTCCACTGGCTCCAATACCGTTGGAAAATACCTTTTTTAATTTTTCAATTGCATCTTAGCATCTAGTCTTTCCATCTTCAGTAATATTTACATATACTTTTGAATACTTCATATTCATTACCCATGTCTGCTATGTAAGGTCACTTCCACATAACGACATTTCCATTAGAACACATTCGTGCTTAGCATGTCAGTGTCCAGTGAGTGTGAAGCATAACTCCCAGATACATTTTCATTTTTAAAGCTCTTTATTTCCACATACTTTATGGAATGGTAATATATAGTAACTGTTTATTTGTATTACAATGTCTTAATAATTCCCTCATTTCATCTGGTTATCAAATACCAACTTAGAGTGTAAAATTGTTGCCATTGCTAATCAAGATGAAAGGCAAGGTGTGCAGAGAGAGAACTATTCTTTAAATTTTTCAGGAGGATCTTATACCTTATAGGATTCTGAAAGCAAGGTGGGAGGGGAAGGATGACTCACACAAAACTAAGCAATCCAGCTGTGAAGAGTTTTCACAGCAGACCTTTTGGTCCCAACTTCCATTTTTGGTGTGAAAGTTTAACAAAGTTGGCAGTTCTGAAATTCCTTTCCAGTTCTCTAGTTAGTCTTGCAGTTGACACCTCCACTTCTCTGGAATAATGTCTTTCCAGAAAATTACTCGTGCTCATTGAAACCTGGGATCTGCTTCCAGATCTCCTGTCATCCTTTTTTGTCAAGTTCAAGCTTTTCATAGCACCTTCCTTAAGAGTCTGACATATAACACCATCCTTGCTTTCGGGATCTGCTGTAATGCACAATGGTCGGGATGAACTGCAGTCAGGATCTCTAACCACTAACAGCAACATAAATGCATCTAAGGCATGCAGAATATTTTGGAGTAACTGTAGAAGTATTTTAGGCATGGCACAATGTAATTTTCTGAACCGTTACCACCGAGTATCAGACTCTTGCCTGGATACACTCGTTTGACTTTAGAAAAGCTCTCCCTAAGCACCTGGCATGGGCAAAAATTCCCTAATGGGAATTTTACTTCAGTGCTGCTAGCCAACACAAACTTCTCAGCACTGATTGCATTGTTGAGGGAAAAAATGAACACAAACAACTAGAGAAAAACTTACCCTTTTCTCTCCTCAGTCTAAACTTCCCTTATTTTCACGGCCAGGAACACTGTTAAAATTGCTCCCAGGAGCCAACCAGCCACGCAGGCAGGCAGGTTGGCCCACAGAACCCCTCTTACTCTCACCAGCACGCCAGCTCCCGCCATCCCCCGCCCAATGGACCCTGTGCTGGGGCAGCTAAAAGGTTGGACCCTTTTAACATCACGTAACAAATATAAATATGATTTTTTTCTCAGTACATGCCAGCAACCAGAAGCATACTCAAGCAGGCCTTGGCTTACAGAGGTCACACTTCATGACTATATTCAAATTTCACATTGCAATTAAGCAATTATAAACGAGCTCCTTTCTTGGAAAGGCAGGCAACCGGGACAGCGCAGGGCTCTACCTCAGCATGGCAGGGTGGCTGTGTGGGATGTCGCAGGGTGGGAGGAGCTGAGGGGAAAGGAGGCTAACACAAAACATCAGCTTCCTTCAGGCGGGCCTGGAGCACAGAAATATAAAGAGGTCATCTGGCTTGGACATAACAGGTAAATAAAAAGGATCTGTCAAAGACAAGCAAATGTGGCTTCAACGAGATGTGGGGTAAAAATAATATGAAGGGATCTTGTGGTTTCCATCTGCATCTGGCTGAATGTTAAATACTGTTAGAACTCTGTAACTAAGATGCATGGGAAGTCTAACGGTGAAAATAAAATGCTTTTATGTATTTTAAAAACAAATACAAGAATTTTGGCATGGGTAGTAAAATAAACATAGGATAATGAGACAGCTATTCTGATGACAGAAGATGAACTGACTATCCATAAAGCAAAAATTAGAGATGGCTAAGAAGAAAGGAATAATGACTTGTTACATTCACATTAATCTACACTTAGCTCTCACTTGGTGGTGGAAGCAGCTGAGTAAAACTGGAGATTACACTTACGTCACACAGCTGAGGAAAAGCTGTGTGAGTTATTCAAGAGCAATCTCCTGTAAGCAAAAGCTGTGCTTACAAAAATGTCATTGAAACTAATTGTCTTTTTGTGAAAGAAATAATAAGGGGGGGAAAATATCACATTTTCTTACTCTCCTCCTGATCATTTGAGGTAGGAAATACTGCCTAGCTCTCTCAGGTGAATAAGTCCTTCTATTTTCTCTGCAGAGGACAAGAATAACCAATATACACCAAATTTTGCCGGTAAGGTGCTTCTGACTGTAATTGCATTGGAAGGTTTTTACTCTGAGACCTATAGCTTCACTGTCAGAGGGAAGTTCTGTGGCAGGTGCAAGCCAGTAAGTATGTTTATAACCTGTTTCACTGATCATATTGTAGCAATATTACAGGAAGGGAACAGAGTGAAGACAAGTAATTCTTCCAGGTAAACTCAAGTTCTAAAATTTCCCACGCCTAACATTTCATTATCAAGCCTTGAACCTTACAAGCCTAACTTAATTTTTACAGGTTCATCCCACCCCTCCATCTTTTTCAGATTAAAAAGACAGTAGCTCAGACTGAGAAGCAGACAGAAAACTTTTTGAAGTATCTCACCAAATTAAGTTCAAGGAAAACTTAAACTAGAAAAGGCATGCACCAGAGATGAAAGCTGCACCGCATTGCTATATTCTCGGCAATGAGTTTTTGTATTGACTGAGTTCAAGATCAGGACATTCTGACCTCTTTGCTTATTAAATAAAATGCTCGTGAAACTAACTTTCTGTTTTCCCTGCCAAGACCTGTAACTACAATCACAGTGAATTTACCGAGGGAGAAAAAGAAGGTAATGCATCTTAGACTGACATGAAATTCTCCAGGCTAAGAGAGACGGATTATTTAAAAATAGACATTGGAAGGTGCTTGGCCTCACTGCTTCCTTTTGACATCCAGAATGCACTGAACATTTTCCCAACAGTGGGCTTTTAATAAGGTATAAGCATACTGAGTGGATTTTAACAGTAGGTAAATGGAGCAAATTAAATGAAATTTTAAGAGATCAAGCTAATGAAACATTTTTTAAAAAAGTAAATTTTATATGCCACGGCTTTCTGAAACTGTATCTTTTGATGTGCAGCAGGCATCTTGTTTCACAAATAGGTTCTGTACTGGGTGCAGGTGCCCAGGTGCTGGCAGTGGCAAACACCACCAGCAGCAGCAGCAGCACCAGCAGCAGTGGGGGCTCTGCAGAGTAAGAATAATAAATTATCCAATGCACAACAAAGCTTGTATAGCATCCTTGTTAATCTTTCAAATTAAGAGGGGTTATTTTTCCCCCCACACATTGAAACATGAAATACGTGACCTTTAAAAGCAGTGACAGATGCTTTAGGAGGGGGAAAATAGTAAGCGTAAAGGGGAAAAGGCGTAGGGGAAAATAGTAGTGTGTAAAGTTTGTTTTGCTGATAGAATTGCTTTTTATATTGTGCAATCTGTCACAATCATCTTAAGACGGCTGAAAGCAATAAGTGCAATTTTTTGCTGGAAAATACTGGTTTGTCAGTATTTGTCAACATGTAAACCAAAGGAAAAAACTTCAAAATATTCTAACTGGCATTTTTTAATTATTATTATTATGTTGTTCTAATAAAAATATTACTTAGTTTTAATATTGTATGCATCTGTTAAACAATATTTTGACACTGCTGAAATTAAGCACTTGTTATTTTCCTAAGGAATGACTTTTGAATTTTAGGTCTGTATTAAATTTAACCACATTTTATGTTAGATTTTTATTTCTTTCATTTCACCAGTTGAACACAGGAAAAATCCAGCAAGGTGACCACCTGCTCTTTCTTTGCACTGGTCTGTCTAAGGCAATTTTCAAGAGTCCTAAATTTATATCCTGGGCCTACAAGTTCAGAACCTGAACAGAGTCTCACAGAATCCAGGTAACTGAAGAGGGAACAGAGATGTTTTAGAGCTTCTCACCAAGATTAAATGACTGGACCTGTTTAGAACAGAGACAACCAAGCCGTAATGTGAGTCTTTCCATTATGCAAAATGATTACCAATGACAATAACAGGTTTCTCTTGTCTTCCAGCAGATAAATCATAATTGGCTTAATTTGTAAAAAATGAGATTTAGTCTGTTAAGAAAACATTACAAGACTGGCAAGCATAAGAATGTGTCACCTACAAATAATTCACCAAAGGTTTACAGACCGTTGTCAAAATCCAGTTAAACACACCTAACACTGCTTTAGCACAGGAAGGTGAAATAGTTTTTAAAAACTTCTCAAAATGCTGTATACATTACTGTAGCAAAAATACTTCTGAATGTGGGAAACCATTCTACTTTCATCTTTCCAGTCTCTGGGCTACTTCTAGTCTGAATCTGCTGCCATTATCCCTATTGTTTGGTGGTGGCAGTAAGAGGAAAAGAGGTCAGGTATGGTTGCCTATTAAAGTCATAAAATCATAGAATCATAAAGGTTGGAAAAGACCTCAAGGATCATTGAGTCTAACCGTCAGCCCACACCACCTAACTCACTAAGCCATGTCCCTAATATGTCCCATGTCCCATAACAATACCTGAATTCCCTGAAGGGAACTCTAGGCAAGTACCCATCTTGATGAATCCTTTCATTATTACTTTTACAGGGAGAAATTTTTAATTTAGTTCCTAGCTGTACTTTACAATTCGTCTTCCCGAGACGGTGAGTTGTTATAATCTGAACTAGAAGTTCTGCTCTGACACTTCTCAATGAATTCTTCACTGTCTTTCTCAAGAAACAAGTTGAAAAGAGCTGTGAGCCTGTGGAAGTGCTTATGAAGTTCAGCTGAAGTGTGTAGAGTGTGCTGTTATCTCAATTCACCAAGTTTTTATGATCTCACTTTAACCTAATTTTATGAAAGGGGGAAAACATACAGTTTTCTGCCTTAGCTGTATATGAAACCAACTGTTGTTCTTTCACTTGTTCAGGACCTCTGTCAGTCATCTCCATAGGCAGTTTACAAATGTATAATCTACTGATAGATGTGCATGCACTAGTACATATGGTTTTTTCATCTGCTTATAAGTTTCACTGACTTTTACTGTAGCATGAAGTTTTAATTCTTCTTTCTCATCAGTATGCCTTTAATTCACTGGGGATCTACATAGAGTAAAAAAGGTCTATTTTCAACTAATACGAACTTCTATATTTTCAAAAAGTTAGTCAATTTTCATTTATAATATGACCTTAAAATATTCTTAGAATCTTTCATGTCTGTTTGAGAAAGCCTTGTCTCTTTCTTAATGGTAAGAGGAAGTAAACCTCTTCCTGAAATTGTTTAATTGATCCAATAAATATTCATTTCATTCCAATAAAAGACAGAGTTATGAATCTGAAGAGGAGACAAGTGACTTGTAATTTTAATATCTACAGTTATCTTCGACACAGTGAGTACTTCTAAAATAATTTTTAAAATAAAGCTAAAACGGTGTGTTAAAACATGCTTTAAAAAAATCTAGAATTACCTTACAATCACTTAAATTAATAAAAGGATCTGCAGCAGCTGAAGATTATTACATCAGCAGATCATATCACTGTGCCATAAAAAACTGCATTTATTCAAGGTTTTTTGTATGTGTGGTGGGTTGATCCCCGCTGGCAGGTAAGACCCCATCCTCTAGCTTGCTAATACCCTCTCCCCTCATTGCTACGCATGGAAGCAAAGCAAAACAAAAGATTTATTCTCTATTTCCCATCAGCAAGCGATGTCTGGCCACTTCCTGGGAAGTAGGGCTTCAGTACATGTAGCAGTTGCTCCGGGAGACAAATGTCATATTAATGAATGCCCCCCTTGTCTTCCTTCCCCTTAGCTTTTCTTGCTGAGCAGATATCATATGGCATGGAGTATCCCTTTAGTCAGTTTGGGTCCCGGCTATGTCCCCTCCCAAGATCTTGCCCATCCCCAGCCTACCTGCGGGGAATGTTGGGGAGACAGCCTTGATGCTGTGTGAGCACTGCTCAGCAGTAGCCAAAACTCAGTGTTATCAACACCTTTCTAGCTACCAATGCAACACACAGCACTGTGAGGGCTGCTATGGGGAAAATGAACTCCATCTCAGCCAGACCCAATACAACAAACACATACCTTTAACAAAAGATTTTCCAAAACCAAATTTCTCTTATTTGAAAAAGGCTTAGCATATTCTTAGAAGGAATTTTAATAAGAACATTTATAGGGTGTTAATCTGAGGCAGACATCTATGAAGGCAAGTACAGAAAGCCTTACTTTATGGTTCTGTTTTTGTCCTGTGATAAGTGGTCCTTAGCATAATTATTTTTTGATCATGAATGAAGTGAATTTTTACAATCTGAAAACAAACACCTTATAAATTGGTCTGGGAGATATGATTATAACTGCACCAAACTGTTGTTTTGTTCTTGAAAATGACAGCTGTATGGCTTTTCTACTTTTATATGAAAATAGTCTTTGAATTTATGACCTGCCACCCGGACTGTATTTGTAACAAACGGCTAGAAAATTAAATGTGTTGTGCAGAGCAAAAATCACAATAGCTGGTGCTAATACTACACATTTAAAAACACAGAGTCTATAGGAAGTAAAAGCAAAAAAGGGAGGATTATAAAAGCTGCATTATAAAGTGTGGGCACGTTAGGGTAATAAACATGAGGTTTCATTCAAATAGGTTATTTTTCCTTGCTTGTTGCTGTTCCCTTAGGAAAAATAAAAAGAAGAAAACTATTGGAAAATCTTTAATAAGTTTGTTCATTTTGCTTACTGAAGGAAGCAATACAAAACAGATGCACAAGTGTGTTTCTTTTTTTCCTAGCACCATGCATGAAAACAGCTGTTTCACAGAATCACAGAATGTTAGGGATTGGAAGGGACCTCAAAAGATCATCTAGTCCAATCCCCCTGCGGGAGCAGGAACACCTAGATCAGATCACACAGGAACACATCCAGGCGGGCTTTGAATGTCTCCAGAGAAGGAGACTCCACAACCTCTCTGGGCAGCCTGTTCCAGTGCTCTGTCACCCTCACTGTAAAGAAGTTTTTTCTCATATTCAAGTGGAACCTCCGATGTTCCAGCTTGAACCAATTGCCCTTTGTCCTATCACTGGATGTCACAGAGAAGAGCCTGGCTCCATCCTCCTGACACTCACCCTTCACATATTTATAAACGTTAATAAAGTCACCCCTCAGTCTCCTCTTTTCCAAGCTGAAGAGACCCAGCTCCCTCAGCCTTTCCTCATAAGGGAGATGCTCCATTCCCTTCATCATCTTCATGGCTGTGCGCTGGGCTCTTTCCAGCAGTTCCCAGTCCCTCTTGAACTGAGGGGCCCAGAACTGGACACAATATGCCAGATGAGGTCTCACCAGGGCAGAGTAGAGGGGGAGGAGAACTTCTCTTGACCTACTGACCACCCCCCTTCTGATACACCCCAGGATGCCATTGGCCTTCTTGGCCACGAGGGCACAGTGCTGGCTCATGGTCATCCTGCTGTCCACCAGGACCCCCAGGTCCCTCTCCCCTACACTACTCTCCAACAGCTCAGTACCCAACTTATACTGGAACC
>WKFP01015246.1:370514-381365 GCA_011057875.1 Pterocles orientalis | reverse complement strand
TGACGTGCATGGGATGGAATAATTGGTCAGTCTGCTTCTCAATCTTGACTTAAAAGCAAATCCCAAGCTAGAAGCCGGGCTCTCTCCCTCTGTCTATTGAGAGGAGAGAGGCTGAATGTATCTCGTCCTTGAGAACAAATAGCAACATCCTAGCAATAACTATAAACGTTCTTGTCTGTTCTTCTCTTATCAATTCTCTCCTGAGCAGGAATCCAAAACATAGCTAATCTTCTAGCTATTTATGAAGAGAAGGGAAAAGGAAAAAAAAAATTAACTCTGCTCTGCTTAACCCACGACAGTTACAAACAAAACCTACCCTTTAGCAAGTTGAATTTTTTTTTGTTCTTTACAAAATGTGCTGCAAATTAACATTCAAGGCCTATACTCTCATGACAAAAAGTTTTATAAGTTTATTTGCCAGAAATAATTTTTACCTCATTGTTTTTCTTTTCATCTGAATAGCTTCAGTTCTTCAATTCAGCTAATAACTACACTCAAAAACCCACCCCAAAAACAAGTGCTTTACAAGACAGAACAGAGAACAGTTATGAACACATTGATTAAGCAGTCAAAAGCAATTAGTCAATGAAAGTTTGAAGGGCTTAGATTGCCTTCAAAATTGAGCTAGCATAGGGTTTGAGATTTATTGATGGCTCTATACTCTACGAATCCTGAGTATTAAAATAATACAAAATTGGAAATAGATCAAATTCACTGTTTATAGAGGTTTATAAGTGCTCTGCCAGCAGTTATGATTGAAATAATAGATCTTAATTGTTTTTTTATTTTGGGAATGAGGGAAGATCTTGATAAATGCAAGTATTACAAACTCCAGTAAGTGAAAGAGCTTAGGCAGAACTTAATTAAATTCTTTATTGCTTATCAAATCCTACTCAGCATCTTTAGATTTGCTCTGACATCAGTTCCATTGCTGTTCTCCAGTACCTCAGGAATACCTTTTCTTGACAGATGCAGATGTCTGACCCTTGTTACTGAGCATTTTGAACTTTCCACTACGTAAGTGGGGCTTGATTTTCAGCCACAGACTTTGTGGTCAGTTTCTCAGTTGATTGCATTGTGAAATGACAGGCACTTGGAGGAGAAGGTGCTTGTCTTCCCTGGGCATTCTTGGAGACGGCTACCTCTGCAACACATCCTCCATGGAGTCTACCTGAAATCTAATTACTTGGTTGCCAAGAAGCTCTTTAAGATTTTGTTTCTTCTGTTGCTTTCTTTCGTCCTCCTCCTGTTTCAAACATATCAGAATGAGCATGTCTCCAATCTTTATTTTCACTAGTTTCTGTGACAAATGTGATGCTCCACTTTCTTAGATTGTCTTCTATGAATATACTTCAAAATAGAACTTTTAAAACAGACGTCTTTTTTTATGAGAGACATACCTTTATGGTACAGAACTTACACAGTCTTAAGGATTTTTTTTTACCTTTTAACAAATTTCTTAGGCTTTTAGCTTGATCTTTTTTGTGCTCTGAATAAATGAAAATGGTTGTCTGGATGCAGCACAAATGAGTTTTGCAGCATAAATGAGTTTATCAGGGAAGTTCACTCCTCAGTCTGACGAATCATGTGATTATTTTTAAACTAACATTGCATTTTATAAGCCTCTATTAACTTTTCATACATTTGTTAAGAATTAAATTTCTCTCTACAAACTGAACAGGGGAGGGAGCAAAAGTACTGTTCTGATTTTCTTTATCATTAGTTCACAATGACCTAATACAGGCGGAAAGTCAACTCAGGATTGCTATTTAGACCCACTTTGATTAGAAATCAAGTTCTTCTTCTTCTTCCTCTTCCCAACATCTATTTCTTAGATTTCTTAGGCACCATCTTTCCCAGAAAACTGATAGATTCAATTTAAAGAACTTACAACTTATTTGGATTTATACGTAATTTTTTATCACAGGTATAAGCTTACCAATTTGACTGTATCATACCAGTGGTTCAAATCTTTGTCCTTGTGACTCACATTGAAGTTTTGAATGCTCAGCCTCTCCAGTGAAACTCAAACTTTTACAGATTGATAAACATCTATACTTTCCAGTCACTTGCACAACATGATATATTTGGTATTTGGAGTGTAACAGTCTAGGAAGGGAAGAGCTGTTGTTCAGAAGACAATTGTTTAGCTAATGATGAACTTGACTGGGCTATAAGAAGGAAAAAGGCTAATTGTGCCTACCCTGTACTGCACATATCAGGGAGGATTGTTTCATAGGCACTTTTGCCTCCTCACAAATTGGAATCCCACTTAGAATTAGTGTCAGACTATATAATCTGGGGAACAAAACTGAGAGCTTGTAATGTCAGGTACAATGACATGAGCATGACAATGTATAAGCAATTATATGGCTGTGCAAACCTGATGAAGTTCAACAAGGCCAAGTGTAAGGTCCTGCACATGGGCCGAGGCAATCTCAAGCACAAATACAGGCTGGGAGGAGAATGGACTGAACACAGGCCTGAGGAGAAGGACTTGGGAGTGTTGGTTGATGAGAAGCTCAATGTGAGTCAGCAGTGTGCACTTGCAACCCAGAAAACCAACCGTGTCCTGGGCTGCATCAAAAGAAGTGTGACTAGCAGGTTGAGGCAGGTCGTCCTCCCCCTCTACTCTGCTCTCGTGAGACCCCACCTGGAGTATTGCGTCCAGCTCTGGAGTCCTCAGCACAAGAAGGACACTGACCTGTAAGAGAGAGTCCAGAGGAGGGCCATGAAGATGATCAGAGGTCTGGAGCACCTCCTGTACGAAGACAGGCTGAGAGAGTTGGGGTTGTTCAGCCTGGAGAAGAGAAGGCTCCAGGGAGAACTTATAGCAGCCTTCCAGTACCTGAAAGGGGCTACAGGAGAGATGGGGAGGCACTCTTTATCAGGGAGTGCAGTGATAGGATGAAGGGTAAAGGTTTTAAGCTGAAAGAGGGTAGATTTAGTTGAGATATTAGGAAGAGTTTTTTCACCGTGAGGGTGGTGAGGCACTGGAACAGGTTGCCCAGAGAAGCTGTGGATGCCCCATCCCTGGAGGTGTTGAAGACCAGGCTGGATGAGGTGTTGAGAAACCTGGTCTAGTGGGAGGTGTCCTTGCACATGTCAGGGGAGTTGGAACTAGATCCTTAGGGTCCTTTCCAACCCAAACCATTCTATGATTCTCTGAATCTATGATATAAGTATGAGCAACATGACTTTGAAAGGGGCAAACAAAAACCTATGTAGTTACACTTGAAAACTAGTAAAATGCAGCAAACAAGTAAAAATTCAGAAGATGAAGAATAACATAAAGAAGTGAAATGGGAAGAATATTTTTCTGACTACAAAAGAATGGTTGACAAAACTGTGAATAAGTTAAGGAGCATCAGAAGCAGGCTTGGGAGGTGAGTAAGTAGCATAAAAACATTGTGCATGAGGTCAGAGAAGAAAGAAAACTAGCCTGCTTCAGCTCAGACTTCTCTTGCTCAAGAGCTCTAAAGTTTGATCACCTTAACCTCTGCAGATAAGGCCACCAAAGACAGTATCTGTCATTGATAACTATATAGCATCAGCTCTGTGGTCTCTGTATCCTCACAGCTAATTTATATTCTAGGTGTTAAAGTTTTGTACAGAGAATGAGTATGTGTTGATCATGTATAAGAAATAAAAATTAGCATGAAGTGTGTTGAAAATGAATTAATACAGTAACTTGCTTTAAGATTTAGAACTGATGTGATTTATCAGTCTTCTAAAAGCTCCTATCACACAGATCTGTAATTCTCTTCGTTATAAACACATACATACACATAAAAATATTGCTGCAGAAGATCTGTAAACAAGCATAAGTTATCATTAAGTTAAAGTTTTAAACTCTTGTGGCTTAGTGAATTTTTTTCCTAAAGGCTTCTGACAAGTGACCTGGATAATAGATGACTCTGGTGACTAAATGAAAGCTAACTTATGAAATTTATAAACTGGGAAAATGTTCACATCTTTTGCTTCTGGGAATTACTCTGGCCATTTAAGTACCTTTCTGACCTGACAAAATACTGAAGATCATCATTTTGCAGAGTGTTTGTACTGTCTCAGATATCATGCTGAAATGTTCCACAGCAAGACAATTCTCAGACATCAAGCTGTCACTATCACAGCAGTTTTCAACTATATATAGTTGCCTATTACTAACAAGTAGAGACAATGCAAAGTTTACAGTCCACAATGCTTCTACAAACTTTCTCAGATGGCAGAGATAAAACTCAACTATGAGGCTGCCATCAGTGTTTTTTTTCTCCTCTTGATAACAGGCACTTTCTGGGAGAAGCCACCTACACTCTCTCATTTGTGTAAAATAGAATTGTGTCTTCCTCACTTCTGTGTATCACTTTGAAACTGCTTCTGAAATTATTAAGGTGTACGGATTTGAAACTATGAAGAGGAAACACTAGTTGAAGCATTTGTTCTGCACCACAGAGGGCGATGGCAGCAGTGGTGGTGATGAGACCAAGCCAGCAACAGAGCTGGTGCAGGGCTCTTTCTGGATCTCAACAAGGAAAGCCCACCAACAAATGTTTTTCTAAGGTGACTCCTTTAATAAGACAGAATGAGAAGAGAAATACAGATACTGAGAAAGTCTTGCATGTCTTCAGATGCTGGGCTCCTCACATTTGTGCAGCATCTGCTGGAGCCTGGATGAATTTTTCCCATGGTGCTGCAGAGAGCAGATGCTGTCCCTGGAGAAAAACTCTCCCTTTTGGTCATCTGGATGTCGTGTAGTGTCCTCACAAGAAAATAACTGTTTCTAAAGGCTGTTCTCATGAGAACCTCCTGCTGCACAGTTAGCCAAGGCAAGGCCAGGCAGTGGTGTAATCGCAGGTACCAAGTGGGAGCCGTCTCCAGTCTCCTGGGTTAAAAACGAGATGTCCGAGTTTGTCTTGCAGCCAAGGGGCTGTGCAGCGCTGCCCAGCCCAAAGCCACGCTGGACGGGCAGCACAGCGCACGCCTGAGCCTGTTCAGGTTAACTGTTGTGTGGATCACTGACTCCTAAAAGTGCAACCATTGCTCGGTCAGGATCAATACACTGTTAGAGTGGAATAATACAGAAAATAGGCTTCCATGAATATACATTGAAATTTATTAAAGGACCAAATTAAGAGGAAAATACATGAGTATCTTAAGCACAATTTAAGCTGAAAATACAAAATACTTCAGAACATGTGTTTTCTCTATAAACCTGAAATCATTTTGGACTGAAAACAGCTATTAAAATATCTGGGGCTTGGTGGGCACAGGCCTGGGAACGATCAGTAGAAGGATTTAAGGTACTTAATTTTTTACTGCTTTGTAATAGGAGGTGTTAAGCTGTCTAAGAGGCTCAGTCCTGTAAGTATAATAGCAGCATTCATATCACTGGCTTCAGCATAAAACACAAAAAAGATTTTAGAAATTCAGAAATAAAGAGGAGGAAAACAATTCAAGAATACTAACACTTCTGTTTTTCCTTTTTATTATTTTTTAAGTCATCCATCTCTAACAAAAAACTGTGACAATGAATTAACTAGTTTCAGGGTGTACGTCTAAGGCAAGCATCTAAATCTCATGGATAAAAGCTTTTTCAGTCTATATTTTCTTCAACTTTATCCATTGGGTGGTGTAAGCATACTCCCTGCTTAATATTCTGTGAATTGTATAAATCCTAGTCAGAGGTATTCAAAAGTGTACCTAGCATTGTGTTTGTCAGATAGGTTAGAACTTTCTGCCTGTATTTCAGGCTACATAATGCAAGCCAGCTCTTAAAGGAAAACTGTATAACTGCATTAGTTGTAGCTATGCTGTGCTGGAGCTTGAAATCCTGGTGGGAGGATAAAATGATAATCTCGCTTTTTGAGTGGAACTGGCCTGTGACTGGCTAGTGTGGAGGTGGACAGAACAGTCTTGGGTTTGTTTGTGAATCATTCTGTGATTTTGCAGTTACTGAAGTACATTAGCCTTTCTAACAGCTTGTTTCCATAGTATTTTCCTATCTCTTCTCTGTTCTTTCTCTTCTGCTCCTGGTCATACAGTCCTACCCCTTCACTATGCTGCTCTGTAGATTGCTGGATCCCTCAGCTGGCTGTCCACTTTCTGCTAAACTAGTCTTTGAGCATACCAGTTTGTTGACACATCTCACAGGAGATCCAAAACAAGGTAAAATGAAACAACAAGGTAGGAGCTGGATGGGGCAGGAGAAGGGTGCATGACCTCCCTCTTTCAGTGACAGTTAGTCATCAAACTTGTATTTGAGAATGTTGGTCCTAGAGCCAGATTCCTCAATCTAACATGTCTGCCATTAGTATCTTGCCTAAAATATCTACCATAAAACAACAAGAAAGGAAATAAACCACAAGAAAGCAGTCAGGAGACCTGGCTTTAGAGGATGGGTTCCCAAAGAGTTGGAAGACATCTGCTGTCTTTGGTAAGGGGGATGGAAAATCAGACACACTGACTATTTTGAAGTCAGTCTATTTTTTTTACAGTATGTACAAGATGTATTAAACTGTCCATGGCAGGTGTATATAGTACCCACACATTTCACTTCCTTTTCTAAGGTGAGATGTATCTATAGAGGAATTAAATCAGTCCCATTAATATAGGATTACTTCAAGCCTTTTATCAAGCCCTAGCAACCAAGTTGATGTAAAAGCCCACTGCAGCTGAAAGGTTTTCTATTGTAATATTTTCTTTCTTCCCCTCTGCATCCTATGCTGATGACTCTACTTTTTCTTAGATCAAGAACTTAACACTTTGAGTATTTAGAGTATTTAACTCACTTAAATGTCAGTAGCCCTTTCTTTTTCTTTTTGCAGCTCACTTAACTTTTTGTCTTCTTAATGAATTAAATTTCTTACAGAGGGCTTTCATAAGGGCACAAAAATAAGCACAAAGTAAGCGGTGGAAGCATGCCATTAGGTATCAGGAGTGGCGATCGAGCAGAAGGGTAGCTTATCACTGCCAGGAGTGACAGATCTTCCTGTGTTGGCTCACTGGATTTGGTGAAACTCTGTGCTTCAAAGAGATGAGAACAGCTCCTGCTGATGAATGTTTTAAAAACGATTATTCATCAAATAGAGGTAGACAGTGCAGAATAAGATTAACCAATTAAGTACATTTTGGATGCTAGAACTCCCCAAGTTGAGGGCAACTCCTATAGTCTTCTGGAAATATAAACCTGGAGGGCATTTCAAGGTATCTGCAGGTCTTATCTTCTTTACTGAAACAAGCTTAAATATAACTGCTGCAATTGTCGTGTGCCTTGTCCAAGTAACATGAACGTGTTTTTGAGTGGCCTGCACAGAGAGGCATTTCTTACAAGTACTAATGCTTTTGAGTTAATAATTTAAATTTGTGTCCTGTTTGGAAAGCTCTGAATGCTTCTCAGATCACAGTTTCTGTTAAAAATACCTCTCTTCGTTCAAATACAACAATAGAAAATAATTTTTCACCCTCTCTCTGGGTTTTATTTTGTTACTGGCCCTAGAACTTCTCAGCTTGACAATGCTAGACTTGAGCATTGAAGGTATCATTTACTATCTGTTCGCTAAAATCAGCAATGACTGAAGCTTTCTTCTTGTCTCCAGAGCCTGACAGATTGATCCATTTAAATTGACACAAAGATCAGCGTGTTCTTCACCCTTACTCTATTAATCTATGCTTCACTTGTCTCAATGTCTTGAAAGCTATTCTGAGTTCTCGGAATGTCTCAATTATGCACTGCTGAAATTGTGAACAGCCGCCACCACTGATTTTAGGAATTCATACAGTGTAATTTATTGCCAGACCTTGAAAACCAAATTCTTTTGCAGATGCTAAAGGTCTCATAGTGTTTAATGGGATCACTCACAGAGTTATCCCGCAGTCCTTGGCCATAACTCTCTTGTGTCTCTAACTGTGTATATTTTTCAGTGCATCAGCTAATGCCCAGCCTGTTTAGAGGTGGATAAATGTCACTGATGATGTAGTGGTTTATGCATAGCTAGCAAGGACATACATCCCCTTTTAGTAGTAAGGAATTTTAAAATTATGAAACGTTACTAGTGACTGTTGCTTTCAGTTTGCATACAGATAAGCCTAACTGTTTTCAATGGACCTGTAAATGTAGCCATTTTATTACCTATCTTTTAATTAAACAAAAAGGAGAGGTGGTAAAATCTTGGTAAACTAGTTTACAGAATACAGAAATAGGCAATTATTTTGTAATTACATGGTACTTGGTAGATGCAAGAAGGTCCTTTTATGATTTCTCCAATTCAATTTTCATGTAGTCTTCAGAAAGTAAATAACCATGTCATTAAACTAATTACATTGCTATTTTATCAAAATAAACATTAACCCTTTTTTTTCCCCTGATTACTCTAAGACCTCTTCTGAAAGGACTAATGGAAAAGAAATAGTAACAATTATAATAATAATATAGAAGACCTGTTATCAAAACCTGAAGTAAATTACACAGGAATTATGGGCAACTTAAAGAGAGGTGACAAAAATGAATTGGTTCATGTCTGTGTACTTGTGTACCATAGAGTCAGGATATATTTGTGAAGTACATTATAACCCGAAAATATTTTTTCTCTCCAGTCTATGTGGTATCAGAGTCATTCATCTGAGTGTCTTTTTGCAGGAAGATTCTTATTTGCGTTCACCATATAGTTATGTTTATAGCTGCAGAGTTTTCTACTTTTGTTCTGTGTAGAACTTCTCTGAGGTCTGCAAAAATGACAAGGAGGTTTAGTATGCTTAGATAATGTAGATGTAGATCTGCTATCATTCAAGAAAAAAAATTAAGAACCTATAGTGAAATGCAGTATTTAGAGAAATACGGGCCTGACCTTTTAAATTTAGTGGAGCTTGGTGTATTGTATACATATGATTTCATCAGATCTGACTATCAAATCAGAAATCCCTTTTGCTTTGTGAACACCCATCCTGCTATATAACAGATGTAAAATAGGTGCATATATACTGTATGGGTCATACTATGAAAGATTTCTAAAGGGCATGATTTTTTGTTACCATCATTAGCAGTGAAAAATTGTAATCTTTCACTGCTTGTTTACCTTGTAGGGTTAGAGGTCTCCCAGTTTAGCAGACATCATAACTCAAAATGGTGGTAACTGAAGAAACAGTGGGGCTTCTGTGACTGTTGGATTTGAGCAGTTAGCTTTTTAAACACTATT
Organism: Pterocles orientalis; assembly: GCA_011057875.1. Lineage (NCBI taxonomy): Eukaryota > Metazoa > Chordata > Aves > Pterocliformes > Pteroclidae > Pterocles > Pterocles orientalis. The sequence goes on along the minus strand of WKFP01015246.1, from coordinate 372,174 downwards.
TAAAAGCACTGAGTTACAAAGGCTGTTTCTGGCCATCCAGACACCAGGAAAGACGAATGCTATGGCCTATACTGTTGGAAACAGATAGATGAATTCTTCTCTTAACTGTTTTTTAAAACAAATCAGAAAGATAATTTCTTCTGTGGATTTCTTTCACACTTAAAAAGATATGTATCTATATATTTTAAGAAACTTGCATAACTACTGTGCTGTGTGCCTTTGCCATGGCAACCTTGACATTCCAGTTGCTGTACATGTATTACGTCTCTTCCTCCACCCTGGTTCTTTCCCAAAACCAGATTTTTATTAGCCCTGCAGTGTTCCCATTGCTCCTTTGTTACTCTGGTTCCCTTGTGACTCCCAGGACAAATTTCCTCTTTCCTCTTCTGACAGGAGGCTGCCCTGTTTCGCTTTCTGCCAGTGGAAGCATCTCACACTGTCACAGTCTAGCTACCAAGCTTTCTGCTGCGTGACATTCTCAGGGTTTGAATCTGTCACTTAGAGTCTCGGTAGAGTATGCTACTAATTTTAAAACTTGCTGCTTTCTCTTTAGGAAAAGAAATGCTCAGGTAGCTCTTTTAAATGTAGATTGTCACTGCACACAGTGGTAGATGTAATATTAGTAATTATCCTTTAGGAATTAGTCTAGTAAAACAGGGAAAAAATCTGATTCTTGTCTGCCCTCACTGGAGACTTTAAATATGCAGAAAACTATCTTCATCTTCTTTTTTCTGAAGATTTAGTGACTAAGTTTAATTAATCTTTGAATATGAAACTAAAATGAACTCTGAGCCCTCTCAATTCAAACTTTTGCACCTGGTTTTATGAGGAACAGTGGCGTGCTAACAGGAAAGCTAAGCCACTATACTATTTAGACAGATGTGGAGCATGCAATATCATCTGTGGAAGAAAATGTTCTTTAAGCTATTTCTTAAGAAAGCGAGGCTTGGAAAAATCATATGATCATACAATTCCTCCCTATAAATTTTGAATGTCTGGCTAATTTCAGAGGAATTTGATGGAAGAATACTAGTCCCAATTAACTGAGTTCCTGCAGGCTTTCTAAAAATAGTGGATGGAAGGAAAAGGAAAAATATCAGTACCACCAGTGCAAGTCCAACAGATAGCTGGCCACACAGCTGGCTAAAACCCACCATTGTCTTATACTGGTACGGAATTTAGCCTCAGAGTTGGCTGTTGCTTGCCCAGCCAGCAGATGGGCATTTTGAGTTACAGAGAAGTCCGTCAGGGTCTGGAAGCCACAGGGCAACTGAAGGAAAAACCTGTGAATACTACACATATATGAATACGAAACCAAGTCTTCCCAGGCTTTTTTTTAGTTCTGCACTCCATGGAGCAGCAATATGTGGTACAAATTTGCAGAGAAGTTACTGAATTTCAAGAACAATTACTGTGTTTTGGGTTTGGTTTTTTTTTTTTTTTTTTTTTTTTTTTTTTTTTTTTTTTTTTTTTTTTTTTTTTTTTTTTTACTAAAAGCATGTGCTATTCTGATGGTATGATTTTTCATTGAATCTACAGTGAACCGGATTTCTTTCTCTTGTGCTTTGTATAAACACTTCAGAGCCATTTCAGCAGAAAGGCAGGCTCTCTTTTAATGTAAAAAAAAAAAAAAAAAAAAAAAAAACATACAAAAAAAAAT
>WKFP01015246.1:322772-370494 GCA_011057875.1 Pterocles orientalis | reverse complement strand
GATGTCAAATCTAAAGACACACTCATTATCCGGTTAAATTCTCCCTCTTTTTTTTTTTTTTTTCCAACAGAGAAGCTTTTGGTGATATTTATCAAAAAGGGAGACAAGACAGTAGTGCGTTTATGAACTAACACTTGAAACAGCTGGTTGGAAACGAGTCTGTTCTGTTGGCTTTCTTTCCCTGAAATAATTTTTTCAAACACAGTTTAGTTAGGGGAAGAACTATTCTTTGGCAGTGGAGCAAAGGATTCTAGCTTCTCTCACCAGGACAGGTAATATTTATTACATTCATGCTACATATAATCGTATTGACAAATTTTTCTTTGTTTTAATTTCCTGTTGTTCAGAAGGTGAGGAAGAAATTACATTGTGCCACCAGATAGGAGATAGGAGACAAGAGACCAAAATTATTTTCCTGGTCCTTTCTAGATTTACTATATATTGTTAGCCAATTTCCTTAATCACTCTGGAAAGCAACCAGGTATGAATTTGTCCACACTGCGTGCCCAATTGGCAGGCTCATGTGACTAGAGTATGAATTGGAATCTTGTTTATTAAATCCTGACTCTGGCACATTTACTTAGGTTTTCTGTGCAAGTAGCCAGACTTAAATGAAATATGACTCCTCTTAATCAGAGAGGATTCTAAATCTAAAGCATTTACTACCACATACAAGTTCAAATAAAAATGAGGACTTTTCCTATAAGTGCTTTCAAAGTGTATTTCTGAGGGAAGCAGATAAATATTTCTGCTGTTGTGGAAATTATAGTTCTGTTAGACAATTAGATTTCTGTATTAACACTTACTCTGATATTTTCCTATGGAAACTGATAAACATCATTAAGGAGTTAATTTATTTTAGATGGAGAAGGAAGAAAATAAATTTATTTCTCCTATCTGACATTAAGCACTAACTTACTATGATAGGCCTCGAGCCAATATGACCTTATGATGTGTTTCATTTAAAATATTTTTTTAAAAATTCTATTATCTACTTATCGTGATGCTTATAATTATTTTGCTGTGATTCACTGTAAATGAATGTAAATGCTTAGGAGCCTGATATATTGCTGAATAGGTAACCCACGATGATGTTCTAAAAAAAGTCATTAAACAATGCAGTGAATTACATCTGAATAACCTATCAAACCTAAATTATTGATGCTTTCTATCAGGGTGTGAAAAACCTTGTTAGTAATCCTGCATGCCTGCATGTCTGCATGTCTGCTCTCTGCACGGGGATCAGATGAGTAGGAAGCTGGGCAGAAGGATAGCTAAAGATGCTGTTTTGTTCCATTCAGTGAATGGGGCAAGACAGGGAGCCAGAAGCCTTGGGGTGTATCTCCTGAAAAGACGAAGAAGATGATATTAGTAAACAGCTGTTTTCAGGATAATAAGAAAATGGCCCAAGCACTGTAACAGGTTTTTTGGGGTGAGATAATATGGGTCAATTAAAAAACCCCACACACAATCCTAACACAACCAAGCTCTTTGCCACAGCAGAAATAGAAATTTACCCATTCATATTAATAAATAACTGCTAAAAAATAACTTCTTACCTCATGTACTGCCATATTAATACAACTCTACATCACACTGACTTTCTGTGAGCAGATGCCAAGTACTTGTTGAGTAAGTTGTTCAGTGGATTATGGAAACACATTAGTCCAAAATGACTACTCAGAAGGCTGGAAGTTTCTCCTACAGAAACTAGTTAGCAGTAGTATTAGTGTTGTTTAAAAAATTAAAACCAGTAGCTCTGTAATGAATAAAATGTAATTTCACCTTTTAAAATCAGATTAAAAAACCAAAGTATGTCAGATAAGTAATGAGAAATTGTAATCTTCCAAAGCAATTCTGAGAAATAAATTGCATTAAAGACTTTGAGTTAATTTCTTGTACTCTGTCTGTAATCACAGGAACAGGATAATATTTCATGTTTTACCCAAGACTACCGTCATTTGCTGATTATCTGGACAGAAAATTGTCCTAATTTAGAGAAGTACTTAAGTACGTTCCTAAGCTTCTGCTACTTAACCTAAAACTAGAAATGTAGATTTTTGAGCCATCAAGCATGCCAAGTAATAATTAGACTACATGCCTTGGAAGTCTTGCTTTGTAGATGCTTGTAAGTATTTATTTTAAATAAGGATGGAATATATGTTTGGTATTAAAATCTTTAAATGAGGCAAGCTTTCTGGAGAGATGTGACCCAACAAATACTCAATAAAAAATCAGTTGTTATGTCTCTAGTCACACTTATAAGTAATCTTGTGTTACGGCCTGGACCCCTACCCATTCCCTCCCAGATGCTGTTGTTTATCCATGTTTATATCTCACACAATGGGCAGAGCATTTTCTAAAGAAGAGGCTCCACCACAAACATCTCGGGCAGAGCACTAGGACAGAACATTTCTAAAGAAGAGGCGCCACCATGTCTATGAACAGCTCGGGCAGAGCATGCTGGAAGAAAAGTTGGAAGAAAAGGGAACTGGGTCTCTTTAGCTTGGAAAAGAAGAGACTGAGGGGTGACCTAATCAATGTTTATAAATATGTGAAGGGTGAGTGTCAGGAGGATGGAGCCAGGCTCTTCTCTGTGACATCCAGTGATAGGACAAGGGGCAATGGGTTCAAGCTGGAACATAGGAGGTTCCACTTGAATATGAGAAAAAAACTTCTTTACAGTGAGGGTGACAGAGCACTGGAACAGGCTGCCCAGAGAGGTTGTGAAGTCTCCTTCTCTGGAGACATTCAAAGCCTGCCTGGATGCGATCCTGTGCGATCTGATCTAGGTGTTCCTGCTCCGGCAGGGGGATTGGACTAGATGATCTTTCGAGGTCCCTTCCAATCCCTGACATTCTGTGATTCTGTGATTCTGTGATTCTGTGAAAAGTTCTTTTGTGAACGAACATTAGTGAGTTGTTAATATTCTGAGTGAGGGACACACCTGCTGAGGCGGGCAGGGGTGCTGAGGGCTGAAGTTGTCTCCCCGGTGGAGAACAAGCTGCCCCCCTGCCCTCTCCAAATCTAACCGGGGTGCAGGGCTGTTGTGCCCCCCAAAGGTCAACCCCGAAGGTGACCTGGATGTTGCCCTCCCACCCCCCGGACGTCTGGCCCTGGAACCGTATAAAAGGTGAAGCTCCCTCTCAACCCGTCACCACCCCACGCAAGGAGTTTCTGCCTGAAACGACACGTGCTGGAACAAGGGATTGGTGATGGATGTTCTCTGTGTCTCTGTGTTTGTCTCTCCATCTCTGTCTTTCTGCTCCTGTTTCTTACTTTTCAACTCTTTTCTACTCTGTCTTGTGTCTAATTTTTGCCTCCAAATAATGATTGAGCATTATTTGGTGCTTGCTTAATGGATAAGTGATGTTTGGTGACAATCGATCAGTGTGATTTGGTGCTTGACTCAGAGAAGTTGATTGGTGATGTTTTTGCAGTTGCTGAGGTAAATAAACTTGTGTTGTATTGTTCCTCGAGTCATTGTCGGCCTCCACCTAGCCGGTGCTCCTTTTCGGGGAATCACAAAAAAATCTCTCTCGACAGTCCACTGCAGTGGGGTGAAACATCTTGCTCATAAGGCTTTTTGTTTGGAAAACTTTCCTGGTTTGCAGAAATGTCTCCCATATTTATAGTGATACAAAAGGAATTCCTCTTGTTACTTATTTTCCATTGACCTTGCGATGTTCCAAGGACACTTAATTTTCCTTTTTGTAAAGATTTGTACTTTTTGTCTGTACCCTATGCCATATACATGTAACTTGCATTTGTTTCATGAAGATATCAAGATGACTGTAATTAGTTTAAGTGGCTTCATTTCGTATTTTTCTGTGTGGAGCTTAAGACAATAAATGGAGCAGGACAGCAGTTACCAGGCAGGAATATACAAGGAACTTGGAGAGGAAGAGCACTGAGGGAAAGATGAGGAAATGGAAAAAATTATATATAGTTGATAAAAGAACTTAGCAATTTAGTACTGTGTAGGGAATGGCCCAGAAATAGTTGGAAGACTAAAAAGCAGAAGAATGTGCAGAGAAAAACAATTTACTTACAAGAAAGAGTGTCAAGATGCAACAGGATAGTGGTGGTAGAGAAGCAAGTAAGAAGGAAGCCTCTTCTGTTTGTGTGTTATATTCATCGCAAGTGACGTTTTAAAACATAAACTGATGAACTACAAATTGAAAATAAATATTGTATGAATTGCAAAAACACTTTGCAAGAACGTAATACATTTTGAAACCAATCACATGCTGTTGAATCAGTCACAATAAAGGTGGTATAGTGGTGGCTGGCTGAGAGTCATTTATTAAAAAAAAAAAAAAATATTAGAGATCAGTGGATCCCCATAGTATGTGTTTTACTTTTCAAGCTAACTATGCAGAAAATCTCATCTACCTATAAAGTCTGTTTAAATTAGCTTTTAATGTGTGTACAACAAATTACATGCTCTTAGGGGCCAGGGACTTCAGTTTAAATGATAGACATAAAAATGTGTTGCTCAGCTACCACTTTTATACAAAATGAACCTGTAATTCTATGCACTCTTACCATCTTCTGTCTGAGATGCATATAAAAGGAGTGAAGTGAAAAATACTTTCAAAAACTCATTTGGGGTTTATAGTTACCAAAAAATATGTAAAGCATTGTTTAATCTGCTTTAAGCTGTTCCTAAACTTGTTACTATTTCTGGAAAAAAATGTGAAGTTTAGGAGGATGCAGTTCCCTGAAATTAATTTCCAGTAAAAAAAAATCGTATGATAAATGGTTTTAAAACAAACAAATGTCAAAAATAGTCATGAAATATTGAATATATTTTAGATTTTCCTCCTTCTGGCATTTAAAATTTTATACTTCGGAGTGACTTTCACTGTTCCTTCATTCCTCCCTCACTTCTTTCCTTTTTTCCAATTTTGAACTTCAAGATTTGCTTGGATCACACATTTTCTTTCTCCTCTATACCTTCGCTCCAGGATGTGATGCTTGTGGAAACACACCAGTTACCATGAAACACTTGACAGAGTCACTAGAATTGACAGCACTGATGCTTGGTAGCGTATTAGAAATGACAGTCATTGCCGTAGTACTGGCGTGTTTCTGTATGTTACAAGAAAATGTTATTTTGGGAGATGTTGTCAAGTGCTTCCACCACAACATTTGCGCTTTTTCATTTCTATTGTGTTTGAATAGCCTCTCCAGTGCCTGTGAGCACTGCATTAGGGCATTCTGTCGGCAAATAAGTGTAGTGACTGAAATTGGAAAGGAAACTCTCAATAGAGCAGTGCAATTTCTTTAACCATGGGGAGTGACATAAAAAAGGCTGAGTACAAAACTCGATCAGTTTTTGTGTTCCTGTCTTTTCTAGGAGCTGAAGGATCAAAGCTGTCATAATACTTAGAATGATTAACTCCAACAAGATGTGACCATTTAAATAAAAGTACATCTGCATTGTTAATGAATATGAATGTTAATATGGATAACTGGTCAAGAAAAGAATAGTTGAACAAAAGAAAGTGTTTCAAATGCTTACCAACAACATGGTTACCGAAAACTAAGTTTGGTAATATCCACGTAGGTTTTCTTAACTTCTGTTCTGAGTCTGGACTGTAGTGATCTGGTGCAGTTCCATGCTGAGGTCAATGGTACACCAAAGCAACACTACACAGTTTTTCCAATAAATTTTGATGCAGCGTGATCTCCAAAAAAATGTTTCGGATTGAGAATATTGCTTTAGGGCAAAAGGCTTGGAATAATTGACTTTGAATGAATGTAATCTGCAAAAGACTGACTACATCATTAGCACCCAGTTGTGCTATTGATTTCAAACAGACCATGCTTGCTTTTCTAACATATGATTTAGCAGTGCTTGACTGACCTTGGTCAAACATGCTGGTGTTGTGAGAATTTTTTTATGTTTGTGTGTTTTGGGGTTTTTTTTTGTTTTCTTTTCTTTTTTAATGTACAGTGATTTTCTAGTGCTATGGGTTTTACCTGAACAGAGCTTCAAAATGAACCAGGTGCCATGCCATCTCTTTCCAGCTAGTTGCATTAATGCTTGCCGGGGTAGTAATTAAGGTTATGTAACAGATTTCTCCCAATTGTAAAATCAATAATGACCTAGCATAGTGAGAGTTTTGCTTTCTGTAACATTTAGTTGTCTTTTGTTTTGTTTTGTTTTGTTTTGTTTTGTTTTGTTTTGTTTTGTTTTGTTTTGTTTTTAAAGGGGGATGTTGTCGTGGACAACGGAGCAGGAGAATGCAATGAGCTGTTTATCTTGTTGTTTGTTTTTTTTTTCTTTCCTCCTCGCTTTTAATAAAAAACTGATGAAAAAGAAGTAGGTTGTGTAGCACCTACATTTAATACCCACTTACCTCAGAGTTAAGAAGGGTGCTTTGGTGCACATAATGGGCACAACAATTTTGTGAAGTCGATAATTTCTGAAATATAAGGACACCTGAGTTAACATTTATAAGTGTAAATGTTGTGTTTTAACAACAATTCAGAAAACACTGATGGATCACATGCTGTTTCAAGCGATGCGGTGCCTCCTCAATCCATTGCCATAAAGGCAAATTATTACTGCAGGAGCACAGAAGCACTTTGATGGTTTCATCATATGTCTGATGTGTCAAAACAACAGTGGTAATTTATCAGACTGAGAGAAGAAGACAATGTCAAAAGAAAGCTGAGATTCAGAAAGGGAGGAGAAAATACTATTTTTGAAAGTTAACAATGGCAGACAACACAACACAGAGTTGAAACGAAAAGTCAAGCAAGGCTGTGAAGCTTCTATTCAGGATTAAATCTGAACTATAAGAGCCTCTGGAGTTAATTTTGTATAAAGATCTTAATCGTAGTCTAACATGTTTAATTGACGACAATACAAAAATTGTGCATGTGTGTTTGCTGAATTTCTTCATGCTTTGCCTCTGCTCATCTAAGCTTCTTGCAAGTCTTAGGAAAATAGGCTGAGGTTTTTTGTTTATTAGAAGGTATTTACTTGACAGAATAATACAACTATGTTAGAACATTGGCTCACTCTCATTTAAAAGTAGAGTAATTGTAGACTTTTTCTTTTTTAAAAATATAATCTGGAAATAAACTTGACTAAGTTAAGGTCTCTCTCTACCTAAAAAATTTAATGTCATGTCCTTGACATACAGTGTGCTTGCAGGGCATGCTGAACAGTACATGCATGTGTACTGAGAGTGTGTTTAAAAAGTCAGTTTGGGCTTACTTTGCAAAAGTCTGTAGGATTTGTGAAGTAGTTCTTCCACACTGTTAAGCAAGGTTAAAGCCTCAGATGTAATACTCTGTTTGATTTTAGACACTGCACTTTGAGGAAGATATGGATCAACTGTAAAGAGTCCCAGGGAGACCAAGAGAAAATATGGCATCATTACAAATTGTGAAATAACCGGGGATAAATAGTGTAGCCCAAGCATCAGGATGGAAGAGAGGGCAGGGTTATGGATGAGGGGCTGAATTTAGTGACAGGTTTTGGATGTATTTAAAACTGCTGCCAGCAGGCAAAGAAATACAACAGGTTTTCTGCACACATGTACAAGGACTAGTGAAATTAACACCATCAAGCAAGATTCACATTAGACATGAACAGAATTTTCTAATGGCAATGACATAGATACACTGACACTTCTTACTTTGGCAAGTTTTAGAATATCCATCACTGTAAGCTGTTTTCTCTGAGACAGACCAATATTGATTGGAGATAATGTTGACTAGTAGATGGTCCTTTGGCAAGGGGAAGGAAGGATAAGACAGACTATATGAGCTTATAGATGACCTTACAGTTAGAATCTGACAGTTGTTAATGTAAGAGTAATGTTGTAGGTATGAAAAATGGCTTTGTGACTGCTTGAAGTGTGTATTTTCTAGATTGCTGATAGCTGAGAAGAAAACAATCAAATGAAACTCTATATTTGTGACTTTCTTTCAAGATAATTTTTTAAAGTAATTTTCAAAACATTGAGAATCATGGGTTGTAAAAGAAATGCCTGTTGTCTGTACCTATGTTCTCCAGTCTTCCTTGCTAAGACTCGTTATGACTGCATGATTTCTCATAAAACGTCAGTAATGTAATTGTGTTGACGTAGTGGGTGGAAAAAGTATCTCCATTCCTTTCAATATGTTTTTAATTGAATTACAGCACATAGACTTGAGATTATGATCTATTAATATCTGGTTGTCTTGGTGTTGTTTTTTGTTTTATTTGCTTTTTTCGTTTTTTTTTGTTTTTTTTTGTTTTTTTATAGAAGAAGCTAATGGATAATGAGTGCATAGGAAGGTTTACTAAAGCTAATGTAGTTTTTAGTACCTGAATTTATGCTAAAGATTATTTCCTCTGTCAACTTGCCCACAAAGATTCTGCAGATTTGGAACCTTAGTTCATTTTTCTATAATACCAACACATGTAAAATAAAACTTAAAGTAATATCTTGAAGAATGCTAGAGTGACTTTTTTTTTCTGTTCTTCATTAAAGAAAAAACACAAGGATGAGCTAAGGGATGGGCTCAGGGCATAGTCATATCTTTTTGACTCTTGATTCTGAGTTTGGAGGGGTTTTTTTGTAAAAAAGCCAGTTGAAATATGTGGGAGTTAGGACTTAAGACATTAAAGTGACAAATTAATTATAAAGTGATTTAGAAAATGTCAGTGAAGGAGAATGACAATGCTATTTACATTTTTTTTTTAATTTATGGTTCTTTTTATCCTTTATATACTTCATTATGGAGAGAGGGAATAAGCTGAAGTTCTTTGAAACTGAACCCCACTGACAGGCAACATATGTATGAATGAATAGACTTATTCTAGCACCCGAGTCTACTTTCCTGTGACACATTGCACATAAGAAAATGCACAAGGCTACCCACCACTTTGTCATACATTACTGGCAAAAGAGGCCCATAAATATGTTTGATATTTTTAAATGTTTCATGTAAAATGTTGGGTAAATTTATGTTTGTTTTCTATATGTATGACAATACCTTAAGTGACATCACTGGGCATATGCTAAATGAAGATTTAATTCAAATAACTCACTCTGGCTATGAGCATCAGTTGTGATATGGATGCTTATGTGCCTGACAAGATTCTAATAAAATTTTAGTGAGCTGCTTAAAACTCTTTTTTATGTCTTATACAATATTTAGAAAGTTTTTGCTTTTGCTGGAGGAAGGCAGTGAGCTTCATCTGCATTTCTTTATTCTGACAAATTACCATTTTTAAGTCTTTTGGAAAGTACATTAACAGCCCAGTCAACGGCTTTATCCACAGCAACCCAGAAGTACCTAAGCATAGCTTTTGCAAACAGTTTCAACAGTGAAGTCCTACCAACTCACAAGAGAAAAAGAAAACAAACAACTAGTAAACAGCTTTCCTCTTCCTTCCCAAGGTTCAAGTTCAGTCCAATTCCTCTACTCCCACCTTCTTAGTCTGTTTCCTTTTTTTTTTTGTTATGCAGCATTCTCATCCTTTCCCAGTCCTTTCCGTGAGCTTGTGTTTCTTGAGTGAGCCTTCTTACTTGTTTAATGGCAAATCTAACATTGAAAAAAGTACTGATTACCTACTGAATTTTATTTATATTTTGTCGTTGTTCCTCTAATCAAAATATCATCAGTATAGGAAAAAAGTTCTATGGAAATCTGTTGCTTTAAAGTTTGGTGGATGATGCTGTTGCAGATGGTAGGGCTGTGTTTTCAGCCCTAGGGCAGGCAGTTCCAGGTGTATTATCTTTGGCCATATTGCTAATCTTGTGATGTTCTTCCAGCATGCTCCCTCTATTATGGTAGGTATAGATCCATGATCAACAGGGAGTGCTAACAGATCCTCTGTGATACCAGAGGAGCATTGGTAGCTGTGCTCAAGTGTCAGAGCTTTTGCACCCTGGCATCAGTGATCACCACATTTGGGATCTCTCTTCACTGTCCTGTAAACACAGTGCAGCTGCTCAAGCAACTCCAGTTATTTACCCCCTTCTTCCCTGTTCCTTCTTTGGGGATATTTAATCCTTGTGGAATTGCATGTCCTCTTGGCCTATTTTTTCAGCCTGTCTAGGTCTGCCTGCATGGTATTCCTTCCCTTAAGTATGTGCTTCTTCCTTCAAATGAATGTAATCTGAAAATGTGACAACAGTGTACTCCATTGACTCCTCCCAGGACAGACCTCTGTGGTACTCCACTTCTTGATGATCTCCATGTAGAGTACAAGCCATTAACCACTATCCTCCCAGCCTGGTTGTCCAGCCAGATTTTTACTGATCAGGTTGTCCACTCATCCAGGTTGTAATGTCCCAACTTATTTTTGCTGTCCCTAAATCACCTCCTACATTCAGCAACAGGCCCATATTCTCCTCATTCAGCCTTTTAACACTGCTGTAGTGGAAGAAGCTGCTCTTGTTGCCCCTGATGTTAGGACATAGGAGTTCCTTCTGTTAGTGAGGAATAAAATTCTCATGGATTGGAAATTTGGTTCAGTGAGTGGCACGTAGTCCTAGATACGGACACATATGGAATGAAAGAATATGTTATAGTTGGAGTCACTGAGAAGCTATTCAACAACAACATGACTGTTTCTAAAACTTCATTCATAATGAGGACTACATCTATTGTCATGTGCTGCAAGCAATAAATTTTATTCTCAAAACTTTACAGGAGTAATAACAGGTTTGGGTTTGGTTTTTTTGGTTGTGTGTTTTTTTTTTGTTTTTTTTTTTAATAAACCCAGAAGGTTACTTTTTTGCATAACTTGCAACATCCAGGGTATAGTTTCAGTAAGATATTCAGGGAGTCATCAAGTGTCAGGCAGACAAGATCAAAGAGAAACAGTGAATTCAGGTCCAGTTCAAGCCTGCACCTGAGTGCTGTAGAATCTGTATGTGATTTTGGTAAGTCACATAGAATTGTAACCACAAAAGGAGTCCTGAAAACTGCCACCTCAGCCAATATATCCTGTTGCATGTTCCTAAAATATTGAGACTCCTAAGATTTTGTGTAAAATATCTTAGCACTGCAAGGTCCCATTTGGAGCCTGCCCAGAATTGCTTCCATGACAGAACAAATAGCAGCCCAGGGAAGTTTACAGACTGGCTGTCACTCCACAGACATTTTTGATGTGTGCCTGGACAAAATGTTTTTAAAACACTAATCTGAGATGTAGGATTTCAAAGCTCCAAACAGCAGCCCAGCTGAAGTGAATTTTCATCACTTACTAAATCAGTAACTAGAACCCCTTGTTTCTCTATTCCTACTTTTTATACAGTAGTTGAAACTACAGGGTATCATGCTCAGACTCTGGCTTAATATATATTTAACAATACAGAGTGAAACAAATTCACCAGTGGAAACTGAAGAAACTGTACTGATTTTACATAATCATAACCCAATGGTTGAGCATACTTCTGTGTAAGATGAGGTATGGTTTCAAATTCTTATCAAATAAAGAAACAGAATCCCAGCCTTCCATGACCTGTGCCCCGTACATTACAAAACGTGATGGTGGTAGAGAGCTCACCGTCTTTTCTGGAGTTATGGATATGAGGATTAATGGGGAAAATTTTTCCTGATTTCAAATACTATTTTTAGTTATAAATACTCTATCTGGAATCTAAACATTGAATTTGAGGGGCTGTAGTTCTAGCAGCTAAGTATTCTTTAAGAACATTAATAGGTGAACATGAATGTCTCTTTTTTTGTACGACAGTTTCTAAAATTTATTTCCTGTAATACAAAGTTAAGGAAATTTTTCAGAATCGGTTGTTTCTTCTGACCCACAAACCTATATTTTTATGCAAGTTGCCACCTTAGCTGCTGTCATCTGCCATCTTGTGGTACGTTGTTTTAATCTCAAGTGTATAGATTGCACATATAGTATTTATTCTGTTTTAGAAAAAATTCCTGCCTCACATTAGTATTATCGGTATTTTACTTTTGTGAGCTAATGTGTACAGTGAACAAATTTTCATGCACTGTTTTCTTTTTTAATATTGGAAAAATAAAGACTGAAAAATCAGCCAATTGCAAAACAGTTCTTGCTGAACATATTTCTGTTTTACTAGAAATCATATATTTTAAAAAGACTTTTGGACTTTACATTATGTTCATATGTCTCAAAAAATTAACACTTTTCAGCTAAATAAAAAATATTTTTTGTGGAACTTTACAAAAACAGTTACTGGTTCTAAATTCCATTAGTATTTAGCCTCTGATAAATTTAAAGATATGTTTATGTAAAATATATATAAAATATGCACATATAGTCAAGATTTTTTTTTTTATTTTGCTAAAGAATAATACAAGAGAAAGATGAAGGGAAAGACATAAAAGCCCTTTTAAAACTTACACAATTAAGAGAGACGTCGTTTTAGCTATTTGGATTTATCTAAATGTTCACCTAGCTTACCAGAGTAAATTTACAGTTAAGAGCTATGACTTTCCTGGATCTGCCACATATGTTGGTATACAGGACACAAATTACAGTGAAAAAAATACTTGTTAAATATGTAGTCATTACATGTTTTCTATTAAGTTTCTTGGGCTAACCTTGAAAATACTACTTAAAAGCATATCATTGTGAGTTCTGTCTTATCTTTTCCCAGTTTGGAAAGATACAAAAAGTTCTAATATTTCATAATTAGTCTGGCTAAGTATAAAACATGATTACCATGCAAATTTTCTAACATTAGCACTGTAATTTAAATAAAAATGCCTAGGTACTAGCTGTGAACATACAGTGAAAATTATTTGAAAGGGTGTTTTGAACCCATTTTGTTCTGTATTCGTACTGTTAAGTCTCCTGCTTTCTTGAAAAAAGAGATATATACAAGAAGATTAGCTACATTTGGGTGGTCTCTGAAAAGCAGTTTGGCTGGCAGAGCTCTAAATCTGAGCACGTTCTTTCCCAAGATATGGTAAAGCCAACAATGTACAGCAATATGAGTTGAGCTTAAAAACACAAACCATACTTTATAAATATAATGCATGCAAAATCTCAATTATTAGTTTTCAGTATGGAGATATTTTGTTTCCAGAAGAGAAATAGAAAGGAATATTGTTCCCAGCACCTTTAACTATTCAAGTTAGCAGTGCATTTCTCTGAGTATTTGATAAAGGTCAATTCTGACACTAGCAACAGTAAGATTTAGCATTGGGCTGTCATGACACAGACTGGGAAATGGGGTCTTTACCAGTTTGGATGATCAGTTCAGCTTCAGACCCAGGAATTTAGCCTTGTTAAACAATTATCTTTTGGTAAATATTAGTAAAACTCAATTATTTGCCTTTGAAAATTATGACTTTTTTTTTTTTTCAAAAATACAAGAGAGATTTATAATACTTCTTACTATTTTGATGTTTGCAGATTGTCACTCCTGGGTTCTCCCACCAGTAACCTGGGCTCTCCCACCAGTAACCACCTCCGTTCTCGTATGGACATGAAGTCAATGGCAGAACTCCCTTTGACTACAGAAGGGCAAGGTCTTCTTGTCTAGGTTCTATCCTCTGTGGAAGAGGAGCAAATTATTCACATGACTGATTAAATATGATCGGCTCACGATTACTAGTTTAAGGTCATATCATACATTTATTTTACAATGAGAAGATAAAGCTATCCCAGTTACTAGTCAGGCCCAGGTCTACGAACTGTTTCCTGTCTCATATAGAAGATGATGAAAAGTGTCATACCAATGATATTCAGACATCCCTGACTAAAAGTAAAACAAAGATCAGTTGTTATCGCTCTGCCTCATTCACTCTGCTGTCTTTAAAGAACGTTTCTAGAAAAGTTGCCATTTTACTACGAAATAGACAAGGTATTTCTGCTTGTAGCGTTTGTGATAGCTATGTAAAAACATAAGAAATCAACAGAAGTTGAGATGGGCATAAAAATATACTAATGTAGAGCTCTTTATTATACTTTAACATTTTTTTAAAGTAAATTAATACTAAACACCATAAAGCATATATATGGGCAGTTTTCCGTATTTCTTGATTTGGAACAGCTTAAGTTATTCTTCAGTACATTTGCATCATTCGGATGATTCGGAGATCCTACCTTTATTGCTGTAAATAAGTGATTTGCAATAATAAGTTAGTACTAACTGAACATGTTCAGAGAAGTATTCAATTGTTCATTGATTTGGGCTTGGAGAGAGAAGGGAAATACAGTTTAGTCATAATGGGGACAAGTTTTTGCTTGATATGCTTTGGAAAGGGCATTGAATTTGCTAGGTGAATAGAAACATAAAATTGCAAGAATTTGTAGGGATGGGGGATTTATTTAGTTTTGTTTTCTGTGTCTCTCACTAGTACTACAAAAGTTCAAATAACAACCTTTTTAAAGGAGATTATATAAAGTAGTTTTACAGAAAAATCTTTTAAAATTGACAGAGCTTTTTTTAAAGTTGCTAAACTTGGACATAATCTGTCAAATGCAGTCATGGGCAAGACTTTTCTTGAACATATCTTGAATATTTGAAATCCCTTAAATGATGCAGTATTTTGATTCTTCTATGGTTTGCACAGAGAAACAAGGGTAAAGAGGCTTTCTAGGAAAATTAAATCGCAAGAAAATGAATCTTGTCTGTAAGTCTCTTTTACAATTTCACTTCCAGTTTATTGAAGCTACAAATGCATTTGAGGTATTTCAGTGCAGTCTTAAAAATGCTTCAAAGCCTGCGCCCAGAAGGGAAAGTAGATTACAGTTCTTCTGATCTGGCATCTAATACAGCAAAAGACAAAGGAGAAGAAAAATCTGTAAGCAGTCATTAAAAAACTGCTACAAAAAGCCCGAACTATACTAGTTCTGCAGTCAAGTTATTCTAAAAAAAAAAAAAAGTAATAATAGGTTGTGAGACTTCATCTCTTTTTTTTGTGCTACAAGTAAAGAGAATGCCAGTATTTTACTAAGATAAGTAAAGAATATTGCATTGGATTGAAACTGAAGCAGAGACTAAAACAGACTAGACTTACCTGTTTTATATTTTACCTGGTAGGGTTTGGGGGGGAAGCATCCCATACCACAAAAATAACTATGCACACTTTTTTCTTTGTTTTCATATTGTTGGAAGTTCCATTTACACTCTGGCTTGAAATGTTGAAGAACTTGTTCTCTCAGTTATCTGATAGCCAATATTTGCAGCATAGTTTCTATTAACAAGTTCAAATATTTAGCACTGGTTCACAAGAAAAAGTGTCGGAAACAATACTTTCTATTTCATTTGTATGTCCTTTAGTGACTCTCAGTCATCTGGTACCTCAATCCAACATGAGTTATCTATTGAAGTTTCCATAGGATCCTGGAACTTCTAGCTTTAGATTAAATTTATTTTTTTCTGCAGAAAAATACTAAATGAAAAGTACAACATCTGAAAAATTTGAGATCTTGGGGAATTATTACAGTTCTGATATCAACATGTCTCTAGGAATGAGAAGTATTTTAAAGCCAGGATAATTTGTGAGAAGTTGTGCAACTTCCACGTTAGAAAATATTATATTTACTTGCTACAATCCTGAACCAAAAAGTTTACCTAAAATCAAGACTTGGTTTGTTTTTATGTTGGTCTTCTCAAAGGAAGCTGCGGATTCCTGCAATGGCTGTTTTCCTTTCCTATAAAAATACTACCAAATTTCACATTTTTTTAAAGGAAACTGCCACAAAAATGTTTATGTACTGTCATAGTATATTTCTGCATCAGCTGTACAGTATCACTGTGTGATGACTTAATTGAGTCAGTCAAAACAATATTATTGAGGTTCTGAAAGATCATGTGGAGTGATTTCTGACTCTGTGTTGGCTCTCCAAACTTGTGGAAAAATTGAAGCTTCATTATGAATCTCTTGACAATAAGTAACAATCATGACACTGGCAGTTTTCCAAGGCAACATGAAGAACTTATGAATTTTTCACACTTCCAGGGTGTTGGAAGGTACCGACGCAACTGTGATTCACTGCTGATTGCTTTTGCTATCAGAGAATCCTCTAAAGTTTCAAGCCTTCAGGGAAATCTCACAGATTGTGCTTGGCAAGATGTAAAGTGTCAACTAATGCATCATGTAACAGGGTAGAAAATAATTTGGTAAAAAATTTTGGCAGCCGATGCAGTGTGGATGGATTCAGGAGTAATGGTGGCAGATTTAAACACAGCGTAACTGCCAGCAAGCCGTTCGCAGAGGTGATCAGCTCCTGTGCGGTTAAATTCTGCAGCAGAGGAGGGGATTGCAGTGTACAGAGTGCAGAGACCCCAGGAACTGGTAGCTCTTGGGAGAGTGGCTGACACCTTGTGGGCAGGGCCAGGAGTAACAGCAGCTACCCCCTGCTCCCAGAAACGGTGGCCCTGGGGATTACCCTTGGCGCTGCCAAGAGGATGGGCAAACAAGGAGTGGTGCATCAGGTGGTGCAGGAGGGTGCCTCTTCGAAGGAGGGTCAATCCACTGGCCAAGTGGGAGACTCGAAGTACACAGAACCCAGCAACCGGGCACCATTCTGTAACCGTCTGCACAGGCGAAGGGCACTCATTGTACCTGGCCCTCCAGGCAGAATGGTGAGCACCCGTTTGAGAGAAAAGGCTGCAGCTCCAGCTGAGAGTCTGCACCGTCTGCCCCACTTCCACCCAGACGGAGCTGCCGAGAGGAGAGGCTGCGGTGCAGAGCTCAGGCTGCAGGAGGTGCCCAGACCCTTCTCCTGGAGCAGGGACAGGCAGGGACCTCCCTGCAGAAGGTGTGCCCGGGTGGAGGAGCTCCTGCTGCAGGTGACTGAGCTGCAGGATGTGGAGGAGGAGGCTGTGGAGCATCAGGGAGGCTGAGAAGGAGTTAGAGAACTGGTTCCAAGTGCAGTCTGCACAGCCCATGGCCAAACAGGCAAAAACTCCCCCACCAGCACACACCCCTTTCCCTCTAAGAAATTGCTAATAGTTCATATTTATTCAGTTCAGCTACCTGAAAAACTGGGACCCTACCCGGACCGACATAATTCAAGAAAAATCTCTGGTTAAAACACCAGGATCCTGAGGGAGTTTTATTGGTTGTTAAGCATTTTGTGTTTGGAAGAAATGGTTTCTTATCTCTTGTATCTGTTTATTGGGTCATATTTGGACATGCTGACAAAGATTTTTGTCCATAGTGCAGTGGTATAAACCAGAAGCCATATGGCTTCCTAAATTACTTCAGATTGATAGTTGCATAGCTGAGAGCATAATTTACTCCTGTATGAATATTCCAGGAGTTAAAAAAATATGCAGTGCATAGTTATAACAATAAATGCCATTGAATTAATGGGCTAACTTTGACTACAGAAGCTCATAGTAACTTCCCAAGAATTTTTAATCTGTGCCTTAACATGGAACATTCCTTCTTTTAAAGCTATCAGGTTCTGTAGTGTGTGAGAATGGTTTAACGTTATTAAGAGGATAATTTTTATTTTCTACTAGTCAGAGTGGCATATAGCTAGTCATTGTGGAATAGTTCTCCATGTAAAAGGATGTAACAAAGCAAACTGTAAATTGTTACTTCTAAATATTTTTAATTAACAATTGGTTAATCAGAAGAGAGCTGAAGTAATTAGCACTTTTTATACCTGTTTTGCATTTTAGAAAGATAGATGAATTTCTGTTGTTCTGTTGCCCAGTATTGACTGCTCAGTTGGTGACATTAACACATGACTGGACATAGGACAAGCTTTGAGAGACAAACCTTACAGAAGATCTGATATTGTTTCAATCTGTCTTCCTAAATGTCACATGCTCATATTTAAAACTCCCAAATCTGTTCTCTTGGCATGAAAGACAGGTGATTTAGTATCACCAACCACAATAATATTTTAAATATTTTAAATATTTTAAATAAATATCTAAAGGGAGACACAAGTGTGTCTGGGCATGAATGAGGCACTCCTGTATTGTAGGTTGCATATCTCCTCAGTCATTAAGGCTTTCTCCCATACTCTATTATTTCCCCACAGTAAAAATTCATATATAGGCATTGATGTGATAATCATAATCATATATTGATGATAAAGTGACTGGGCTACTCTTGGAAGGCCTCCTGCACTTCAAGGCATATGACCACAGCTGATCAAACTTTAGGCTTGGCCTGAAAAAAAATCTAACTATATTTGTTACATAAAATAGCTCTAAGAAGATCAGACAAAAAGCAGGAAAGGAAGCTACCTGAGGAAATATGTTAGTTGTTTGGATGAACGATTATTATCTCTGCTGCCTTAGGGACAAGACTAATATCCTGAACAGAAACCTGTTTAGCTGGGAAAGTCAAATAACTATTCCTATTCTCTGAATTTGGAGTTCTCTTTCCTTTTAAAAGGAATAAGCAGCTCTATATTCCTCAGGTCAAATGTGGATTTTTTTTTTTTTTCAAGCCATCACCCATGTAAATAGGAAAGATTGAGAAATACAGGCTGTCTGTCAGCAGAGGAAGACTGTCAACTAGGCAGTAAGAAGAAAAGGCAGCTTAGTTACAGTCATGTCAGATAAATGTAAGAATGAACATGCTATTCACAAGGTGTAGTTTGATCCTGGCTAGTAGCCAAACCCCACACAGCTGTTCGCTTACCCTCCCCTGCTCTCTGCCCCCTGCCCCCCAAACCCCCAATGGACAGGGGAGAGAATTAAAGGGATAAAAGGAAAAGAGACTTGTGGGTTGAGATAAGAACAGTTGAATAACTAAACTACAATAATATTGACAATAACAATAATTATGATAGTAATATATACAGATATACAAATGAGTGATACACAGTGATACTGCTCACCACCTGAAGTACCAGGACTCAGTCCATTCCCAGCTAATGATCCCAGAGGAGGGAGAGTCCTGAAACCGCAATCCCAGAATGGAGATAAGAGCCTGAGTGTATGAGAGACTGAGATGACCCGGAGAGAGGGGCGACCTAGAGGGAAACAACCCAGACCAAGGGATGACCCAGAGCAAAAGAGAGTAACTTCTAGCCCTACTCTCATCTATGTACTGGGCATGACATGCATGATACGGAATACACCATTGGATAATTTGGTTCTCAATCCTAGACCTAAGGTTGAATCCTCGGCTACTAACTGGGGCTGTGCTGCCTCCCAGCTTCTCCTGCCCCTGCAGACACTGGCCCAGCAGAGGAGCTGAAAAGTCCTTGACTGTCCTGGCAGCAACTATAAATGTCAGTGTGTTGTCAGCCTTTTCCTCTGCACAAATCTAAAACATAGCCTCTTGCTATAGAAAGCTGTAGAAAGCTAATGTAGAAAGTTAACTCTGTCCCAGCTGAAACCAGAACACCATAAAAGTGAACAAGATAATATTAGGCATTGTTTTTTTTTGTTGAGGTGTTTTTTCATCATGAATTATTACAGAAAAGTCATGATTCGTTCAGAAGAAGCTGAAGTAAATGTCAGTAATCTTGACTTACAAAAAAACCCTGTTGGTTTTTCCATCAAGGTGTAAAATGTATAGCAGCATAACTTGTCTTTTCATCTGTTTGTTCAGTGTTGTACATAGGCTAAAACCTCTTCCCCTAAAAATCCTCTTCTTTTGCCTTAACAATATAATGTATTGAAAGTAATACTATTTTTTTTGAACTAAGGAGAACATGGTCATGACTGAGAGCATTGACGGATTAGCATGTCACATTTCCATGTTTTTCTACTAGTTTTGAACTTGATCAGCAATTTCATGTTTTCATTTAAATTATGAAAGAATCATACAGATATGTAATTAGAATCTGCTTTTGCACTAAAATTTAAGTCTGTGTTAATAGGGACATCTAGTGAGATGAAATGAAACTAATTTTGTTAAATTGGTATCAGTCCTAAACTGTAAAGTAGATACTTGGCTCCTTAACAGCAGACAGGTCTACCTGAGTCGTGCTGTCAAACTTTGACCTTAACCTTTTACATTACTGTGCTGATTTCTACTTAAATTATTACATCAGATGTATTGAAACTTGGTAATAATGGAGTCACCTAGGTTTTGGTAAGTTTTATTCATGCACCTTTATACTACTTCCAACAATATTAATTTTTAATGGAAATAATATTTGACATTTTTATAGCATTTTCTATCTCAAAGGAGCTAAACTACTTCATATACTTTATCTTATAAGTGGCAGGCCTTATCCACTAATGAAATTCAGTCTGACAATATATTACTAATGAAGACATGGATTTTTTTCTCCCTTTTCAGGTTTTATGCTATCAGCTGTACTTTTTAACAGTGG
This sequence comes from Pterocles orientalis, assembly GCA_011057875.1. NCBI lineage: Eukaryota > Metazoa > Chordata > Aves > Pterocliformes > Pteroclidae > Pterocles > Pterocles orientalis. The sequence goes on along the minus strand of WKFP01015246.1, from coordinate 350,270 downwards.
AATTAGATTTTTCTGGAGGCACATATGTCTCTGTGTAGCATGGCATGTATATTAACAGAAATCTATGAAAAGCGAGTTGTGCTTATCAATGGGAAATTGATTACCATAGAAGAATCTAAGAGCAAAAAGCATACCAAGAAGTTTTTAAATATTTGTTTGTTATTAGTGAAAAAAAAAAAAGCTTGAAGTAAGTTGGACAAAGTAGTGTTATTTTTTTGGGAGTTGGGGGATTTTTTGGAAGGGATAGATACAGAGATAACTGCTGAAAAAGGGAGAATCCTCTAGACAACTGAGATGATGTATGGCAATGAGAGTGGAAGAACGAGTAAAAACATTTAAAAATACTTTTGCACTGACAGAGAAACTAGAAAGGATGTGATCTGTTTTAACCTTTTGTTTGTTGGGCTTTTATTTTGTTAAAATAGTTGTAAGAATTGAGGAAATAAATACAGATTTTAAGTCTGTTCTTTTTCCTCCATCATGTTTCCATTTTTGCTTTGTCTCCATTAAGAATCATTTACCTTGTTTCCCTTTCCTTCTTGGCCAATATTTTTGAAAGTTAACTAATGACTTTAAATGTCTTGTGTTGGCACACCAAATTGAAGTTTGATATGAGCATGGTGACTACATTCTTCTCTTGTTTCTTTACAACCTGTAATCAATATGTACTTCCAGATGAAGAATTAGAAACCACAAGCTATGTTCCTGTGAAACTAAAGTTTCAGAAGATCCAAAATATCCCTGACATCTGAGTTTTAAACATTTATGTGAACATGTCCAGATTTGGAGGAAAGACTCGAGAACTACTTTTAGAGAATATTTTAGAGAATATCAGGTTAGGAAAGCTAAAGCCCTAACAGAATTAAATATGGTGAAGGACATCAAGGGTAACAGGAAGAACTTCTACAGGTATGTCAGCGATAAAAGGAGGACTAGGGAAACTGTGGGCCCCCTCCAGAAGAAAGCAGGAGACCTGGTGACCCAGGATGTAGAGAAGGCTGAGGTACTTAACGAGTAAGGAAATAAAGAAGACCCAGGAAACTACAGGCCAGTCAGTCTCACCTCTTGTGCCTGGCAAGATCATGGAGCAAATCCTCCTAGAATCTATGCTAAGGCACATGGAAAACAAGCAGGTTATTGACGACAACCAACATGGCTTTACCAAAGGAAAATCGTGCCTGACGAATTTGGTGGCCTTCTACAACAGAGCCACGGCGCTGGTGGATAGAGGAAGGAAAACAGACATTATCTACCTGGACTTATGCAAAGCCTTTGACACAGTCCCACATGACATCCTTGTCTCTAAGTTGGAGGGACATGGATTTGACAGAAGGACCACTCGCTGGATAAGGAACTGGCTAGATGGCTGCACTCAAAGAGTGGCGGTCAATGGCTCAATCTCCTAGTGGAGACCAGTGACAAGTGGTGTTCCACAGGGGTCAGTACTGGGACCAGTGTTGTTTAACGTCTTTGTTGGAGACATGGACAGTGGGATGGAGTACACCCTCAGCAAGTTTGCTGATGACACCAAGCTGTGTGGTGTGGTGGACACGCTGGAGGGAAGGGATGCCACCCAGAGGGACCTTGACAGGCTTGAGAGGTGGGCCAATGCAAACCTCATGAAATTTAACACGCCAAGTGCAAGGTCCGGCATGTGGATCAAGACAATCCCAAGCACAAATACAGGCTGGGCAGGGAATGGATAGAAAGCAGCTCTGAGGAGAAGGACTTGGGGATATTGGTGGATGAGAAGCTCAACATGAGCCAGCAGTGTGTGCTTGCTGCACAGAAAGCCAACTGTGTCCTGGGCTGCATCAAGAGAAGCATTAGCAGCTGGTCAAGGCAGGTGATTCTCCCCCTCTACTCTGCTCTCATGAGACCCCACCTGGAGTACTGTGTTCAGATGTGGGGGCCCCAACATAAAAAAGACCTGGACCTCTTGGAGAGAGTCCAGAGGAGAGCCACAAATTTAATCAAAGGGCTAGAGCACCTCCCCTATGAGGACAGGCTGAAAGATTTGGGGTTGTTCAGCCTGGAGAAGAGAAGGCTCCAAGGAGACTTAATAGCAGCCTTCCAGTACCTGAAGGGGGCCTAGAGGAGAGATGGGGAGGCACTCTTTACCAGGGAGTGTAGTGAGAGGACAAGTGGTAATGGGTATAAGCTAAAAGAGGGTAAATTTAGACTAGACATTAGGAAGAAATTTTTCACTATGAGGGTGGTGAGACACTGGAACAGGTTGCCCAGGGAGGTTGTGGATGCCCCATCCCTGGAGGTGTTCAAGGCCAGGCTGGATGAGGCTTTGAGCAACCTGGTCTAGTGGAGGGTGTCCCTTCCCATGGCAGGGGGGTTGGAACTTGATGATCTTTAAGGTCCATTCCAACCCAAACCATTTTATGTTTCTATGATTCTATGATTTTAGGATAAGTATTCTGTGATTTGGCAACAGAAGATACACTGCACTAGACCTAACTTTTTCCCTTCTCAAGTACTATGATATTTAACTTTTACTTAGGGAAAATCCAGTGATCATTGCTTTTCAATTCTGATGAACATTTAAATATTTAATTTGAAGGAATCATTAGTAATTTTCATGAGTTGGAAAGATGACTTGCAACTCAGGTAGTTTAAGCTATACTATCAAGTTTCATTTGCCTATTTGCGTATCCTTGTGAATACTGTGGGTATTTTTACATGTGGCAATACTGTATCATCATATTTAATGTATATGGTTTTTCCTTGTATGTTTTATGCTCTAGTATAAGAAGCTATCAGGAATTGAAAGCATCACAAAACTCTCTGCATGATGTGCACATTTGTGAAAGAGAAATAAATCCTAGTCATCTTGACAATTACTATGATAAAACATAACATACCACTGTGTCAGTACTTGCTAAAAGCATTGACAGTTTAAAAATGTTAGCAACTCTTCCTTAAACCTTTGAATTATAAACTCTGCCCTCATTCGTTATTGCTTTCTCTTCTTAGACTATTTCTAAAAAGGGAGAAGTTAATGTACAATGATTGTTAGAGTACGTTATAAATGCTATGGATCTCAGATCTATACCATATTATGGACTACCTAGGATAAGTTAGTGATCCTTGCCAATACATGTCACACAAACATACGTGTATACGTACATATGCAGAGTCATATATAAAAATACTATAGGAAGCTAGCAAGTAAACTTCAACCTAAGGAATCCAGCTCATATATTAACTTTGTCCATAGTGAACCATAACCACAGAAATCAGGAGCATTGCTTAATATTGTCATGACAGCTAATGCAGAGCTAAGTCCTTATTTCTGTGCTCATGTGAATTTTGAAGATAGCTATTGACTCCTCCCTCATCAACTTTACCTATTTCTTCAACGTTAACTGAAGAAGAGATGATCTTAAAGTTGTAAGGTATCACTTAGTTCTTTCCATATCAAACGTGGTGTTATTGGAAACATTGCCAATTCATACAAAGGCTGTCTGTGTTGGTATTTCTCTCTGAGGCAAGAATCTTGCAGATTCCTACTGTAGGCATAGTCTGAAAACAGTATAATTAAATGTTATTTTTGTACATGGCAAAACATATCTGCTTTAAGTAGCAGCAGTGGCAGTTCCAGATATGCAACAAAATTTCCAGTAATATATGTGTGCTAAGTTTTTTGTGGAGAGTTAAAAATAAAACTCTATATGATACATTTTCTGAGAGCTATTGAAGATTATTCTATTGCCAAAGATAAAGTAATCTAGTTACTGCTTCGCATAAAACATTTTTGAGGGGGGAGGAGGTTGCATGATTTTCAAATGTGCACGTGATAAACACTTACAGGACAATGAACAGAGTACTTAGCCTAGATGAAATGTTTATTTGGGCTTTGGTGTCTCTGACATGATTAGATTTTAATATTTTCATATTTGTGTATATATATTATAGTTTTGCCTTTAATGCTTCCATTTTGTAAACGTGTACTATATATAATCCTTTGCCAATAAAAACTTCTGGAAATTGTTTCTAATATTGAAGACTGCAGGATATTTCTCCTTTCTTTTTGCTCCTCACAAGTAGCTAACATAAACAATATTTCATGTAGTTTTTCCAAATGTAGTTATAGATTTCCTCCTCACTGTAATGTCTTTGGGGCAGGATTTAAATGGATATATGATGAAAGGTGAAAACATGTCCTTCCTCTTTGTGGCCTTGCTATCATAAATTACTACTTAATTACAGAATAAAAGGCATTATACCTTTAGAACAATTGAAGGGGTTTTTGAGGGGGTTCATTGGGGTTTTTTGAGCTCTTACAGAAGAGATGAGTTATACACAGCCTTTTAGTCAGTGATGGTGAATGAAAAAGGCACAGTTTGTGAGGGAGACTAGCTGTAGCACTTGAAGGACATAGTGACCTCAGTACCTCAGTACCAAACGCCCTTGGTGTCCTTTGAACACTGCGTACCAGATTGATAGCCCATTTTAAAAAGGATACCCATATAGTAGAAGAATGAGATAGCTATTTCTGTACTATGGAAAAGCATTGAGAACTAAACATGTGCCTTGACTGATTTTTCTCCTATTGCCAATTAATTGTAGTTTCCTCTTATTAGAGTAGCTCTCGTGCAATACTGAGACAGTTTTGTGGCCCTTATTGTTATGAGTTAAAATTAGTGGGACTGCCTGCATTTACAAGAATTTGAAAGCTTACCCTCATAAAAGTTCCATTCCTAGAATTCAACAAAGAAAAATACAAATTATTAAAAACTTAAGGGACTTTTTCCTCAAAGTCCATAACTGAAAATGTGAGGATGTAGCTAGCCAACAGCAGAAAAATACAGAAGTTGAAGGGGATTTTAGAACATATTCTTCTGGCAATCAGTGTCACAGTGTAGGTTGCTTCAATCATTTATGGATCAGGAGATTAGGTAATGTGTAAACTTCTCTGGATCCATGAGACAGAGCAGATAGACTTGAGATGTTTTCACTTATATGTTAGTTTTTGTAGTTTAGGCAGAGTTCATCAAATGTCTATGACCTGTTGTTTAAACACCTGTGCTATCCTACTACTGCAGAGACCACACATCATTGGGACCATAGCAAGCATGTATGCCATTTAGAAGTTCTAGTGATAGTTATCAGCCTCAGTGTAGTGGTTCCTTGGAAGTTTTCTGTGTTTCCAGAAAGAAGTGTAATGTGAAAACATGTAGCAATTTTTTCACGTCTGTTCATTGACAAGCTTTATACTTTAGTGAAATACATAATGCTCTGAACAATTACCATAATTCTCAATTGAAATTTTAGAGTAGTAGGTTTCCCTGTGAATTCTTTTTTGTCTCATTGCCAGGGGGTTTTTTAAAGTATTACTACTTCTGTTTCACATTGTGCTGTTTTGGCTAGGATAGACTTAATTTTCTTCACAGTACCTAGTGTGAGGCTATGTTTCACATTTCTGCTGAAAACAGTGCTGATAACCCGAGGATGTTTTTGTTGCTGCTGGGCAGTGCTTACGCAGAGCCAAGGCCTTTTCTGCTTCTCACACCACCCCACCAGCGAGTAGGATGGGGCTGCACAAGAAGTTGGGAGGGGACTCAGCTGGGACATGTGACCCCAACTGATCAGAGGGATATTCTACACCATGTGATGTCATGCTCAGTGTATAAAGCTGGGGGACGAAGAAGAAAGTGGGGGGATGCTTGGAGTGATGGCATTTTGTCTTCCCAAGTAACCATTACAGGCGATGGAGCCCTGGTCTGCTGGAGATGGCTGAACACCTGCTTGCTGATGGGAAGTAGTGAATGAATTCTTTGCTTTGCTTTACCTGTATACATGGCTTTTGTTTTACTTGCTAAACTGTGTTTTTCTCAGCCCACAAGTTTTTTTCACTTTTACCCTTCAAATTCTCTTCCCCATCCCACCACAGGGGGAGTGAGTAAGTGGCTGTATGGGGCTTCTTTCTGGCTGCGGTTAAACCATGACACACATGCGTACATCTCTCTTCCTAGAATTTCTACCAAAAGTATTACTGTTTCCATTCAACTCTCCTAGTGTGACTGAGCTGTTACTGCCACTTTTGCAGTTAAAAATCACCACAGGTGTGGTGAATGGGGTACTTTTTTTGTATTTACTATAGAGTAACTACCATTCAAGTCCCTCTTATTCAATTAAAATACTACTGTGAATATTCTCATGTGATTTTCTTAGTTCTCATGTTACCATTTTTAATTCAAAATTCATAATGTAAAGAAAATAAATAGGTGAAGAAAATGGAAAGAGTGAAATAAACAGAAAGAATGAAGCTAGCTATTTTAGGAATGAGATGCTAGGATTTTTAATACTTTTCTGTAATTTCCAAAAGACTTAACATACTGCAACACTGATACTATTTAGCAATTTAATTGTCTTCATTGGACCATAGAGGTAATTTGTAACTAGGTGTGACCATTGCATGAATTAAGGAGACAGTATTTGGAATGGGGATGACGTCTTAGTCTAATAGGTTTAGTTCTGATAGCCTGCTTGGCTTTCTGCACATATAATTGTCTGTGTACTGCCTGTCAAAGTGACAGGGCTAATGTCATTAGTTTCTTCATCTTACGCATGTCAGGGAGAGAGGTAATTTTAGTTGTGGGAAGAAACAGCCAAGTGTGTCTTTTTTTTTTCCTACTGTTGACATTCAAGATCACCTTGTGCTCTTCAACAGCATTAAGTGCCATCTGGGAGGGCAGAGACTGGATGGACTGCAGGGATGGGTCTCTGCTGTGTGCAAGCTATGACTGTCTAACAATGACGAAGTTGTTTATGCAGTTACATTGCTCAGTTGGCTGATCAAGATGGCAAGCAATGCACAAAGTTGAGACTAGATTAGGAACCCAAGCAATACCCTTTGCTAGTTATGTAAAGCTACTTAGGAACTAGGGAGACTTGGCTTACCATCCTAACTCTCTGAACTACATTAGGAAACCTCAGCAAAGATTTTATCTTTATTTTTTAAATGTATACAGGCTGCAGGGGTCATACATGTCATTCAGGCATAGAATCATAGAATCATAGAATCATAGAATCATAGAATCATAGAATCATAGAATCATCATAGAATCATAGAATGGTTTGGGTTGGAAAGGACCTTAAAGATCACCAAGTTCCAACCCCCCTGCCATGGGCAGGGACATCCTCCTGTGTGGCGCAGAAAGCCAGCCGTGTCCTGGGCTGCATCAAGAGAAGCATTAGCAGCAGGCCAAGGGAGGTGATTCTCCCCCTCTACTCTGCCCTTGTGAGACCCCACCTGGAGTACTGTGTTCAGATGTGGGGCCCCCAACATAAAAAAACATGAACCTGTTGGAGAGAGTCCAGAGGAGAGCCACAAAATTAATCAGAGGGCTGGAGCACCTCCCCTATGAGGACAGGCTGAGAGAGTTGGGGTTGTTCGGCCTGAAGAAGGAAGGTTCCGAGGGGACTTAATAGCAGCCTTCCAGTACCTGAAGGGGGCGTACAGGAGAGATGGGGAGGCACTCTTTATCAGGGAGTGTAGTGAGAGGATAAGGAGTAATAGGTATAAGCTGAAAGAGGGTAGATGCAGACTAGACATTAGGAAGAAATTTTTCACTGTGAGGGTGGTGAGGCACTGGAACAGGTTGCCCAGGGAGGTTGTGGATGCCCCATCCCTGGAGGTGTTCAAGGCCAGGCTGGATGTGGCTTTGAGCAACCTGGGCTAGTGGGAGGTGTCCCTGCCCATGGCAGGGGGGTTGGAACTTGATGATCTTTAAGGTCCTTTCCAACCCAAGCCATTCTATGATTCTAATCTTTGTCTTGTAGAGAAGAAAAATTATGAACTCCAGACTTTCCTCAGAACTTTCAGGACAAAGTAGGCTTCGACTGCAACAGCAAAGGTAGATGTGAACCCCAAAGAAGAGTCCACCACCAGGTTGTTCTGAGGCAAGGCTAAAGAGAGAGAAAAGAGACATAAACTCTGCTACTCTGAATAGCCAAGGATGTCAAAACTTGTGGTGTGAGCAAAGGAGAGCATGAGTTTGTTGTCAGAACTGCAGTTCCATTTTAACACTAAAAAAAAAAAAAGTTTACAGGCTGATGACTTTAAAAGAGATAAAAGTGGATATTTGACTTTTTTTTTTTACTATCATTTTTAATAGGTCATAACATGTGCTATGTGTCTAAGCAATTTAGCACAGCCACGTTTAGGTAACGTTGTGTGTTGCCTCTACAGGTACTCTGAAGGGGCAGGGCACGTGTGTGGTTTTTTTTGCACGGCAGACGTTTAGATGCAGAAATACAAGCATGTCCCTCTTATGAAAGTTATTTGTCGGTAAAAAAATATATTTAGCTTTCAAAAAGAGTATTAATTTATTGTGAAAATCCTCAAAATAGCCATAAAACATTTCAGAACTGTTCCTTTCACAGCTATCACCACATTCACTTTTGAAGGTCAAAGATATTTTCAGTCCGTTTACAGGCCAGATGGTAATGCTTTCACATTTGTACCTTGGACTTTCATGCTGTGCCTCATTCCCACTGAAATTAGAAGGAACTGGGCATCTTGGCATGAGTTCATAACATGGTTAGTAAGGCACATATTGGAGAACAGAGATTGTTCTTTCTGTACATTAGTAATATTGTTCCTATTTGTTTTGGTGCTTGTGCTGAAATACTGTGTATTCCAAGCAGCTGTCTTTTGCCTTTTCAAACAGGGGAATAAGAGGAGCATGGGAGACAGAGTTTGGTATGACTCCATAGTTTTATGTTAAATTCAAAACTTAGTTTCAAAGATTCTTTATTATTCAAATGCTTAGGCTCATACATCTTTGGACTATGTCCAAATAATTAAATTTTGTCCTAACTTCTGGCATTTCTGACACTTTTTCATATTCTTATTCTTATGGTAGAATTTATATTTCCAAGTTGTATGATAATGAAAAACCACTAGCATTTGAGTGGATTTTATCTATTTACTTATTTTGCAACTTTTTTATCTGTATCAGCTATGAGACATAGCTGTAATACTACTGCTAAGTTTAATCTTTTCCAGCTTTCAGTCCTTGAAGGATAACAAAGCCAGGAGTGTAAAATTTACTATGGTGAAAGCATCTCAGAAATATACAGATGAAATGCTTTTAATGAAATTAACAGCTGTTGAAATACACTTCTTAACTGATCACTAATATCTTCAGTCCTTTGACTGCATTTTTGTATCTATTTTAAAAAGACATTCAATTTATTATAGATGAGAATTCCATGAAGCTACAAGACTTTGATATATCTGGTTTCAGTAAGTCGTATTTTACCATTAGTTTCCGTATTTTATGGGACATGTTTATCAGGTTCTTTAAAAATCAGTCTGATTCTTCCACTTTTCAACTGCTAAGACTCTTCATAAATCAATAGTTGCACTGGTATTTCTTGAAAATCAGCTTGATTCCAGATATGATTCAGAACCAACACTGATCTTCATTGGTCCCAAGTGCGTTCCCCTGGCTGCAGGTTCCAGGTGCCCTCTCTCCTGGCTGAGACCACCTTGCTCAGTGTCTCAGGGAAGGAGACCTTGTTCAGCTGAGAAAAGTCAAACTAGGCAGCATCCTTTTTTGCCTACCACCATCCCTGTTCTTGCCAAAATGCACATTAACATCAACAAAGAAAACACAGTAAGTCCTGCCCATTCTGCAGGAACTTTTTAGAGATTCCTAACTTTGGCTGTGTTGCCTCGAAGCAGAGAATGAATGATAGTGCAGATCCCCATGCTTTCCTGGATAGCAAATCAAGGCTGAACTTGTTTTGTTTTATGAAAAAGCATGAAACAGGTCCAGGTCAAACTACGGACTAACATGGTTTCCCATTATACATTGAATGTCACTTTAAAAAGCTCTGAATTCTACTTTAACTGGAACTTAACTTACTTGTATTACAGTATCCATTTGCTCATTCATACAGACATTTACTTGTGGTCTGTTCTTTGTCTTGTTTTGTTTACTGAGTGCTTAAAAGGTAATTATAGAGCACCTTTTAATAAATATGGTTTCTATTAGCATCTTCTTGTAACAGTTCTACCTGCAGGTTGATAAGCTGTCATACAGAATTGCTGATGTTAGTGGAGCTCTACCTTGTGATGGTATTTGGTATTATCTGTGCTAGGATGGACTTATAGGACTTGTGCAAGCTAAATAAAGTTCCAGGAGTGTGCAAACACTGTACAAGTTAGGGAAAACATTTTCAGATACGTTTGCCATGTTTTAACATTAAAAAAAAATATTTATTGAAAACTTGTGTGACCATGTGTTCAAGCCAGATTTTAACAGAATCTTGAGTTTCCTATAAGACTTAGTAACATAGTGGATTAATGGAGGTCTTTTACTATTAATGCTAGTTATCCAACTATCCATCAGTCCCAAAAGAGTTAACTGGTAGGGCCATGAATCCTGTGAAAGGCCTGTGCCTTTCTGTGCCTAAATCCAAAACTGCTGTCTGACACTGAGAAAGACTGGATTTAAAATTCCTTACTGACTAGATTAGAAAGTAACCCCAGCTGGATCCATCTATAGCCATATCGATTTTTATTCTAATCATCCTCGAAGGTTTTTTTTTTACCTCCAGATAAAATGTAGCTGTAACAGGTTGCATATTCAGTGATTGAGAAGCTATATTTTTTAATACTTTGAGTCTGATGCCAATGTAATAGCAGACAACATTCTAATGGTGCACTACTCTGATTATCTGTGTATCTAGGGCAACAACTAGCATATAAAACTTATGAAATTACTGATGCTTTTAATGTAATGTGCTTAAAAATATATCAAAGTATATTAGCATTTTTCTAAATGCATCATTCTTTGGGTAATAAAACTACATTTTAAAATTACAAAATATTACACCAAACAGAATTTTTACTTTCCCAGTGAGCCCTCAGTTAAAGGTCAAATTGATTCACACATATGAAGACCTAGTTTTTATGTCAATCGTTTCTGTAATAGAAGTGGTCTTTATGATGGTGGTAATGGTTTGTGTACAAACTTGTGTTCGCCTATGTATGCGAATACATTAATTGCAAACTTATCTATTTTTTTTTTTTGTACTTTCACAGCTGTTCCTACATAAATTTCTGCTACGGTAATGAAAGAGAAGTCACTGCCAAGTCAGCTTGGATCTGAAACTGTAAATTAGGCCCCTAAGGAATCACAGAATCACCACTTTAATTTTCAGGGTTTCTATGGAAAAATACATAACAGCATTCCTAGATCGTATCCCAGTGCTTTGTAACGCCACAGTGACCAACTAGAGATAGCCATCCCATGAAATTTAAAATCATTTCATCTTGTTTGACTTCCAAAGTATTTAAAACTACAATTAAGATAGAAATTACAAAAAGAAATGTTTGTGGTTATGTTTGGGATCATGCTGGTTAGCCACCTGCTAACTAATCTATCCCTCTTTAGTGGAAATATTTTCTTCTCCAGTAAAGTATGTGTTAAGCCTGAGGGCCTATCTGTATTTACCTTTATTGGGTTATAACTTTGCTATATGCTGTGATCAGCTGTGGGAAAGAGAAACTGTTCTGCAGTGTGCTCTGTCTGCCCTTGTGGTAACTTACTGACTACGTAAGAGCCACCTAGGGAGTAGCAACTGCTCATATTTATTTTATAATAATATTTTATTCATACTCTTTGTTAAATGTGGACATTTAAAAAACATTAACAAAGGTTTTTCTCTTTCATGTCAAACATTTTATATTCTTTTTATAGAATCTGAGGTTAGTATAACCAGCCTCAGAAGTTTCATACTTTCATAAGGCCAAGTGTTTTAGCGTGTCCTTTTTGTATATCCTTCAAATGAAAAATATAACATCGATTCTGTCAAAATAAAATACTTGACGGCTGCCTATGAGATATGCAATTATCACAAATGTTTTGTGCAAAGAATAGATGCAAAAAAACTTGTAAGCTATCGTAATGTTATATTTTGGTCTTGATTTTGTTTTTTTAGTGTCACACACTTAGTTCTTTAATGCTTGGATTAATAACTCTCTGTTTGCGAGATATTTTTACATTTTCATCTCCCTGGTATCAGGTGTGTAGCTCATTCATACTGAAGTACCTGGGATTTCTTTCATCACAGCAAGGGTATAGCAAATGCTTAATAAATATTTAAAAGGTCCATCTGCCAGAGTAAACTAGCACAGGCAAAGCCTCCATGCCCTCTGGAGATATTTAGTCCGGCATATTCCACAATAAGTCACTGTTCTAGGAAGGCATATCCTGGCTCTACATAGGAATAAATTGGGCTTTGTAAGGCAATCAGTTATGAATTATATACTTCTTTGGAAATAAGGTCTTCATGGAGAACACTTTGTCTTGGTAGTACAAATAAAGTAGCAACGACGAAACAAATGAATTTTTTTGTCTGATTTGTTGGTGTAAAAGAAAATATTGCCTGTGTAGTTAGCAGATTATGGTAGTGGGGTCAATTCCATCCAGGAATGAAATCTAAGGCTTCTAGAGAATATTAAGAGCGTGAGGTTAATAACATGGCACAACAGCTTCTTGAGAAATCTCTTAGTGTGATATAGCTATATCACATCTGACAAATGATGGCTATATCTGTCACTTTGCATTCTTGTTCAAGCAGTATCTTTTATTTTTCAGTTTGTTCCTTGGGGGACTGCTGAGGTGTGTGAAATCTTGACTGTATTTGGAAGGATTAGACTATCAAAGGGTAAAGTTATAATTCATATGAATGTCATTCTTCATAGGATATATAAAATGTGAAATATGTCAGGTGGTCCAGAGTGGAAAGAATCTGCAGAGATGTTTTTTCTATCAGCAGAGGATGGTTGATTTGCTTTCCAGAATGCCAATGAGTGCATCAGCAGCTGCTGCTTGAGCAGGTCTTCTTCAAAGCACCTTTAAAAACATGGGGATGATGGGAGAAGCTTTTTTTGTGGGCTTTTAAGTGTCATAATAAAAATGTGCTTGTCCAGTTTCACATTATTCCACTTCACATTTGGATTAGATGGAGGAATAATTAAGCTAAACTGCAAATGCTATTATATTAAAATCAGTTCTATGATCAGCTGAAATAAATCTGAAGACCAGACTGACCTAGAGAGAAAAAGAAATACCTCTGAGTTGTAAAAGCTTAGTTTAAGATTTGATAGCATGGAGATTTTGTTATTTCCATTTACTGCACTCTTTGAGATGGCCTGGATTTGGATGAAAAACTTATCGTCTGCATGATTCTCCATCTTTCAAAGTACTACATTCAATCAGGACTTTTTGTCTGTCCTATCAATTTAAGCAGAAGTGATAAATGGGATAGATGGTGCACCCCTTTATCCAGTTAATGATCTGAGGAAAGAAATATGTGAATAATTCTGAAATGTGTTGGAAACAGTAATTTGTCTCTGGGTTTCCATGACTGAAAGCATGGAGGGAAATCTGAGTGAGGAATACAGTACATTGTGCAAAATCATTTCTTGTTAAACATGGGCATCATAAGCTTGATTTTTGTGTGTAGGAATAAACAATCAATCTTGAAGTTACATGAGAAGTAAACTTTTGAAGCAAACTCCTGAGTTTACTCCAGCTGGGTTTTTTTGGAACATTATCATAGCTGATGAAAGTAGTTTGGTAATGCCCTGAAAACAGCACCAGAATCACTAAAATATCAGCTGCCATGATATCTTACATTGTGCATATTTTTTTTCAACGCAATTATAGCTAACTCCTCCCCAAGTGATTCTGACAGATACATTGAGGAAGCATAAGCTTAATTCTTACTCCTTCTGTACTAATTCTTTGTGAAAGGTTTTCAAATGTCTTAAAATTGAGTCAGAAACACTTGAGCTGCAGGTGAAAAACAGGATTAGAGGAAATCTTAACACTTTAGTGTGTTTCCCTCATCCCACAGTTCTCCCCTCTCCCACCTTAGGCAGCAGAGTAGAGATATTTTAATACCACTGTCAGTTCTGGCTCACCAAGAGATCCCTGCATCAGCATCCTTGAGGGACCTGTTAGGCACTATTCAGAATATTTTTTAATGACTGAGGCGTCGGTATAGCACTTTATCAAGGTTAAGAACGTGCAACTTAGGTTATGTTAAAGTATTGTCACTTCACAGTTTGGGTTTTTTAAACTTGATGTCTGTAAGTATTCAAATTATCTGAAAGAAATAAGGACATTATGTCTTTTATGAAAATATTCATTGAAATCTACTTTTTTCATTTCAAAGTTGTGATTATTTCCTCCAGTTAAAATGCAATAATTTTTATACTGCTAAGGTTTTTTTTCAGTTTCAGAACTTTGCATATATTTTCTGCTTTGGAATTAAGGTCCTGAAGAGTGAAAGCTACCCAAGAAATAAAGACATTAGCAAAAGCTGCCGTCTAGATAGTAGGGGGACAGTGAATGTTTTTTTTGGGTATACTACCCATACTCATAGAAATTCACCCTTATGGGTGATTTGGCTCTTTTGCAACATACCGAGAAAGATTAAATACCTTGCACCTCCTAAATAAATAAAAAGGTTCAGAGATTCAATATTTTCCTTAACATTTGGTCATTTGAGACATCTATGGAACAGGTGGTAGAAAAATCTATATCTGTCTTAACCTGGAGGGAAAAACTAAATTAAATTGGATTTAAAAGGTGTATCCAATAAACTAGTGGAGAATGATGTCATAAACTGGAGTCACTGGGGAGTCTGTTAAGGGCCCACAACTCCTAAAAGCCTCAGTGATAAAGAATAAGGGCATTTATCTCATTGACAGAGTGGATGAAGACCAGAGTGAACAATTCAATCTTAATACGTGTATTCAGAAGGCATTTGGAGGGTCTCCCACTTATGCCAGATGGATTTAAGAGATTATTGCAAGGAAAGCACAGACATTTACTTAAGATGCTGCAAATAATTTTTTAAAATCATTTGAACACTTCTCAGTGGCCTGAAACTAGATAAAGAATCTCTTGCTGTTGATTTTGGTTTTGTTGAAGTTACTGAAATATTTTATAACTATTAAAGTGATTGAACAGATGGTATACAGTCATAGTATGATTATTTTATAGCTATACAAATATACTTACCCTAGGAAATGTATTTCCTTTCAGGTGTCCACAGCGGGAAATGTCTATACTCGTGATTTCAGTTGAGTCAGGGTGTCAAAAGGTATGACTTCTGTTCTACTGGAAGATGTATGGTTAAAGTTCCACCGGGCAAACTTCTTTTTTGTCACTATAGATATTGATTGGCTTCAGAGGCTGAAGCACAAGTGATATTTTTCCACTTTCCTAGAACAAAGTTTAGTGTATAGGCTATATTTGGATCAACAACACGAATGTTTCTGATGGAATATACCAATGAAATGCTGTTCATGTATGTGAGGTACTAAGTAGGATTGTTCCACAGATATGGCTGCATTTGCATTAGAGTGATCATACTGCACTGTTGGTGTAGGATGGCCAGCTCAGCTGCTTAGCGTGATACTAATAACTTTGTGGCTGTGGCTATAAACTCAGGCTGGTTATAACCTGTTCTCTGCTGCCATCTCTATTCAGCAAATCTGAGTACAGAAACAATCTCTAGCAATGTTTTTGTTTTGATGAGATGTTTTAAATTTTTCCTTATAGATCAAAAGATATGGATTTATGACTTGAGATAACATTTTAAAGTTATTAAGATCAGACTCTTTTTTAAAATGAATTGTAATTATTTTTTTGGGAACCTTAAATTCTTTGCACTTTTAGATTTCAGACACCAAAAATTCAGTGCATGCATTATATGATACTGTTTGTTAACAGTGATTTTTCACAATGTACGTGAATTAAGAAATTCTTTTTTGTAGTTGGATGAGCCAGCTAACTTCATTCTTTTAATATACTATCTGAAGCTCACATCAAGGGATCATACTTCTGAGGAATTTATTAATGTTACAAGTTACATGCATGTTACATGCAGAAGTGAAAGCTCTTCTGACTTTTTAATTAGCAAAATATGAACACAAAGTTTTAGACACTAGATTTGTGGTGTTCTTGCTTTCTATACGAAGTCTATAAAATTTAACTGCAGGTCTGTTCCAGGCCAAAGTCCACCACAGTAACTGATCTTCATGAATGGCAAATGCAAATGCCAAGGAAAACCACAGAACCAGTTAATGCAAGGACTACATGTGTCTGGCAATCAGTTTATCAGGGAATTCCTGTGCCATACATTTCATGTGAGCTATTATTCTCTGTTCATTTTTGATTTGCTTTGTGGCTCTGCCTAGTCCCTTTCTGATATTCTTTATCTCGGTAGGTTTCACAAGAATTATATGGAAGGATAGCAACACAGTTAATCATCTCTTTTCAGTGTGAAAATTATCTGTTTATTCCAGTCCTTTGCTTGATATCTTTTACATCAGGATTCATTCAGAAGTTGACTGTCTTTTATATCTTACAACACTTTAATTGTTTTATTTGTCTTGGTGAGGTATCTTATCAAAATCTTTCAGAAGACCAAACATGCTATATCAGCTCCATAGCCCAGATAAAAATGTTTGTTGGAACACTGGAAGAAATACGCTGTGAAGTGTCACATCCTTACTTTACCTCCCCCTAGTAAGACAGAACTCTGTGGGCTAATTAGGATGTCTGTACTAACTATTGTAACTCCTACCAGATAGGTAGGTGTGGAAATCAGGTTTTCATACCTGCACTTGCCAGATTCACCTCTGAAACGATGCTTAAATGTGTTATTTGCCATCTTTTGTTCCTCTGATACCAAGTTTGCTTTACACATAGGAATTGACATTTAACAAGGTGTTATGACCAAACATAGACATCATATTGCTGCAGAACTGTCTGATCCTATTGATTGACTGATGTTCAATTTATTGAGTTTTGTTTTGTGTTTTCTATGGGTTTTAGTTGTTTTAAAATCTCTGAGCCTTTTCTCTGACTGTGTATCCCTATCCAGGTTTGGTGTGAGAACTGTCTTACCACCAGTAGGAATACCAGTACGAATACAAATAATTAGTTTAACCTTTCTGCAATAGCGTTAGTCTCACTGAGTCGTCCTTTTACTTATGATCGTCTATCAGCCCTCCTGGCTTTCTGTTTTACAGGTTCCAATGTGGGACATTTTATTCTCAAAAGCATAGAAATTAGTAAGCTGCTCCTTAGCCCTTTGGCCTATCCTTTTGTGATGTTATACATCAATTGTTAGAGATTAAGCTAACTATTTTTCTTTCCCGTATTTCTTTGAATATATCTTTCTTATATCTAATAGTGTCAACTTTTTTTTTTTTTCCCCCTGGGAGATAGAAGAATGGGAAGAAGTGAAAGGAAGTGGTAAAGGGGAAGCATAAGTCAGTATCTGTGTATTGTGATATTATGTCTTTAAATGATCTCCATGTCATCTACAGGTGTTTTACATATTTAACTGTTCCTTTTTATTATTTCTGAGTTACCTTTTTATGTAGTTTCTTTTTGTAAGTGCCAAGGACTTAGTGCTTTGTGAACTTTGTCGTTTCACATAGCAAGCAAGCAAGCAAGCCTCCATGTAGTTCCTGATGACACCTTTCATTTCTATGTTCGTAATAACTAGATTCCCAGTAATGTGTGTCTCATTGGCTGGTACCTCGTCTTCAGAGTTGTATGCCTGGATCAAGAGGCTGTAGGATATATCTATATTCTGATATCAAAACCTGTTTTACCTTTTTAGATCTCAGCGTCAATGTTGAACATTTCCAAATTAATATCCATAATATTTAATAACTAAGACATACTGTACCATTTTGGCTTCAAAGGTCATGCAGTTCACTCTGATGTCGCTGACAGACAAACGTGAATGAACTTATAGAAAGGATGGAGAGATGCTTTATTATCAGTGTTTGAATACAATTTTATATCTAAAGGTATAAGTATACAGATTAAATGTGCTCACATAAATAAATAAATGACTGGCTGCTAGATATGACCATGCTTGAGCTGTTTGCCTGTGATAAACTCACAAATAAAGTGGGTTTACTGAACCAATATCAGTTGGTTACAGCTGGCCAGGGCTAGAGCACACATAAACTCAAACACTTTTGTTCAAGGGAGAGACGGTCAAAATTACAGTAAGGTTTCAATGTTTAATCATAAGCTGAGAGCTGCATAGCTAGAGATTGTCTAAAGCCCTGAAGCAGCAGATTTACAACTGTTATGTTTATGGTTGCTTTTTTAAACAATTTTCATTGATAATGGTTTTCACTTTTTAATCACAATAGGAAAAAAAGTATACTTTCATCAGAGGACCATTTGTCATCTTTTCATACAGTCGAATATTTCTTTGTCTTAGCCAGGAAGAACACAAACTCTTGCTCTAAATTCTTTTACCGTTCTTCTTTCCATCTACATTTACTAAGTCACCTCTTCAATACTTTTCTTTAGCATAACCAATCCTTCTATTTTTCAACTATTTTTTTCCTCAAATCCTTGATGATTTTTATCACTTTTCATTGAATGTTTTATTAACTTTTGGTTTGGTTGGTTTTTTTTTTGGTTTGTTTTTTATTTTTTTTGGGAGGGGGTGTTTTGTTTTGTTTTTTTAAGAGCTGTATAAACACTGTATGATCTCAAGAAACTACTGCAAGTTAAACAAGAGAAAGATATCCTCATCTGATGGGGAAACCACAGCAAAAATTACAAAAGAAACACATGAGCAGAGAAAGACTGAGGTATGAAAATATCTATACCTGTGTGATATCTGCCAGATATCCCTTACTTTTGTGGGATTTAGTCTAGATGCCTTGCTTAGCCAAAAGCTCCTCTGCTGGGAGCCTGCCTCTTTCCAGTCACTACATACATTCGTAGATTAGGAACTTCACATCTTTAAATAAAAGTCCTAAAATCAGATGACCTGAATCTCTCTTTACAGAGAGACTAGTAAAAGTTTTTTTAAGGTACACAAATCAGTAACTGAATACCTTTAAAATTCTTGCTTTGATTTCCTTAAGATTAAACAGGACATCTAAAACCAATTAGGAAATCGAATCCAGGTTGTGTTTGTTCAAAGTTAGCATTGCAACAGCTATTCAATTTTTCCACCTCATAAAACATGTAAACCCAAGGATTCTTCTTTCTGGCTTTCATTTTTGCTGTATTATTTAATTTTCTATAAGGTAATATAAATTTTTCAGAAATAGTCCTTTTATTGAAACAATTGCAGAGTGATAATGTTCAAAGTTTCTGTGTATAATATTAATTGAAAATATTTAAAAATCTGTTTGAATATTTATTAGTGTGGATTTTTTGTTCTTTTTGTCTCTTTGTGCATCTAACCTCTTTTCCTCTATGTACTGTTTTTCATTTAGGGACCCTCACTTCTGTAAATCCATGTAAATATTTTTTTTTTTAATAAAGAATGGTTTCCACAGAGGAGGAAAAATAAACTAAAAACATTTGTACTTATCTTAATATTCATAAAAGCTTAGTTTGCTTTTCTCCCTGAATCTATTTTTGGGACTAATTAAAGTTGCAATGTCCCTCCTAAGCAATTAAATTCCTTACAGTCTCTTTTTAGTCCTGATGTGCCACTTCATTGACATTTTGGAATTCGTTCAGAGATCACAACTGCCAGAGCCCTTTGATCACAGAGAGCTTGCCCTCCCGCCACTGTTGTTCAGAACATTCATAGCTACAGCTGCTCAAAATGAGATCAGCCAGCTTACTCTCTGGGCTCTCTGTAAGCCTGTTCTGTAGCTGCTGTGCTTCCACATGCTCCACCCTGAGTAAAGCATCCGTGTTTCAGGAATAGACGACCAAAAAAGTAACAAATGAGGTGCCACAGTTCTTGGCTTCAGCCCAGTGCAGCTCCAGTGACCAATTCAGCACCCAGTCAGCAGCATCCTGTAACTGTCCATGTCTGGGTATCCTTTCAATTCAGGAGTTTAGCACAGGGGGAACCTGTTCCATTACTGATTTACTGTTATGTATTTAGCAAAAAAACACTGCTTTGAGTCCATTCTACTGCTCCTTTTTTTCTGTCTAACACGATAATTTATTTTTCATTGACCATAGCTTATTAATAGCTTACACATGATAAATAAATGATTAATTGATGTCCTAAGCCTGTTTAGCACTTGAGTTGTATTTTTTTATGAAGTGGTATTTATTACTGATGGCAATAAATGAATTAGTATGTGCTTGTTAAATGGTGTTTGTGCTTAAGTATGTTAAACTTGCTATCTCCTGAATTAAACAAAATAATTAGTTATTGAACAATCTAACAACCATATGTAAATTATGTAAAAATATACCCTTAATATAAAACCAAACCAAACAATACGTTGAAAGTTTTATAGTAAATTTCTGTAATTAGATTTTTATAGAGCAATTTATATTTCATACACTATTAATTTCTTTTTTTAAACTATTCCTTCTAAATTTCAACCTCTATTAAATTTTAAAAGAAACAAACAGCAGAGCAGAGTTTGGAGTAAAGTTGTACCAAATGAACTACATCATGTAGGTATACTTGAAACATCTGTAGTACTAATGGTTCAGCTGCTTGACAAGCACTTACTCCCATCCCTGGATGTAGCCTATTATCATCCAGTACTGATACTTAGCACACAGCAGTTGTTCATTTATTTTACACTTGTGCTAGTTAACTTGTTTGTTTTAATATGAATTTAATGCTATGAGCTATGAACAATAGCAGGGGCCCAGCAGTGTTAGTGTGTAAAGTTTCTGAAAGGCTCTCTAACCACTATGTCAGGATCCTCAAATTACTATATGTGTTACTTCTACTCTTCTCTCTTTCAAATATTTATATTAACAGATCATCTAATCATTTCAATTCACATTTTGGTAACTAGTTGTTTTTTGTTTTTTAACTCATTCTTTCCACTTTAACTTCTCAAAACAATTGAAGAATGCATCCAGTACAGACTCTGCAATTGTTTCCAGCATGCAAAAATAGAACATTTCCATCTGTGAGATATATTTCATATGCCTGACGATTCTGCATGGCCTTATATTTTTTTTTGTTGCAGCTATTTTCCTGCTTTACCTTTGCTCTCTTAACTGCTTCATTTTTTTTCCTACTGTCTCCTTTAACATTCTTTAACTGTTCTCCAAAGCTAAGAATAGTCCATGTTTAACTAATTTGTGAGGACATGAGCAATGATGATTATTAGACTTATCTCTATTTCTCTGTACATGCTTTACTTCAGAGCAATACTAATCAACTAGCAGGGCTCAAAGTTGTTCAGTAAGAAGCTTGTTTAGCATAATTCATTTCAAAGAGTAAAATTTCCTAAATTTGTTATTAGGAACAAGTTTTCAGAGTGAAGCTATTTAAGCGATGGCCTCTTAGTTCTCTTAACTGTGCATTAAAGAGACATTATTTTAACAAGTTCATCTAAAGGAATAAAATGGAGAATAAAGAAGTCAAAGTTGTTAAGAATAACTTGGACAACTAATACAAATATGTTTGACAGATACATATGACATAGGTGACTGGAATTTCTCATTGACACTTCATAAGTCTCCTTCTAAAGGAGGTGATTGGTGACAGCCAACATGGCTTCCCTAAGGGCAAACCGTCCCTGACGAATTTGGTGGCCTTCTACAACAGCGTTGTGGATAAGGGAAGAGCAGCTGACATCATCTACCTGGACTTGTGCAAAGCCTTGACGCTGTCCCACATGATATCCTTGTCTCTAAATTGGAGAGACACGGATTTGGCGGAAGGACCACTTGGTGGATAAGGAATTGGCTGGATGGTTGCACTCAAAGAGTTGTGGTCAATGGCTCGATATCCAGGTTAATTTGCGTGACGCGATATTCACTTTATATTTTCATTATTATGATTTTGAGGTACTTTGTTTACTACACTCCATATCTAAATAATATCACAATTTGATTAGAAAACTTCACTGCATTTCCTTGGTGCAGTGCATGCAAGGAAACTAAGGTACCTTAAGGAAGTAACCAAAATAAGGAACCTTTAATGAGCAATCAAAATCCCAGATGATGGAGTATATAAGAAAAAAGTATCTGTATGCAGAACCCTTCTATCTTGGTTACTATTTGACTAGTTGGGTGGGGTTTGGTGTTGTGTTTTGTTTTGTGAGTGGTGACAAAGTAAGAAAAGCTTATAAAATCAGAGAATGAATGCTGAGAAGTATGTGGGTATGTTTCTCATCAAGTAGACTGCCTGCCTACTAATATTTGCAGCCACCAGCTTTCAGTAGCAGCTGGTGAAGAAAAAGGTTGTGTCACAAAGGGGACTGCTGCACCTGCAGCCTTGTAGCATGGACAGGCAATGCTACAATACAAGCGACTTTTCCCATGCAGAGGTTTCCTCCACAAAACTACATCTTTGCTTTATGAAATGGAGGGGTGGTTTGAAAGTTCCATCACCTGTGAGGGAAGTAGCACCTCCATTTCTTGGAACAAAAATTAGAAGAAATTTAATGTGATGAAAGGACTATGCTGGGAAGTAGTTTATTATTAATGGGGAATAGAAAGGAAAAGTACTGAAGAGACTGACATCCTTGTCTCTAAGTTGGTGGGACATGGATTTGAGGGAAGGACCACTCGCTGGATAAGGAATTGGCTGGATGGCCGCACTCAAAGAGTGGTGGTCAACGGCTCAATCTCCTAGTGGAGACCGGTGACAAGTGGTGTTCCACAGGGGTCGGTACTGGGACCAGTGTTGTTTAACATCTTTGTTAGAGACATGGACAGTGGGATCAAGTGCACCCTCAGCAAGTTTGCCGATGACAACAAGCTGTGTGGTGTGGTGGACATGCTGGAGGGAAGGGATGCCATCCAGAGGGACCTTGACAGGCTGGAGAGGTGGGCCAATGCAAACCTCATGAAATTTAACAAGGCCAAGTGCAAGGTCCTGCACGTGGGTCGAGGCAATCCCAAGCACAAATACAGGCTGGGCGGAGAGTGGTTAGAGAGCAGCTCTGAGGAGAAGGACTTGGGGGTATTGGTGGATGAGAAGCTCAACATGAGCCGGCAGTGTACGCTTGCAGCCCAGAAAGCCAACTGTGTCCTGGGCTGCATCAAAAGAAGCATTAGCAGCAGGTCAAAGGAGGTGATTCTCCTGCTCTACTCTGCTCTTGTGAGACCCCACCTTGAGTACTGTGTTCAGATGTGAGGCCCCCAACATAAAAAAATATGAACCTGTTGGAGAGAGTCCAGAGGAGAGCCACAAAATTAATCAGAGGCCTGGAGAACCTCCCCTATGAGGACAGGCTGAGAGAGTTGGGGTTGTTCAGCCTGGAGAAGAGAAGGCTCCGAGGGGACTTGATAGCAGCCTTCCAGTACCTGAAGGGGGCCTACAGAAGAGATGGGGAGGCACTCTTTATCAGGGAGTGTAGTGAGAGGACAAGTGGTAATGGATATAAGCTAAAAGAGGGTAAATTTAGACTAGACATTAGGAAGAAATTTTTCACTATGAGGGTGGTGAGACACTGGAACAGGTTGCCCAGGGAAGTTGTGGATGCCCCATCCCTGGAGGTGTTCAAGGCCAGGCTGGATGTGGCTTTGGGCAACCTGGTCTAGTGGGAGGTGTCCCTGCCCATGTCAAGGGGGTTGGAACTTGATGATCTTTAAGGTCCCTTCCAACCCTAATTATTCTATGATTCTATGATTCTATGACTGAATGAAGGAAACTTTAGCAGTGAAATAGGGACACCTTAGCTTTGATTCAAAAGGGTGTCCATAAGAATATAATTATGTAAATGTCAAGAAGGCTAGAAGTGGTTTTAATGTTGTACATTAAGATATATATTAATAATATGATGGAATTAGGAACAGAAAAGCCTATACTAAATATAATGAAAAATGTTCTGACAGGAAGATACATTAGACTGTGGAATAGCTTTCCACAGGGAAGCCATCACTTAAGGGTTTTTTCTTCCATCAGTAAGTTCCCCAATTCTGTGAAAATTCATATTCAGCTCTTCATGTCCAAATGGCAAATTAAACAAGAGAGATAATTTAAGAAGGTCCCTAAGTCCCTCAGTAATTTTAACGAAATTCAGTTATATCCTCTTATCAAAATATCCCTTGCTGGGGTTAAGAATAGACCCCTCTATATATATTTTATCAAGTTATGTTTAAAAAATAATTTTATTTCATTAAAAAGTGCAGATCTTTCTCACAAGTTTTGATCTCAGTCTTTTTGTGATTTTTCTGTCACATACTTTTTCCTTCTGCAAAATTCTGGGGCTTTTGGCTGTATCTGGGGTAAGGAACAGAAAGGCACAAAATGTTTTAAGCTTGAAATACTGTGTAAAGTGCATGTTGCATGGACTTTCAGAGTTCGAGGTTCAAAAGAAAAGCTGCTCATTTCATTGTACACGCACAGCTGCATTTCCAGGTTGACAGTATCACTGATCTGTGTGAGGCAGAAAGCAAACTGTGGCTTAAGTCTGATGTATCTGAGCTCTAGTCTTGGAGACAAGGTGTCTGTTTCTGTTATGATTAAAGTGTTGGCATTTGAAGTAATGGGGCATATCCAGAGGTATGGAAACCTTAGGGTAAAAAGCAGGCCTTTGCCAAAAATTTCAGAGTTTTGAACATCAACTCACCCTGAAGTTTTTGTTCTTTTTGTGGAATTTTCCCTTTTTTTTTCCTACCCTTTTTGATGAATGATTTTACTCGTTTCAGTTTTGAGATAAAGCATGAAGAATATTTTCTTATTATTATTTTTTATGCCACTTCCATTAGCATTGTGGTTTCAGTTTGAGGCAAGACAAGTTTTAAGATCTATTATTCTTTTCACTGCAACTATGAGAGAAAGGGTGTTCTAGTGCGCTGGCCTTGGTCTGAAAAGTGAGGATTTAATTCACTTCTCTGTCATAAGTTATCTATATTGGATTAGGGAGCTTGAGATACAAAGATTTTTCAGTAATATGCACAAGGACTGAAAGGTGGAAGACAGCACTTCGAGAAAGACCTTCTTAAGCACAAAGAGGAATTTAACATGATATACCTTTTCGGATGTTCATCCTATGTTCTATGAAATGTTGAGTAACTTACTGAAATCTCACTTTATTTATATAATAAGGACAATTACTATTTTCATCTGCCTAATTGGTGCTGTAGAACAATTAAACATGCCACTGTAGCAACTAAAATACAGAAAAAATATATTGACTAATGTTTTCTCTTTAATTAGACATTTGAAAAATTGTATATGCTTTGCTGAAGAGGAATGTTGTACTTCACACCGTTGGTGAATTTTGTGGGTTTGTAACAATATTTTGTTAACCCCAACACACAGATGGTTGGTTTTCATATTGATGCTGTGTACTTTAATTACTTTTTGCTCAGTTTATTGTAAAAGATACGTCTCATATTTTAGATTGTTTTGAGTGCACTATGTTTTCTGTTAAAAAGATGTTTCCTATAGCAATGACTGTGGATATTAGTTTCCAAACTATTGATTAAACAGCACAACAAATTCTCACATTAAAGCATTATATATGTATATATCCATCCCCTTTAATTGCCTTTTTTAGCTTACTTTGTTCTGGCAATCCAAAAGGTATTTTTTACATTTCTATATGTTCATATACAGTTTTCACTGTGTAGTATATACTACCACCTAAATGAATTGATATTAGGTCAAATAAACAAGTTTAACTTCTCTGAGTAACCGAATTGCATTGAACTGCAGGCGTTGTGAGAGTTTTAGCTGAACTTTTTCTCATCAATAAGTCCGCAATCCTCTGCTAAGAAGCTTTGCCTCTGAAACCCTCTCGGGGTTTACTAAATGAATTTAAAGAAATACAGATACCTTCCAAATCCCATAACAGAACTCACAACTAAGCCAAATAAGCTGGAAAAAAAATCTGTAAGTAGGGAAAGGCAATTCTTGTTGAATTAATGAAAACTGAATAAAACTGAATTCTCTGGTTGCTTTAGCTTGACTCAGTAACAGTCTCTGAACAAGTAACTTAGAAAAAACAATAGAAAGTGGGTTGGCCAACTGTAAAACATTGTCCAACTACAATAAATTAAGCAATACAATTACTTTCTAAAAATTTTAAGGTAGCAAACTGTGAAATGAGGTGCTTCAATTTTTTTTTTAATAGATGGTATCTTAAAAGCTGTGGTGAAAAGAAATAGACTAATGCCAATATAATTGGATGACTTATAGTGAATTCTCTGTCCATCTGTTGACTGCATCTTGTTGTCCACCTGGATGCACATACCTTGGCTACCCTGACCAGATATTGTAAAGAGCTGGGGAAAGGGAATTTAAAGTGACAGAACCATCAGAAATAGAAACAAATAGTCACAGTAAGAACGGAGAGCATACACTGTGTTTAATGTTCTATCTCATCAGCATCAAAAATTTTAGTTATGTGTATTCTAGCAAGGTAATGCAGAAGTACACAAATAAGATATATTCTCCCACTTATTTTTGTTCATCATTCATTACAGAGTAGGAAAAATACCTTCAATTAAAGAAGTTGTATTTGAAAGGATGCATTCATTTAAACATAAATGTTGTAAGCTTTAATGTTTCTTCTAGGAATATCACTGAGAATTTTTCACCTGGCCCACTTCTTGTTTGAGTCTGTTTCACTGTGATGTTTTTGCAGTTCTTAAAAGACTTGGTAAGTAAGTTTTTGGTGAGAACACAGCAAAAAAATGCAATGATCATGTTGGCTATAAATACAGTGGACCTCATTTCTACAGACTAGAAATTCCTTGCTTAAATATGAATCAGAAATAAATGAAACTCAATAGGTTATATTAGTTGCTCATTTTAACCTTTTGTTGGGGTTTTGTGTGGTGGGTTTGCTTGGAAGCAGGGAGAGCCACAGTAATGGGTCCTGTAAGTAGCTGCTAAAGGCTTCCCCTGACTCCAGCTCTGCTGGCAGCAAGGGAGGTGCAGCAGTGGTGCCCCTGTACATAACTGCTAAGAGTTCCCCTAGCTGCAAGTCTGCTCTGGCAACAAGGGAGGGGCTACAGTGCTGGCTCCTGTAAATGACTGCTAAGGGTTCACCCCCACCCCTAGCTCCAAGGTTTTAGGAGCCGGGGGGTGGGGGAAGGAGTACCACCGACCTAGCCCCTATGAGAAACTGCTGGAAGTGACCCCAGCTTCAGGCTGGACCCACCCCAGGCCAGTGCTGAGCCAATCGGCGCCTCTGTGAACAACATATTGAAGAGGGGGCACAGCGATGGGGGCTGGCGTGGCCCCGGGCAGGGCCCGGCTTGGGCGTGCCGGTTCGGCTGTCCAGCTGCCTGCCTGGCTTCTGTGAACCAACCTGCTGTAGCCCTAGCCTCTGCCATGGCTCGCCTGAGAGTCTGTTTCCTCAGGAGCCAATGAAAGACCTGCAGCAGAGAGAAGTAGAGTCTGAGAGACAGGACTATGCAGACACTCCGGTCAGTGAAGAGAAAGCAAGAGGAAGGAGGCATCCCTGGAATTTTCCCTGCAGTGTGGCGAAGACTCATGGTGAAGACTAATGGTGAAACATGGTTTGTCCCTTGGTGCAGCCCATGAGAAGATGTAGCCGTG
>WKFP01015246.1:297278-312098 GCA_011057875.1 Pterocles orientalis | reverse complement strand
CCCCCCCCCCCCAAAAAAAAATAATATTCCAAACTCAAACCTTTAATCCAAGCTCAAACCTAAAGTAAAGCCTCTGAAAATATAAGCATCTCAGGCATGTAAATTACTTTATCCGGAGCTGATTTTTTTGGTAGTAGTTCTTCGGAAAGTGTGCTGTTTATCAACACAAACCTGGTTTTTAAAAATAATAATAATAATTGTTACCAGTCTATTTCATGTTTAGCAGTGAAACTTATTTGAGGTTGCTTGTAAAATGCTCTGGAACAAGATTCAAATTAATTCCTTTCATGATGTTATTATTTAAAAATCATATTTTAATGCCAACAGTGTAATTCACTAAGATATAATAACTTGTTAATTGCTGGAAGAAATAGGGGTGTTACTCCACGCCTAAGTATGTATGTTTACTAAAAAAAGAAACAAACCCACAACCACCTCAAATATTTGTTAATAAAGTATTAAGGTTAAGAACAATATCAGAAGCCAAGAAGAAAGTTTTCATTAACCTTGAATACTAGAACGTATACTTCATGTTTGGGGGAACTCTCCTGGTGTGCTCATGTGCTTTCAGACAGCAGAGAGCCACCTTCTGGAATTTACAACATAAACCTTATCAATAAATGGCAATTCATTGATTAGGAATGTGAAGAGTGGTGCATTTCCAGCCCCTGACAGAATTTAGTTGCTTAAAGGATTATGTAAGTACTCCACAGCAAAACTGAGTAATTATTGCAAACCAAATTAATCCCCTAAGGCAACACACATAAATTGCACAAAAGCATAATCGGAAGAGTTTGTGCTATTCTTTTTGTATGCCAGATTAGGGTGTCGCAAGCAGGTGAAGTAAGGAGTAGAGAAATTGCATCAGTAGATTCTTGACAGGATGTCTTAACAGAGTGCCCCAGTATAGAGCACTCTGAAGAAAGAATTCACCTCAGGATCCTGGCAGACCAGGCAAGTTTAAGCTGAACTGTGTAGTGCTCTTTCCAGCAAAGTACTGATAGGAAAAACTTCTTCAGTGTGGAACATTAATTTACCATGAATGTATTTCTAGTACTCCAGTATTACCTATTACTTTTTTTGACAAAATTGCACGAACACCTTCAGTACTTTACATCTGTATTTTTCAAGCTTTAGAACACGCTGAACTTAAAATGTCTTTTTTTTTTTCTTTTATCATTTTTGCTTTTTTTAAGAAAAAGTAAAATAACCTTAAAAAGGCTAAAACGTTCATGTGTTAGAAGTGGAGTAGAATACACTATTAGAAATAAAGTTACATTTCAAATGCTTTTTAGAAAAAAGGTGGAATAGCATCTGATTTTGCAAATCTGAAGCCAGCATTTACCACTAGCAATGGAGTAGCTGACTATAGATGAAACTACGTGATGGAGTTTGCCTCTGATAACAAAGGCCTGGACTTAATGTGGGAAGTCACATGCTTCCTAACTGTAAGATGGAGATTTTCCTTTTTTAAGATTACTAAAATTGCTTTCTATGGAGGGCCTGCAAATGAAGAAAACAGTAAGGGCAGAAAATAAAGAGAAATATGTATGAATGAGTGAACAGGATGGGTGTGTGAAGGGTAGTGTACATTCTAACAAAAACAAACCTTGAAATTAATCTTATTGACTCGTCTTTATTCCACAGGTATTCTTGACAAGCATTTAAATAGTGCTCTAAATCATCACTTATTTGAGTTATTTTCAGTGTCTACTTTTGTAATCTATAAATCTGGGATTACAATAGTATGTTTTTTTTACAAGGACGATTTATAGAGAGAGATATCCTTAGTGAGCTGCCTTGCAATTCAAAAATATTTTAAAACTTTTTTTTAAAGCTTTTTATTAAAACTTGATTACATAAAAAAGCACATCCCAGGGAACCTTAATTGCTTAATTCAATAAACTCCTCTACAGTACCCGCATTAAGATGTGTAACAAAATTATTTAAGTAGCTTCATCCTGTCACATGTTGTGTAATGGTAATAAAATAAACAAGTTCTTTACAGAGGGCATAAATTTTCTATGTGACAAAATGTGAAAACTAAAAACTACTGCTTTGCTGTAGAAACTTTATACTCCAGTGCAACAAACGTGATAAAGATGATAGTTTAAAATCAACTAAAGTCATAATATCAACAGAATGGTTTCTGGAAGTACTGCTTTTCTTCTTTTTCTTTTTGTGTTATGTTAAGCATTGAAAAAATATGAACTTTTATTTACCTAGTAAATTATTTGGCGACTTTCTTTCTAGTTAGCTATACATACATAAATATTTTTATTTATTTGCAAGCCTGTCTTTCACAGCTAGCTATTAATATTTTATGGATGTGCCATTTACCTTTATTACTTTAATTGAAAAGGTTCTGACTGGGCAGAACCAGCCCGATTGGCAGATCCTCTACTGTTGACTAACCAAGTGGCTTTTGCTGAATGTGTATCCCAGTTTTTGGGGTAAAGGGAAAAAAAGGACCCGTGGGTTGAGATAAGGACAATTTAATAACTAAACTACAATAATATTGGAAATAATACTGTATACAAATATGCAATGTGATACACAGTGATACTGCCCCTCCCCACCTGATGACCAAAGGCCCAACCCACTCCCAGCCAATGACACCGGAGGAGGGAGGGAATGGGTGATACACAATGATACTGCCCCCCCCAAAAGGCTCAGCCTGTTGCCAGCTAATGATCCCCAGAAACAGCACTCATGATTCCCCCAAAAAAGGCGGGGGGAGACGGGGAGGGGGTGCGCTGCTCCCGGAGGCACTCAGGGAATGGAGATAACAGCCCAAGCGTCCCAGGCTGAGAGCTGACAGAAGCAGGGGAAAAAAAACCAGCTAACGATCCTCCGGGAGAGGGAGGATGCCAAAACTCACGGAACGGAGAAAAACGAGTGTCCCAGGCCGAGAGCTAACGGCGACTGTGGGGGGGGGGAAAGGCCTTGGGAAAGCGAATGAAGGCCCCAAAGCAAGATGATCTGGAGCACAAGGGGAGTAAAAGAGAGCTATCTCCCAGAAGGGTCCTCACCTGTATACTGGGTATGACGTGCATGGGATGGAATAATTGGTCAGTCTGCTTCTCAATCTTAACCTGAAAGCAAATCCCAAGCTAGAAGCCGGACTGTCTCTCCCCCCGCCCCGCTCTGTCTGTGTAGGGGAGAGAGGCTGAATGTATTTTGTCCTTGAAAGTATCCTGGCAATAACTATAAATGTTCCTTCTTATCAGTTTTCTCTTGAGCAGGAATCCAAAACATAGCTTCTTGCTAGCTATTTATGAAGAGAAGGGAGAAAAAAAACAAAATTAACTTTCTTCTACTTAACCCATGACAACTGTTTGTGCAAAAGGATTCCAGTCCTTCATAAAACAATGCAGCAGAACTTTGGAGGGAGTTTTTGCTTGTGATTGTGTTAGGTCAGAATGTAACTTTACATGTACTTTCTGTATGGGATTTACAGAAAACCACTGTGTTCCCTTTAAGGTGCTTAAGAACATAATATAGGTTTGCTAACCTTTTGATATATGCTTTCATATGCTTGGGAAGAATAAAACAGTCTTTGCATTATTCAAAGCACTTGGAATTATTTGTAATTTCATGTCATGGGGAAGAGGACAAAAGTTAGAGCATGGAGGGAAATTAGGTGATTCTTGAAGAAGTGTCTTGGTACAGGATTTCATTCACATAATTTTACTTGCAAAGTGACAGAGATAGTAGTCAGTACATCTAAATTTTACTTAAATCAGTGATGTTATGTGCTTAAACAGAAACTGCTTGAAAACAAATAAAGCACATTTTTTCACTGATGTTTTATGCAAGTTACATTATGATAAAGTACATGTCACCTGAGAAGAAAGCAGAGATTTAGTGCAAAGAGAGATTATTGTTAAAATGGAAAAGGATAAACTTAAGTTTCACTCAAACTCTACTCAGAAGCAAAATAGTTGGAACCCCCATTTGTAAGACATTCCAGCGCAGCTTCCCAGAGCAAATCTTTTAAGAAGCACATCTATGAGATGCATTTCATGGTGCATTGCATTTAAATTGATCTTGGAATTTATGGTTGGATTTGATATAGAAACATGCTTATGTTCAGCAGCTTCTCAACAACGGTGGTAGTGAGACCAGGTGACCAACAAAGCAGTAGGTGCTCTGTCAGACACATCTGTGCAAGCCTTAGCATGGTGAGTCCAGTTGTCCTTCTTGGTCTGGAAAATGCAGCATTACTTCTCAGGCTAGTTTACATTGGTCTCAGTCTTACATAAAGGAGGGAATGCAGCGGTGGAGGTGTGTAGACAGTGTTTAGTTATAAGGCTTTGACAGTATTTGGGGGTCTAAAGAAGCTGTTTCCTGTGCATGTGTACAGTACTGTATAAATTTTACATAGCTTCAAAGTAATGCCTCAGGCAGGCCTAGAAATCCAAAGCTGAAATTCTGCCTTTTAAAAAAATTTTATTTTTACATCTGAAAGTTTAAACTGGTGCCAAAACATCCAGCTTTTCTGACACCTGGTAGAATTTACCTCATTCACATATATACTAAACTGGCTTTTTAATTAAGACCTTTCTTTATCCCACAGGCTACTTTCAGAGGTAACATGGTTCACTTTGATGATATACTCTTACAGAAAGTTGTTTAATGTTAGTCTAGCCTCCAATGAACCTAAATTTTTCAGCTTGCAGTGTATGTTCATGGGGTATGTTTCCCATTACTATTTGTCCCTGCACACAAGATGATAAAGAGGAAATAAGAAGATAAGGGATTTTAGCAACATTAAAACTAATGCCACTTGCACTCCCATAATATTTGACAGTAATGGGTGTTCCTATGTAAATGCACACTTGGTGCCACTAGATATTATCTCAAACTGTCTCAGCTGGTGATGTCTCAAAGGCTTTGCAGAGAGATCTGCAGGTATCTGATGAGTTGGTTTTTTTTTTTCTAGTTTAAGGGTACAGGATAGAGGAAGAATTTGATATGTAGGTATAGAAACCTATGCACCATTTAACAAGGAAACTCAAACAGATCTATAATGTACAACCCCAAGAGGTCATCTACATTCAAGAATGTTACAGGAAAACTTCTGCAGAGTTTTGAGATGGGTTATATGCATCTCATTTACTGCTGGATTTTCAGCCATAGAGCACAAAGCTCTTACAGGCTAAAAAAAGATTTTATATTTCCACCTTCCAGTGAAAAAAGTGTCATATCAGACATGTCAAAATCAGAGTGACAGTCATGGAGATTTGTAAGATTTTTAGATATTTAATGTAATTGCAGCTTTATAGTAATTCCCCAGATGTTAACCAGGACACACTCATAAATTCCTCCATTTAGCATCCAAATAAGATTCAGAAAAGAAGAAAAAAAGAGGCCTGGATAATTAATTATGCATGCAAAGTTAGTTTCAGCAAAAGTAGCTTGTCAGGTAGTGCTAATGCAAGTGATGCTTGACCTAGAGATGTTCTAATCTATTTCAGTAAAACTGAAACCAATTTTCATGCACTTTTATTTTTTCCTTTACCTTTCTTTTTCAGGTCCTCAGAGCTTCCTCTGAAACAATTGGAAGAAAAAAAAGAACACAATTTTGTACATGAAATGGAACTATGGACTGTATTCTCAGTCTTACTCTTCTGCAAGTCAGAGAGGTTAGTTTTTCAGCCAACTGAAACATTGATTTTCGTGTAAATCTTAATCTCAGCAGTGTTTTGCTATGTCATTGGCATTTGTGTTCTACATCAGGGGATTAATGGCCACAGAATAAAAAAGGGAGCTAAGATACATGTTGTGTCAGAATATGTTAAATAATGCAAAGAACCAGATTAGAATACAGATATTTTTCATAATTGATATATTGCCCTCACCATCTTGCCAAGTGATAATTCTTTTGATGAAGTATTCATCAGCATGCAGAACTGTATTCTACACACAGTACTGACTTCTCTTTACTAGTTAAACATAATTAATTGTGCCTAGCCGCTTACCCCTGTTATTTAAATGTTCTGGATAAAAAATAAAAAGTATTATTTTCTAACTTAAATTTAATGAAAAGAAAAGGAAGAGGAAATTTTACTGTATCTGCATAGTTAGACTTTTTGTGAGTTTGGGGAGACAAATTATTCAAGTATTTTTTCAACTACTATGTGGGAAACAAAGCATAGTAATGAGTACTGTTTTACTAAATACTATGAAGAATCTGATTTGAATATGTCTTCTGTATAACTGATATTAATATGTGCCTTTCCTCAAAATGTCCTCCCTTCTAAAGGTACTATTTAGGAAGAGGTGGACTAAAGGGGTCTAGAAAAGTGAAAAATTAAATTCTAAGGGAGACAAAAGGCATGCATTTAAAAAAAAACACAAGGTTTTCCAGACAACAGCAACTAGAGGGACACAGAACATTTCAGTTGCTCATTTTTTTGCACGAATGTTCCTTTTTATGGCATCACATGTAGCTGTGAATGTCACTAGTTGAAATCTTAAGGATTTGTAGTCTTAAGGCAATAAAAGCATCCATTGGTTTTCCCAAGAATAATATCTCACTGGTTGAGACCATCCCATGTATGGGCTGGAAAATCCAGTTACAAAAAAGAAAATCATTCTTTAGACTGATGCATAGTTCTATATGCTTTTCTAGATGGGTTTATGCCTAGCTAGCAGGTGTAGAAGTGTAGCCTTTATGATAAATTTTCTGTATGTCAAAGTCCAAATGGTAAAACTGATGAAATGCATACCTTAAGGAATCTGGGTAGAGAGTTGTTTTTTCTGTCCTTCTCCATACAGTAATTCCTTCAAATTGTATACAACCTTTTCATTTCTAACTTTGTACTTGTTCTCTTACAACCAAATACAAGAATGTACAATACGTACAATTGCCTTGTATAAATACAGCTAACCTCTACCTGAATAGAGATTTACACCTCCATAGAAATTTACTGATTTTGTTGTAGTTCCATGAAGACACAGTTGCAGAATCTGCCAGAATACGTAGTAAAGATTTCTAAGGAAATAATGCTAGGATACAAAAAAAAGAAAAGAAGAACTACCACCCTCCCCTCCCCCCCCAAAAAAAACCCCAGAAAAACAAACCAAACCCATTCAAAGCAATGTACTGAGTAAATTGATTAAATAAAATATTAAGAAAGATAGACATGCATAGTTTGGTGATGCATGAAATTACATTGCACTATTGGTTTATATTTAACAGCATAGTATTAAAAACAAGTAGGCTGTTCAATGGGTATGTTTGTAATAAATGTTAACATTTTTAGCATATTGAAATAGATAATTTTATATTAAATTAAGTGTTGGAATAGCACTTTGATTTTTTTGAGTAGAATTTTTCAGAGTTTAGAGGGCAAAGTTAGGTTTCCACAGACTGTACAAATATAGGCTGCAAATTCTTGATGGTAGTAATAAAAAGAAACTTGACCACATGGAGAGAATTCTCTTTGTGCATTGCCTGGGAATTAATTTCAGGTCACATTTAGATTTTTTTAGCATGTATATGTTCATGAATATTGCTGTCTATGCTCAGATATAGTTCTGTGTGACTGTGTCTGAAGTATCACAGCAGCTATCTGCAAGGGTTCGTAACAATTGGATAAGGTGTAATAATCTGGTAGAGAATAAAAGCCTCATTTTCAGAAGTACATCCATGTGCAGCATATGTCTCTGCTCTGGCTGAGCATATGGGAGCTTATGTGTGGCATTTTTATCCACTTGCTATTAAAAGAACAAACAGAACAGACTGTAAAAGCTAATAGCCTCTGCCCTGTAGCTGCTGCACCTGTTTTGACCAGTGTTCTTACAGCAAGCTTCCCAGTTCCAACTTGTGCCACTTCCATAGCTGCCTGCTTTTTTACTGCTAATTTGTCTAAGAAGCCTCAAGTTGTCTTTCACCCTGGCTAGCTTGGGGTGAAATGTTTATTTTAAAGATTGTTTTTATCTCTTCCTGACAGCCAGTGAAAGAATTGTGGTGTTTACAATACTGAAAATTCTTGGCAACACAGTGCACCACGAAGTGAAGAAATAACTGAAACAAGGGTCATAATTTAATTCTTTCATGTCTGATGCTGTTGTTGGTGTTTTGTTTTGCTTTTTGTTAATTAAAAATTGCTTCCTGTGATACAAAGTGTGGTCCCTTCTTGTGGAATCTGGCAGTAAGGCAAGGTCATAAATTTGATAGCTACTCTTCCATGATACATAGCTTACTGATGCAGAAAATTGATTGCTTATTTCTCCTACACCCTTTTTTAGATTTGAAACACCCTCCACCTGTGTTTTATTCTTTTCTCAGAGTTTTCCAACTTTGTGGCCTTGATCTTTTTCGTCTTTATTAAGACTTAATATCTAGTGGGTATTTGGTTTAATTAAACCGTTGTAGCAGATAGCTGTGTGGTGATACTATAGTTACCATGAGTTGAGGACTAATTAATACCTAAAGATCTAACGATGTGATATTGTTTTCATTTACATTCCTTTTGATAATCTTTATTGCTTGGGATTGCTACATCCCCATATTCACTACAGATTTTAAAAAGGTAACAGCCAATTTCACTTTTCAATTTAAGTTAAACCAAGAAAACCCCACTCATATCAGCATGGCTTAATACTCAGACTGTTTGGTTCTAACCCTCCTCATCATTTTATTCAGCTGTTGACAATGTGGAAGAAAAACAAAATAAAACAATAGGAGCCAGATCCTCAGCGGGCAATAAGCTCTTCGAATAGTACCAATTGTTGCAAGGGTTATACAAGTTATCATATTGGTAAATTGATATTTCCATCTAACTGTTTGGGGCTTAGTACTTTCAGTAAGGTAAATCTTACTAGAAATAGTAATTTCTAATAATATCCAATCCTAACTAGGAAAAAAAATCTTATGAGATGTGTTTATTCAATATCTAATTGGAGAGGGAGTGCACTCAGGTGTCTGGGAGGGCAGGAAAAATGGTTTTTTCTCTTAGTTATAGTATGCCAGCTACCAGGCAGTTTAGGACTAGAAATATTTTACAAACCAAAAAAGTATTAAGTTTATTTGTTTCAAAGAAAAAATAAATAAATTACTATGCATTTCTACAGAGGTTTAGTGATTACCTCTAGGAGTGTTTACAGAGGGTGGGATGATAATGTGTGATGGTTAATATCCAGCTGATTTTATTCACCTGCTGAAGCCTAAGTAGGTGTAATTGAGGCCAAAGAGGCTTGACATACTAGTGCCTGACACTGTGATAGTCGTTATCACTTGTTTGCATTGCAAAGTTGCCTAGCTTGTCTGTCCTGGAGATTACAGTCCCACTGTGCTAAGCAATGTGAAAACTGTCTAAAAGATCATCCTTGCTAAAGGCCTGTGGCCTTTGAAAGTCAGATACAGACAAACACAAAAAAAAAATAGAGTATTTGTCCGTATGATCATCCTGAGCTGCAGATACTACCTATTTAGCCATTGCTAAGGTTTTTACGTACTTTACATTAAGAAAGCTTTTGTGAAGAGACTTGAAGGAAGATTGAGATATGGATTTATGGAAAGGTCTTTTGAGGTTGGAAGCACAGGTAAAAGTAGAAAACCACATGTTAAAAAGTGTAATGAATGGATAATAAGGGCTGAAATCATTGTCTGACTGGAAATGGAAATCACCACTAATAGGCAGTGTCTAAGCACTTAGTTCTCAGAGGGACCAGCATTTTTTAGCACGATGTTCTTATTCATGTGTCCTATACTTTTATAGTCATTATCAACCTCTGGGATAGATAGGGTGTTAGATTATTCCTTCTCCCATTCTTTCTATTTGACACATTACTTCTTTCCCTTTTTCTCTTTTGATAATCTGCTACTAAAACTTCTTGGGCAATATTCCTTTGGGGATCTGAAGAGGATTAATCTCTAATATAACTCCAGGGAAGCTGTGGATGCCCCATCCCTGGAGGTGTTCAAGGCCAGGCTGGATGAGGCTTTGAGCAACCTGGGCTAGTGGAGGGTGTCCCTGCCCATGGCAGGGCGGTTGGAACTTGATGATCTTTAAGGTCCCTTCTAGCCCAAACCATTCTATGATTCTGTGATTCTTTATGAATAGTATCTGCAATATCTCATACATTGTGGGGTGATGGGTGGTACCTCTCTATTTGTTCTCAGTTAGAAAACCACTTTTCCTTCAAAAAAGAATTGTCTGAGTCAGGTGGAGCTCTAGTAGGAGGGAGTGCTCAGTCCTTTGGGAGCTGCTGAGCCTCTCTGGGCAGAGACTAGGTTTCAGCCTGAAGGTGTGCTGGTAAGAGGTGGGAGGAGTCACAGTCATGAACTCTAATCTTGCAACTTGATTAGAATCATAGACTCATAGAATGGTTTGGATTGGAAGGGACCTTTAAAGTTCCTCTAGTCTAACCCCCCTGAAATGAACAGGGACATCTTCGACTAGATCAGGGTGCTCAGAGCCCTGTCCAGCCTGACCTTGAATGTTTTCAGGGATGGGACATCTACCACCTCTACGGACAACCTGTTCAAGTGTTTCACCACCCTAGTTGTAGAAAATTTGTTCCTTATATGTAGCCTGAATCTACCATCTTTTGGTTTTAAACCATTACCTCTTGTCCAGTCACCACAGGCCCGGCTAAAAAGTCTGTCCCTATCTTTCTTATAAGCCTCATTTAAGTACTGAACAGCTGCAATAAGTCCTGCCGGAGCCTTCTCTTCTCCAGGCTAAACAACCCCAGCTCCCCCAGCCTGTCCTCATAGAAGAGGTGTTCAATCCTTCTCATCATTTTTGTTGCCCTCATCTGGACCTGCTCCAACAGATCCATATCTTTACCATGCTGATGATTCCAGAGCTGAGTGAGGTACTCCAACTGCGGTCTCTTTTTCCCCAGATTCCCCTGTGCGCAACCACCAAAACAAGAAAAAACACACGTTGTTTCAGCAATGCAGGGAGAAGGGTAGGAGCGTAGAATCATAGAACAGTTTGGGTTGGAAGGCACCTTAAAGATCATATAGTTTCAAGCCTCCTGCCACGGGCAGGGACACCTCCCACTAGACCAGGTTGCTCAAAGCCTCATCCAGCCTGGCCTTGAACACCTCCAGGGATGGGGCATCCGCAACTTCTCTAAGCAACCTGTTCCAGTGCCTCACCACCCTCACACAAAAAAACTTCCTCCTACTATCTAATGTAAATCTACCCTCTTTCAGTTTAAAACTGTTACCCCTTGTCCTATCACTGCACTCCCTGATAAAGAGTGCCTCCCCATCTCTCCTGTAGGCCCTGTTTAGGTACTGGAAGGCTGCTATAAGGTCTCCACGGAGCTTTCTCTTCTCTGGGCTAAACAATCCCAACTGTCTCAGCCTGTCCTCATATGGGAGGTGCCCCACCCCTCTGGCCATCTTCAGGGCCCTCCTCTGGTCTCACTCCAACAGGTCCATGTCTTTCTTATTCTGGGTGCCCCAGAGCAGCGTGCACTCAGGTGGGGTCTCGCCAGAGCAAAGCAGAGGGGGAGAGTCTTCTCTCCCTAGACCTGCTGGCCATGGTTCTTTTGATGCAGCCCAGGATACTGGTGGCTTCCTGAGCTGCAAGAGCACACTGATGGCTCATGTCTAGCTTTTCATCCACCAGTACCCCAAAGTCCTTTTCTACAGGGCTGCCCTGCTTTCATTGCCTGTGTATTTCCTTCTTACCCTTCAGTTTGACTAGCAGGCCTTGACTGATCCATGCCAGTCTCTTGCCTTCATTTCTTGATTTCTTACACATGGGGATTGAGAGCTCTTGCACTCTATGGAAAGCATCCTTAAAGATCTACCAGTTCTGTTCTGCTCCGTTGTCCCTGAGGGCATTTTCCCAGGGGGTCCCATTGAGTAATTCCTTGAACAGCTGGAAGTCTGCTTTCCTAAAATTCAGAATCTTGACTTTACTCTTCACTTGTTCCGTGTACCTCAGGACTGTGAACTACCCAGGGCACGGCCACTGCAGCCCAGGCTATCCCCAATCTTGATGTCTCTGATTAGCTCACTTGTGTTGGTGACCAACAGGTCCAGCAACACATTCCCTCTGATAGGGCTGTATTACCTGGCCTAAGAAGTTATTCTCGATGAATGCCAGGAGTCTGCTGGATTGCCTAAAGAGTCTCAGACACTGTAGAAAGGAACAGAGTTTCGGAGGGTGCCAAGAGAAAAACCTATAAGATAACAGTAACTGGGCAGAGTTTGCCGAAGGTAAACGCATTTTGCTGCAATTTCTTGAATCCATTTGTTATTGAGTGTTTCGGTGACTTGTCCAAGGTAGCACAGGAATGTTTATAACAAGGTTAGAAGCCCAACTGATGAACATTTGTATTATGCAGTGGAAAGTGGGTAGAAAACTTCAAGGTAGCAGAGACTAGAGGCAGCATGTCCACATGGTGCAATAGACTCATCAGTTTTGGTTGAAAGCAATGTTAATATGGGCACAGTGTTACGTGTTGTAGCTGGGCTGGATAGGCTTTAGCTAACCAGCTGGTAAGCAGCTAGCTCTGGTGTCTGCATGAATTCTTGACTGTTTTTCTTCAAGAGCATGGGTGGTTGTAAGCAAGCCAAACTTCTTTACATGTTTGCCTTTCTAGTCTTGGATTGTAAATTAATTCCTTAACAATCACTGATACCCTAGAATTTCCAAATATTTGGACTGCAGCCTGC
Source organism: Pterocles orientalis (assembly GCA_011057875.1). Taxonomy (NCBI): domain Eukaryota; kingdom Metazoa; phylum Chordata; class Aves; order Pterocliformes; family Pteroclidae; genus Pterocles; species Pterocles orientalis. Next base: position 299,443 of record WKFP01015246.1, on the reverse strand, counting down.
TACTGCCTCTAAATCCTTTTTAGCCAAGTTCTTTTTCATAGTCCTCTCTTTTTAAATTCTGGAAGGATTGCATCGTCCTGTGCCAAGAGCTAACACAGTACTCATTAATAAGTCTGAACACAGTATTATATAGGAATGCACTAGAACACAGAAATTATTTTTCTTAAAATTCATTCAAGCGAGAATGTAATTAGAGGGTCATAAGAATCCTGCAAAGAGGAATACTCTCATATAACCTTAACTGTTCCTAATTATGTGCTATATTATTAAGCATGACCTACTAAGTCTGCCTTCTGAATACAGCACACTTCCTCAATGCCTGTTAAATATATCTAAGTATCACTAGAGACTGCTGCAGACACTGTGTAGTAGAATGCCTTCCTGCCTGGATATGCTCCATTTCTCAGAAACCAAGCCCCTTTCTAGCCCCAGTCCTTACTGGTAGCAGGAGAAGCTGATTATCTTTGACACAAAGGACAATGTGTCATAGTGTCCTTCTAGGCTTGTCAGGAAAGTGTTTAAGGAGGTTCTCAGAAAGTGGAGTTTGCCTGGGATTGCCTGTGTTCCAGAGTAAATTTTTGGGTTATTAACCACTTTACCTTTGGACTTTGCACCATCTGCCACAATCCTTGAGGTTATCATGTCTGGGAGGAGCAATGCTGTCTATTTTTGGAAGACAGTAAGACATGCTCTCCTCTCTCTTCAAGATACCAGGCTCAACCTAACATCGTAGCACTTGTTTCTCAGTGATGCATTTATAAGTTCATCGGAATAAGTGGAGTCAGAGTGTTCTTGAGAATTTGGACACGCAGAAAGTGGTGGGAGGGAGAGCAACATACCTAAGTGGTGACAGCTTTCTCAAATACATGGTTGGTTGCAAGAGGGAGAGAAAAGGCAGAGCTTTTATGTCTGGAATGTAAAGACTGTTGGAGTGAGATACTTTGAAAAGACTTCAAAATGAGCTCCAGATAAGTGTTGCTGCAAATGAGTAACAATTTAGTATTTTCCTCTTGATGCTGGTATGAAAGGTTCATGCCTGTAGATATGTCAGGAGGCTCTGAATGTTCTCTGCCTACAAAGCAAAAGATTCATACATCCTCCACATTTCTGTCTTCCCTTTCAAATCCTACATTTTCCTCGTAGAGTCTTTATGTGCTGTGAGGCAGTGATCCTCCCCAGGAAATTTCTAGTGCTCTAGACTCTGAAGCCCTGTACAGAGTGTTTCATAGACCTGGGGCAGGCTGCTCAGGTGCTCATAACAGAGCTATAGCCCGTAACTGTATATAGAGTTAGATTTTATACAGTTTTTTTTGTTGGTTCCCCCTCCCCCTTCCGATCGTATTCTGTCAATTTTTTTTTTGTCTGCTTTCTTAAACTTTTAAAACCTCTGATTTTCTTCTGTGTTCTCTCTTCTTTTTTTTCCCCTTTCTGGTTTTAAAATAAGGTAAAACAGGCTACTGTTAGCTTTTCAGACATAGGAATGGATGTGTTACTCATTATGAATGGAAAAGGCATGTGTAAGAAACTTTCAGTGATGACTTACACAGTTCTAGGAGCCTAATGCATTCCTCATTCCTTTAACAATTGAATGTGTTCTTTAAGTGACAAGCAATTATTAAATGGCATTTTTCTATTTCCTCTTAACTCTACATGCTTTTTTCTCAGTCTTAGAGATCAAAACTGTTCCAGTGCAGGGTCTTTTAAGAGTAGTTGTATACTTTTTAGGGATATATTGATAATCCTGTGTGGAAGAATGATCTCTCTTCCCATGTCCCACTTTCCTTGCCTTTGGATCCATGACAGAAATCTTTGGTCTTTTCCATAAAAGTTTTGATGCTTAACGTTTGTGGCTGAATACTGGATATTTTGAAGTTACTTTTTTTTTTTTTTACTATTTAGTGTTCTTTTTTGAAAAGGATGGGTATCCCTTTGCTACAGAGAGTGTACTTTAATTGTGTTGCAAATTAGGAATTAAAACCATTAATCCCTTAGGACTCTTATTCTCATACACTTGTAGTGTATGTCTGGTGATTTTTAAGTAGAGTAGTTTTCTCATTACTACTAATGAAGGTGTTAGCATGATAATATAATTGCTGTGGATTCTAGAAGTATGAATTGAGTTAAAGGTCAGGGGTTGATTTCTTTTTTTTTTTTTTTTTTTTTTT